>PVJD01002437.1:0-202873 GCA_004026545.1 Mormoops blainvillei | reverse complement strand
CTTAGGTGCTCTAATTGTTCTATCTTTGGCCATCGAGAGTTCTTTTTTCCCCTTATGACATATCCCCATTATTGTGTTTGATTGCTTCCTTACTTTCTGACCCTACAAGAACATCCTATACATTTCCTAGACCTGCATTTGAATCTGACATCTCTGCAAAGAACTCAGATTCCCTATGTTGAAAAATGGTATTAAAAACCAAGATCTAGATGCTGGGTATGTTCATTGCTTCTGCAGTATCATTGCTTCTATGTATTCTCAGAGGACAGAGCAAGGAAATACATGTTTAGATATGAACTTATGTACATATACATAAGTATGTACATATACATAATTATTTACATATACATACATTTATATATGTATGTATGTATATATGTGGGTGTATATCTCCATCTGAATGTATGTTAAGCATGAGGTCATACTAATGTCTTCAACTCTAATCCATAGCCATGTAGATCATTCTTCTTGATTGTCTCTAACTTTCTCCCTTAGCAGTACAAAATTTAACTGTGACAATTCATCATTAATTTACTTAATTGTAAGTTTTAGTATACAGACATTGTAGCTTCCAAATTATTAGCTCACAGCCCCATGGGGAAAAAAACTTTATCAACAAAAGTTGCATTTATTATGTAATTCTTTTGCCTTTAGTCTCAGAGACTCCACTCATTTGCAGAGCTACTTGTGTTAGCACTTCTGCTTCTCATCCCTTCAGGGAGACTGTTTCATACAGTTGTGATACAGTCAGTCTTTTGTCACAGTCTGATTTCAACCTTGGAATACCCTGATCTCCTAAATTATTTTTCAAATTTGTATGTATTAAGGTTTCTTTTCTCTGCTGTAAAGTGTTGTGGGTTTTGACACATGCGTAGTGTCATGTATTCACCATATCACACAGAATAGTTTGTCCTAAAACTTTCCCTGTGCCTCACCATTTCTACCCACTTCTCACTCTCCATCTCCTGGCAAACATTCATCTGTTTATTGTCTCTATAGTTTTGCCTTTGTCAGCAGGTAGTCTATTCAAGCTAACTTCTTTTACTTACCATTATGTGTTTAAGATGCATCTATATCTTTGTATGGCTTGAGAGCTCAATTCCTTTGTATAAGTTAATAGTCTCTCATTGTATAGAGTAGCAATTTTCAACAGTTGTGTTGCAAGAATTTTTAAAACATACAATACTTGACTATTTAGTAAGGGGCACTGACCTCTTTTTGCCTTAGATTATCAAATTAAAAAAAAAAATGACCACAGCCAATATAACATTAGCTGACAGATGTGAATGAATAAAAACTATACCTATTTCTTTTGTCAGATTGACAAAAAAATATATTTTTGGGAGGATGAAGACGACCCAGCTTCCCTGTGACTGTGGCATCACGGAAGAGAGCAGAAATTGTTTGGTGGGTTTAGAGTCAGCAGGAGACATTTTTTCTTTCTTTTTTCCTTTTTTATTTTTCTTGCAAGACAATAAGACCTGGAGTTGTGAAAGGACCAAAGATAGATCCAGAGAGAGATCAGAAGGCTAATGCCAACAACTGAGAAAAAATTTCATTTTGATATCCTTCAGAGCTTGCAATTTATTTTTTATTTTATTGTTTAATATTTTTTTTTATATATTGTAATTTAAAAAAAATTTTTTTTCCTTGTGTTTAGTTTTCTTTGTTTTGTTTGTTTGATTTCCCTATTTGGCTAGTTTTCCTGTTCTACATTTCCTATTATATTTTAATTTCTCTTCTGACACTAAACCCATATTCCAATAAAACACTAGTCTTGGCCTTTTAATTTTTATTCAGGTTATATATATATATATATAGGCTTTCATTCCAAAGAAGCAAAATACACATTCTTTTCAAATGCACATGGAACATTTTCTATCACAGACCACATGATAGGACCTCAACAAATTCAAAAAAATTGAAATCCTATCAAGCACTTTCTTGGACCACAAGGGCTTGAAACTAGAAACAAACCTCAAGGAAAAAACTCAAAAACATTCAGACTCATGGAGACTGAATAACATGCCGTGAAACAATGAATGGGTCCATAATGAGAGCAAAGAAGAAATCAAAAAGTTTCTAGAAACAAATGAAAATGAACACACACTGTCCAACATTTATGGGACACAGCAAAGGCAGTTCTGAGGGGGAAGTTCACAGTGATACAGGCTTACCTGAAAAAGACAAACATTTCCAATAAACAACCTAATCCAACATCTACAAGAACTGGAGAAATAGCAACAAACAAAGCCCAGAGTGAGCAGATGGAAAGAAATAACCAAGATTGGAGCAGAATTAAAGGACATAGAGACTAAGAGAACAATTCTGAGGATCAATAAATCCAGGAGGTGGTTCTTTGAAAAAATAAACCAAATCAACACACCTTTAAGCGGACTTATGAAGGAAAAAAGGGAGAAGACCAAAACAGATAAAATCAGAAATGATGGAGTGATCACAACTGATACCACAGAAATATAAAGGGCCAAAAGAAATTACTACAAAAAACTATATGCCAAGAAATGTGAAAACCTGGGTGAGATGTACATATTCCTGGAAAAACATAATCTTCCAACACTGAATGAAGAAGAAGCAAAAACCTGAACCGACTGATAACAGCTGGTGAAATTGAAGCAGTAATCAAAAAACTCCTGTCACACAAAAGCCCCAGACCAGATGGTTTCCCAAAAGAATTCTAAAAAACATTTAAGGAAGAGCTAACCCCTATTCTTCTCAGATTATTCCAAAAAATCCAAAAGGAGGGAAGACTCCCAAACTCTTTTTGTGAAGCAAGCACCATCCTAATCCCGAAACCAGATAAAGGCACCACAAGGAAAGAAAACTACAGGTCAATATCTCTAATGAACACAGATGCTAAAATCCCCAACAAAATATTGGCCAACCACATCCAGTAACACATTAAAAAGATCATCCCCCATGATCAAGTGGGATTCATCCCAGGGAAGCAAGGATGGTACAATATTCACAAATCAATAAATCACATTTGTAATACATCACAAAAACAAAAGGAAAGAAAAAAATCATATGATCATGTTAATAGATGCAAAAAAGCATTTGACAAAGTACAATACCCATTTATGATCAAAACACTCAGTAAAGTGGGAGTAGAGGAAGAACACATCACCATAATAAAGGCCATTTATGAGAAACCTACAGCCAACATCATACTCAATGGGCAAAAACTAAAATCTTCCCACTAAGATCAGGCACAAGGGTGTCCACTTTTATCACTTCTATGCAACATAGCATTGGAGGTCCTAGCCACAGCAATCAGACAAGAAAAAGAAATGAAAGGTATCCAAATAGGAAAGGAGGAAATAAAACTGTCATTGTTTGCAGGTGATATGATTGTGTACATAGAAAATCCATAGACTCCACCAAAAAACTACTCAACCTAGTAGGTGAATTTGGCAAAACAGTGAGATATGAAGTCAATATTCAGAAATCAAAAGCATTTTTGTACACCAACAATTAAATATCAGAATCAGAAATCAGAAAAAAAATCCTATTCACTATAGCAAGAAAAAAAAAAAAGTACCTAGGAATAAACTTTACCAAGGAGGTAAAAGAACTGTACTCAGAAAATTTTGTGACGCTGAAGAAAGAAATTAAGGAAAATACAAATAAATGGAAGCATATACTGTGTTCATGGATTGAAGAATTAACATCATCAAAATGTCTATACTACCCAAAGCTATTTACAGATTCAACACAATTCCTATTAAAATACCAATGACATATTTCACAGATATAGAAGAAGCAATTTAAAAATTCATATGGAACCATAAATGGCCCTGAATAGCTGCAGCAATTTTGAGAAAGAAGAACAAAGTTGGAGAGATCGCAACACCCAATATCAAACTTTACTACAATGCTACTGTAATCAAAACAGTCTGGTGCTGGCATAAGAACAGACATATAGATCAATGGAGCAGAATAGAGAACTCAGAAGTAAACCCATGTCTCCATGGTTAATATTTGACAAAGGAGGCAAAAGCATAAAATGGAGTAAAAATAGCCTCTTTAACAAATGGTTTTGGGACATTTGGACAGCATACAAAAAAATAAAACCTGACCACCAACTTACACCGTACACAAAAATAAACTCGAGGTGGATAAAAGGCTTAAATATAAATCATGAAACTATAAAAGTTCTAGAGGAGATCATAGGCAGGAAAATCTCAGATACTCCACACACTAATATTTTCACCAATATGTCCCCTAGAGCAAGGGACATAAAAGAAAGAATAAACAAATGGGACTTCATCAAATTAAAAAGTTTCTGCATGGCTAAAGAAAACATCAGCAAAATGAAAAGGGAGCTGACCATGTGGGAAAATATATTTGCCAATGATACATCAGACAAGGGTTTGATCTCCAAAATATATATAGTACTCACATGACTCTACTCTATGAAGAGAAGCAACCCAATTAAGAAATGGTCAAAGGACCTGAGCAGACACCTCTCCAAAGAGGACATTCACAGGGCCCAGAGACATATGAAAGGATGCTCAGCATCACTAGCCATCAGAGAGATGCAAATTAAAAGCACATTGACATACCACCTCACACCTGACAGAATGACTGTCATAATCAAATCAACAAACAAGTGCTGGCAAGGTTGTGGAGAAAATGGAACTCTAGTACACTGTTGGTGTGGTTGCAGACTGGTATAGCCACTGTAGAAAACAGTATGGAATTACCTTATACAACTAAAAATGGAACTGGTTTTGACCCAGCAATTCCACTTCTGGGATTATACCTTAAAAATCCGGAAACACCAGTTCAAAAGAACATATGTACCACAATGTCCATAGCAACACAATTTACAATAGCCAAGTATTGGAAGCAACCTAGGTGCTCATCAGTAAATGAGTGGATCAAAAAACAGTGGTACATTTACACAATGGAATACTATACAGCAGAAAGAAGGACCTCCTACCATTTGCGCAGCATAGGTGGATCTGGAGAGCATTATGCTAAGTGAAATAAGTCAAGTAGTGAAAGACAAATACCATATGATTGCACTTGTAAGTGGAACCTAATCAACAGAACAAACAAGTAAGTTAAATGTAACTGGAGACACTGAAGTGAAGGACAAACTGACAGTGAACAGAGGAGATGGGGGAGGAGAAGATGGGGGGAAACAAGGGAAGGATGGTCAAGGTACATATATGGGGGACTCAAGGACAAAGTCAAGGGGAGATAGGGTTGAGGGTCAGGTGAGGTAGGAGTGGTGGGGGAAAAATGGACAAACTGTACTTGAACAACAATAAAAAATTTTTTAAAAAATATATTTTTGGTGTGCCATAGAATTTTAGTAATGAATTTATGTGTGTCATGAAATGAATAAGGTTGAAAATCACTGCCATAGAGGAACAATATCTTATTTTTCCATTTACCTTTATGAATATATTGTTTATTTTTAATATTTAGAGATTATGAATAAAGCTGCTATAGACATCCCCATGTATTTTGGTATGGACATAAAATTTAAAATAATTGGATAAATATGTGTGATTGCTAGATCATAGAGTAAGATAATGTTTTACTTGAAAGATTTTATCTTATTTAGTTTTAGAGAGAGGGAAAGGGAGGAAGAAAGAGAGGGAGAGATAAATATCAGTGTGAAGGAGAAGCATGGGTCGGTTGCCTCTGGCATAGGCCCCAACTGGGGACCAAACCTACAACCCAGGCACGGGCCTTGATGGGGGTCAAGCTGGTGACCTTTCACTTTGTGGGATGACGCCTAATCAACTGAGCCATACTAGTCATGGTGACAATGGTTTACTTTGTAAGAAACTGCCAAACTGTCCTCCAAAGTATAAACAATTTTGCAGTCTCATCAGCAACAAATGAGGTTTCTATAGCTCTGCATTTCCCCCAGCAATTGGAATTGTCCAGTGTTTGGAATTTAGCCATTCTAATAGGTGAGTAGTGATATCTCATTGTTTCAATTTGCATTTTGCAAATGACAAATTATGTTGAGTAGATTTTTATATGCTTGCTATCACCTTTATATATTTTTGTTGAGGTATTCAGCTGTTTTGCTCACTTTCAAATAGATATTTTTAATTTTTGAATTTGAAGAGCATATTTTACATATAACTCTTTTATTAATATAATTTTTTGAAAATATTCTCCCAATCTGTGGTTTATCTTTTCATTCTGTAACAGTATCTTATGCAGAATGCTTAATTATAATCAAGTCCAACCTATTTTTTTTTCTTTCATGGACCTTGTTTCTGCTGTCATCTCTCAAATCTCATCATAAAACACAAGATCACTTAGATTTTTTTCCTATATTTTCAAAATTTTATAGTTTTGCATTATTATTTATATCTATGATCTACTTTTAGTTAATTTTTATTATAGGGAGTAAATTGTTTGTCTAGGTTCATATCTTTTGTTTATAGAAATACACTTATTCCATCACCATTTGGTGAAAAGACTATTTTTATTCCATTGAATTGCCATTGCACTTATGTCAGAAATCAGTTGATTATATTTCTGTGAGCTTATCTACAGGATTTTATTCTGTTACTTCAATATGTGTTTATCCTTTTGCCGATAGCATGCTATCTAGTTTACTTTAATAGTAAGCTTGGAAATAAGGTAGTATGAAGGACTTTGTTCTACTTAGTATTGTGTTAGCTATTGAGTTTTTGCCTTTCATATACATTTTATTGATATGTATAAAATAGTTTGCTGGGGTTTTCATTGAATCAAGTTGGAAGAGCTGACATATTAACAATGTCAAGTCTTCCAACCCATGAACACAGAATATCTTCCTTTAATTTAATTTTATTTTTGTTTAATTACAGTTGTCCCCCTTCACCCCCTATTTCCCTTTTTATCTAGATCATTGATTTCTTTCATCAATGTTTTATAGTTTTCTGCATAAAGTTCCTATATTTTGTTAGATTTATACCAAATTACTTATTTTTTTGTGTGCTTTTTATATGTTATTTTTATTTCAAATTCTAATTTTTAATTGCTGGCATATAGTAAAGTGACTGATTTCTCTGTATTAATTTTGTGTCCTACAACCATGTTATACCCCTTATTAGTTTGAGTTCCTTTGTAAACATTTTAGGATTTTGTGCATTGACAGTTACGTCATCTACAAATATACTGTTATTTTTTCTTTCCAATTTGTGTAGCATTTATTTTCTTTCCTTGTCCCGTTTCAGAAACAAAGGGCTTCTGATAGGATGTTGAACATGAATGATGAGAGACATCTTTACCTGTTCGCAGTCTCCAAGAGCAATGTTAAGTCTCTCAGTATTGAGTGTGATATTAGCTGTCAGTTTTTTTGCAGATGTTCTTTAGAAAGTTCAAAAAGTACCCTTTACTTTCTAGTTTGATAAATTCTTTTTTTATCAAAATTGGGTATTGGGTTTTGTTAAATTATCTTTCTCCATCAATTGATGTGATCACTGAAAGAAAATATTCCTCACTCTGTTGGCAAGATGGCATTGCATTGACTTGTTTTTAATGTTGAACCAGACTTGTATATCTGGAAAATATCCCACTTGGTACTTGCTTATAGTATATAATTCCTTTTACACATTGTTGGATTTATTTGCTAATGTTTTTGAGGATTGTTATTTCTACGTTTATGAGTTATATATGACTATAATTTACCTTTTTGTAGTATATTGATCTAGTTTTGACAAAGGGGTAATGATAGCTTCATAAAAGAGTTAGGAAGTATTTTCTCTGCTTCTATATTTAGAAAAGACTATGGAGAGTTGGTATCATTTCTTCTTAAAAATTTGGCGAATTTACCTGTGAAGTCATTTGGACTCAGTGCTTTCTATTTTTCCAAGCTATTAATTATTGATTCATTTAAAAATAGATATAGGCTTCCTTAAATCCTCTTCAGGGCACATCTGTGTCTTGCACTTTTTCAACTGTCATTTACTCTTCTTATATTAGAGTCTTGTTGGCATAGGGGTAAAGTCTAGAGAAATAGCAGTGTTCTATATTTTTTGATTAATTATCAATCTTTTAGTTGGCTTGTATTTCTTGACTGTGACCACCACTAGTGTTTATTAGCTCTCTTCCACCCTTTTGCTGATACAAGAAGACAAAGGGGGTGGGACAAACTTCCAGAAGGTTTAGTAATTTTTTTAAATATACATGGACATTAAAGAAATTACTACCTTTAAAAAATTTTAGTTTTGGAATTAGATTTTAAATAGAGCTATTTCTTAAATTACCATTATAATCAATCAACTAAATAAATAAATGTTTAGAAAAAAGTAATTTTTATTATTTGTGGTGCTCTTTCCACTATCAAAAATGTTGGTGCAATAAATTATGCAGTTACTCTATTGATTTAGAACATACACAAACAATTCTAAGAAATGGCCTCTAAAATACATTTGAAAATTGTTTTTTCTTGCATTCTAATATTTAGTTATATAGAACTATTAGGCAGCACCTATTACATGGTAATGTTTGTCAATTAAAATTAGTTCCCTCAGTATTCAATGAGCGCTCTCTTCAGACCATGTGCTTTTCTTAAGCATTCTATTGTGTTGACCAAAACATTTGTTTTTTTATTTTTCTGTAAGATGTCTCTAGTAGCACTTCATTGTCTTTAACTTCATCCATAACAATTTTGTGATATTGTATTGTCACAGCTTTCATATCAGCATGCATTTAAAAAAACATCAAAATTGGTGATTTTTTTCCTGTAGCCATTTTAATATTGAAGATGGAAGAAAATATGCAACACTTTTGGCATGTTATCCTTTATTATTTCAAGAAAAGTAAAAATACAACTGAAACATACAAAAAAGATTTGTGCAGTTTATAGAGAAGTTGCTATGACTCATTGAATGTGTCAAAAATGGCTTGCAAAGTTTTGTGCTTGAGATTTCTTGCTGGATGATTCTCCATAGTTGGTAGACCAGTTGAAGTTGATAGCAATTACATTGAGACATTAATTGAGATCAGTCAGTGTTATGCCATGTAGGACATAGCTGACATACTCAAAATATTCAAATCAATGAAGTTAATGGTGAAAATAAAAAATGTGTCTTTTATTTTTACAGAAAAAAACATACTTGTTCCTCTCTTTGAATTTATTTATGGCAACTGGGGTTGCAAGAGTGAACATAGATTCAGGTATTTATAGCAAAACTAAATATAGAAAGAACCATATGTTTAAAATAATTAATGTTTAGTTTACAGTCTGTACTCCGGAGATTCTAGATGCAAAACATGATCACATTGTGAGAATAACTTGCACCTCAGCTATGTTGTGTATAAATGAACAAAGTAATTAATAGGACCTAAACCTCCTTTTACCTGAAAGATTTAAACTTTGCATCTTTGTAAAAACACAGTTTTTTGCACTAAGGAGATGAATGTTTGTGCAGTGTTTGTAATTCACTACTGAAGAGAAAAGAATTTCCTACCTATTTCTGCACTCATCCACTAAAAGGAGAAGAGACACAGAGTTAGAATTTGTTCTCTTGGGGTGGACTGGTTGAAAGAAGGTGAAGAGATTAGGCAAAGAGCATATATGTTGTTCACGACCCTTGGACATGAACAACAGTGCGGGGATTGACTGTGGGAGGGAGGTGCTGTGGAGAGGGGGGAAAAGGGGGAATAATTGGGGCAACTGTAATAGTATAAATAATAAAAAAATTGTTTAACTTTAAAAAATAAAGCCCAAAACCACGTTGAGGTTATGCAGCTAATTGTAAAATAAAAGACCAATGAAATGTCATAGAAAGCTATTACAAAAATAAATGTAACTGAAAATTAAGTGAAAATTAAAATTTTTAAAACACTTTATTTATTTTTTAGAGAGATGGGAGAGAGGGAGAAAAGCATCGATGTTCAAGAGACACATCGATCTGTTGCCTCTAACATGCCCACAACCAGGGACCTGGCCTATAACCCTCGTATGTACCCTGACTGGGAATCAAACCTACGACCTTTCAGTTTGCAGGTTGGCGTTCAACCAACTGAGCCACACCAGCCAGGGCAAAAATTGAATTAAAAAAAATTTTGTTTTCCGGTTGCACCCTGCTTACTTGTGAAGCCACATATTCAAACATCCAAACTTTGTGGTGCCCCTTAAATATTAAAGTAGAAGAATTATTGAGAGAGAATCCATAGACATTGGGAATATAAAAACTGAAGTGCACCATGCATTTGAAATTCAGTGAATAATATGCAGTCTGCTGCCAACGGTGATGGATGGTGATAGCCCTTCAGTTGGCACTAGCCACTTGGCTGAAAGGCAAATCAGGAATGCAAGGCAAACTTGGAGCTAAGCAGGCCATGAAAATAAATAAGTAAAAAGAGACGATACTAAAAGGAAATGGATTGTTAGATGAAGGCTTGTAATAAGTGACGATGTCAGTGATAAATTAAGGTTGCTTGTTCCATGGTTAAATTCCAGGGAGGAAAACAGATTGGAAAATTTAGTGTTATCAACTACTAGATATCAGTTCTCCAAGTGCTGTGGTTTAAAATGGAACTTTCTATGAGAAATGTGAAGTTAAAATTTAGGTGATTCCAGAGTATGTATGTTAATACCTGTTTTTAGTTATTCTTCAGATACCTATGGATGTTCATTGCCAAAAGAAACATCTGTATTGCAAAGAATTAGGATAAAATGTAGTCAGAGCTGGATTTCACAAACCTTATCTGGAGAAGTTTAATGGTGCATGTATTACTGTCACCGAACTTCTATGACCTCTACTTTCTCTGAGCTAGATGTTTCATATATTTTGTTTAAGATATCCAAGAAGGTATTTTGTTCCATTCATTCATTACATCAGTCAGTAAGTTGGTCAATGAGTCAAATTCTTGCTAAATTCAGCCCCTGTGTACCTATGGGTTGGGCTTTGTATTAGAAAAGTTTTTATTTTCATTTCAATAATTGATTTTAAAGTGTTTGAAGAACATTAGATCATTGAATATCTTCAATAATTAGGATCTGCCTAATATTGTGTGTGTGTGTGTGTGTGTGTGTGTGTGAGTGTGTGTGTTTAAACTACTCTTCTATATAAATGGGTACCTAGAACCAAAGATCTGGATGGGATGAAGGACTATAGGCACTGGGTTTAGCATTTGGGCAGGATTTCAGTAGCTCTCAGTTTGCATGTCATCAAGAGAAAAAAGACAAAGACAAAGGGTCACACAAATCAGAAGCCAAGTACGTAATCTAACTGAACTCACATTTGAGGGGAGAAAATGCAAACAAAGCATTCAGAGAAAAAGAGAGAGAGAGAGAGAGAGGCAACAGAACAGGACAAATTGGATTCAGGGCAGCATAGAGTAGGAGGTAGAGCCTAGCAAAAAACTGAAGGACCTAACATGTAGCATTGGAGGCTTTTGTTATATGCCTGCTATCTCACCGCTGGATGTGGAGATACCATTGAAGGGCACCATATAGTTTCAGGTGAGTGTGTTCTACTCGTATGTCTATCTAATTTATATAGTAGATGAGTCCTAAAGATAAGATTTAAATGTCTCTTCATAAATTTCTTAAATAAAAGCAAAGCCTAAAACTATTTTAACATTGATAATATTTTTGTTTCTTTGTAATGCTAACAGATATACAATATAATAAATATATAGTAAGTCTTTACTTAACACCATTGACCAGTTCTTGGAATAACCTATAAAACAAACCTAATTTTGCCATAAGCTATTGATATAAACAAATTTCCTACTATATTTCATCAATGTTATAACAAACAGATGTTAAGCAAAATGATGTTGAAGACCTGCTCTATTGATTCCTGCTTAGTGTTTTTATTTTGATTTAATTACTTTGTCCTTTTGTCTTAATTTTTTAGAAGACCCCAAGTCACATATGATATGGGTTGTTACACTTAGCGTTTTTCAAACAATCCATGTATAGCCTTGTTCATCCTTTCATTTATGTGCTCAGTTTTGGCCAATACTGGAACTAACCCTGTTGTTCATGACAAGCCTCCGCTCTGCAGATAGGTGCAGACTGGAATGTTTCTTCTTCTGCGGGATGCAGTGTCTGTGAGGCAAGCCCTGGTAGTATGCATTCATTCTGCATTAGGCTTCTTCTAGTTCCCACTGTGTTCACTAAATTTTCCCTCTCATTCAAACTATGATTTCTTCTTGGAACTGAAACTGTGACTTCAATCTCAGAATACTTGACTGGCATCACAGAGGTGATTTTGATGTATAGGGAGGGAGAGTGACTTTACTTCCTACCAAAAACCTTGATCAGCCTTGGCTCCCAAAAATCACTAGTCTCTCCAGCCCATGTACACACACACATAGACACAAATTGTCTAAGAAGAACTCTAGTACCCACTTCCAAACGAGTGCTTACACTTTAACTAATTTATTCCAGCTTCCTAGTTGAAATTGAATATATTTCCTATTCTGGAAACATAATAATTCTGCATTTAACTCTGCATTGCTTGCTATCTCAATATATGCTGTTCTGTTGCATCCAGTAGTACCTCTGAGCCCTCTTGCTACTAAGATTAGTTTAATTAATCCCAAATTGTTATTTTTATTTGAAATCTTAGTGCTGATGGTCATAACTCTGAGGGAGGACACTCTACAGTTTGGCATTCTCCCCAAACACTGTTCACTCTGGCATTTTCTTAGTCTCAACTGGTCTTATTTGTTCTTCCATCTCCATTGGGTCTCAAAAGTGAGCTTCCCTAATTCTACAACAGTATGCCTTAAAAAGTATGAAACGTAATCTCAACAAAGTTATTTTTGCTAGGCATTGTTCAGTTTTATTTGATACTTTATAAATATATACATGCTTTTTCATTTTGAATGGTGTTGATTAACAAAATTATTTCTGAATTCAGGGTCTTTTGAAGGAAATTAATGCTTCTCTGAGACACAAGTTAAGTACTCTGCTTGTTAAAAATTATTTTTATTATAAAAGATTTTATAAATATATTTTATGGTGATGCAAACTAACAACAATCATAACAAATGAATATATGGATGCAGAAACTATCTTCTTTCAAAGCACTTGTACTTTTCTAGAAATCATGCTGTGTGTCTGTCTCTAAGAGTATATTCTGAGCCACAGAATTTTTTTTAGTAGAACATTAAACATATCTCAGCACCATGCCTTTAACCCTCAAAAACCCCCTGTGATAAGATACAGAGCCAGCGCGAGGGCGCACGTGCAGGCATGCCTCTGCTGCCTAGTCCTGTTAACTCTCTGCTGCTGCCCTGTGCGTCCACTTAGTTTAGTGAACTACTCAAGAAGAAATATTTTGACACACAGAGGGTTTTCCATTTCTTGCCCGTGATTAACCATTCTTAATCATTCACACCTGAGAAAACATGAACATTCATAGACTCTGACTTGGTATGACTATTTAGCGTTAATAGCTACACTGGTCACATTTTTAAAAATAATACTGGAATCTCATTCTATTTATAGACATACCTCAGAGATATTGTGGGTTCAGTTCCAGCCTATTACAAAAAGTGAATATTGCAATAAAACAAGTCACATGAATCACATGAATTTTTTGGTTTCCTAGGAAATGTAAAAGGTTTACACTGTACTGTAGTCTACTAAATGTGCAATAGTATTATGTCTTAAAAACCAACACACATACCTTTATTAAAATTTCTTATTGCTATAAAATGCCAACCATCAGCTGACCCTTCATTGAGTTGTAACCTTTCTGCAGGTGGAGAGTTTTGCCCCCATAGGCTGCTGACCTATCAGGGTGGCAGTTGCTGAAGGCTGGATGTGGCATGTTCTTAACATAAGGCAGTGATGAAGTTTGCTGCATCGATTGACAATTTCTTTCAGGAACGATATCTCTGGAGCAGACCGTGCTACTTGACAGCTTTTTAGTCACAGTAGAACTCCTAAGTTGGAGTTAATATTCTCAAACCCTGCTATTGTTTTATCTACTAAGTTTATGTAATATTCTAAATCATTTGTTGATGTTTCAATAATTTTCATAGCATCTTCACCAGTAGTAGATTCTATCCCAAGATCCTCCCTTCCTTTTTTTTGCTCATTTATAAGAAACAACTCTTCATTTGTTGAAATCTTATCGTGAGATTGTAGCAATTCAATTACATCTTCAGGCTCCACTGCTAATTCTACTTCACTTGCTGTTTCCATCACATCTGTTGTTACTTCCTCCAAGTTTTGGCCCCTTAAAGCTGCCCATGAGGATTAGATCTTCCTCCAAACTCCTGTTAATGTTGATATTTTGATCTCTTCCCATGAATCGCAAATGTTTTTAATGGCATCTACAATGGTAAATTTTTTCCAGAAGGTTTTCAATTGCCTTTGCCCAGATCCATCAGCAGACTTACTATCTATGGCAACAATATCCTTACAAAATGTATTTTTTAAATAATAAGACATAAAAGTCAAATTCATTCCTTGATCCATGGGTTGTAGAAGGTATATTGCATTATCAGGCATTAAAACAACATGAATCTCATTGTACATCCTCATTAGAGCTCTTGGCAGATTAGGTGCATTGTCAATGAGTCGATTTATTTTGGAAAAAATCTTTTTTTCTAAGCAGGTAGCCACAGTGGGCTTAAAATACTCAGTAATCCATGTTATAAACAGATGTGCTGTCATACAGGCTCTGTTGTTGCATTTAGAGAGCACAGGCAGAGTAGATTTACTATAATTCTGAGGGCCCTAGGATTTCTGGAATAGTACATGAGCACTGGCTTCAACTTAAAAATCACCAGCTGCGTTAGCCCCTAACAAAAGTCAGTCATCTTGTCTTTGGAAACTTTGAAGCTAGACATTGATTTCTCTTTTCTAGCTACTAAAGTCCTAGATGGCATCTTCTTCCAAAGTAGGGCCATTTTGTCTACATTGAAAACCTGTTGTTTAATGAAGCTGCCTTCATTATCTTAGCTGGATCTCCTGGGTAACTTGCTACAGCTTCTACTTCAGTGCTTCACCTTGCTCTTTTGTTATGGAGACGGCTTCTTTCCTTAAACCTCATGAACCAACCTCTACTAACCTCAGACTTTCCTCCTGCAGCTTCCACACCTCTCTCAGGCTTCAGAGAATTGAAGAGAGTTAGGGCCTTGTTCTGGATTAGGTTTTGGCTTAAAGGAACGTTGTGGTATTTGATGTTCTATGCGGACAACTAAAACTTTCTCCAATGTTAGCAGTAAAGCCGTTTCACTTTTTATCATTTATGTGTTCACTGGAGTAGCACTTTTAATTTCCTTTAAGAACTTTTCCTTTGAAGTCACACTTGGCTGGTTGATGCAAGAGGCCTACCTTTTGGCCTCTCGCAGCTTCTGACATACTTCCTCACAAAGCTGAATCATTTAAAGCTTTTGATTCAGAATGACAGACCTGTGTTGCTTCCTTTCAGTTTAGCACTTACAGACCATTTTAGGCTTATTAATTAACCTGTTTTACATATTGTTATGTCTCAGGGAATAGAGAGGCCTGAAGAGAAAAAGAACAATGAGGGAATAGTCAGTGGTAGAGCACTCAGAACACACAATATTGAAGGATTAACTTTGCTCTCTTCTATGGGTGAGGTTCACGGCGTCTCAAAGCAATTACAATAGTAACACCAAAGACCGCTGACCATAGATTACCATAACAAACATAAAATTATAAAAATTTTCGAAATACTGCAGGAATTACCAATATGCACCACAGAGACATGAAGCGAGCAAATGAAGTTGAAAGAAATGTGCCAATAGATTTGCAAGGCAGCCACAAATCTTCAAATTGTTTAAAAAAAAAATTGTGAAATACAATAAAGCAAAGCCAAATAGAATGAGGTATGCCGGTACTGCTCTCCCAGTTTTATGAGTCTATTTCTTTCAGTTTCAGAGTCCCAGACTTAAACTGAACATTAGAAATGTAGGTGTGTAGAGCAGAAAATGAATATATGGGAACATGAGAAAAAAATAAAGTGAGGGATGGGGATTTATAGTGTCTTAATAGGCTTGTCAGTTTGTAGTTTACCTCTCTGTGTCCTCAAAATAGGAACTCACTCATAGAGAAGAGAACCAAGGCCCTGAATGTTAAGTAATATTCTTTCAATTATTCAACTGGGCAGGAAGCAAGCCTTGAACCCGGTAGTGCCTATTTCCAAAGACATCTCCTCCATTACACTCTTATCCCTAAGAGTGCTAGGCTATATCATGCCTTTGTAATGGACCTCATTTTCTGACATATGTTAACCCATTCTTTAAACATGCTAAATTCAATCGATTTTTTAAATAGGGCCAAAAACTTGTTTTTGAAATAGACTTCACCAAAAAGAAGTTACCAATAACACAATATTTTCTTTCCTCCCTCTAACCCTTTTATAGCATTCATTATATGCCCATCACTTATACAATCACATAGCATCCTCTATTGCTATAACTTCCATGTGCACTTTTATCTCTTCTCTGAGACTGCATATTCCTTCAGTCCAAAACTGATAATCAATTAACAGATAATCACTGATACCTTTCTGTGACTGAGACTGTAAGGTGAAATGGTGGATAAAATAATTTGAGTAGTAAATAAATGAATGTCTCAAAAGACAGTACATGCCTCAGTATAGTAATGTCACAATAATTCCAAATAACATACCATCACAACACTCAGGCCCTGTAAAGGTAAGCCTCTGTTCACATACACTGTCATGTGAACTGATTGTCTTTCAGCTTCAACCTGTGACTTAGTACAGATTGGCTCCACCCACGGCTGGGTCAGTTCTGAAAGGGCCTTGTCCTGGGGCCTGGGCTGAAGGAGCTCTCTGCCGGGGAGTGCTCTTCTCAGGAACTTAATTACCACGTTTGATAAACCAAAAGGCTTTTTTACTAACACATTCCTTCCCTTCAACTACAGAACAATTTTTAGTAATAACTATGAGGTAAACCTGTATTAATTGGTGATAATCACTATTTTATTATACAAATTGATTGGATAATATTAAAATTCAATAAGAAATGTTATAGTAAAACTAAACAATATTTGCAGAGCAAAAAAAAAAAAAATCCCTTACCCCCAAATGTGCTTTTTCTACTTTAAAACTTTTTGAACACAAATACAAACCCTTAAGTGGTCACTTAAAATGGAAGAGGTAAAGTTAATGCAAGTTCTATTTCTACATCTTGATAATCACCATAAGACTATCCTTTAAATACAATCTCCTGGTTTGAACCAGGGGTAAGTGTTGCTGGAAATGCAAGTTGCTTCTGACGTGAGATTGAATAACCCTGAAAAATTATGAATTTACTTTCAAAATGAATGCATATTCCTAGCCTGCTTTGCTGATAGCTGATAGCCGCAGTAATTATTTGGAACCTTAGCTCAACAAAAGATCTTTGGGTTCTATGGGGAATACTCCTTCCTTGGTAAACTTCTCTCTGCTTCTGTGGTACATACATGGTGTTCCTGGAGTTTAAGAAGCCACGTTCCACTGTAGTCTCAATTCAGACCTCTGTTCATATCATGCCCACTAATGTTCCTTTGGTCCAAACAGGTCACATGACTAAGCCCAAAATCTAGAAATAGAAAAGTATACTTTTTTCATGATGAAGTCACGGCATAGGTGTGAGGAACAAGAATGATATCAATCTTCTTCAGTAAATATAAAAATAATTGCTAAATTTTATGATTGAGACATACTTAACTTCCAGAGAAAAAGTTTCTGGTTACAAAAGGATTTCTTATGTCAATCAAATATTCATAGTAATGTAAAACTGGCATTTTTGGAAAATTTCTAAGCATACATACATGTATGACAGTGACTTTTATATATTATACATAACATTTATAAACATATATTGGATATATAAAATAAATTATACTTCTTCCTGTGGATCTCTTTTCCTCATCCACCTCCTCTGGAGTAGACTTTGGCATAGTACATAAAAGTATAAGAGAGGAAAGACCTAGGAAGCTGTTAACTATCTAAAAATGCACATGGCAGTGCCAGTTCCTGTGAACAGAAATCTGAAGGGCCTTTGGATAAATGCCCGTTTCTCCATGATGACTAATTGCTCCATATGTTTTAAATACCAATGAAAGGAATTGGAAACAAAATCCAGAGGCTTGGTGGTTTCTTTAACAAATAGAAAACAACACAAAAAATAACTATTCATTTGGAAATGACAAAATGTCAGCTTCTTATGGATATTAAAATATTTAAAAGGATTATGTATAGAACATTATAAAACTTAAAGAATTTGTATTATTAGTGAATGGTTGTCTTATAAAAATACATGTATTTATAACTCAATTTTTTATCATTATGGTGATTATAGTATAAATAATTGAAATATAAATTTTTTTATTATCATAGTTCTAGTTATTTCTCCTTTTCTTCAGTCCCTGCCTAGCTTACCCACAGCTGGTATATCAAATAGTGTCTTTTTTCTCTGGGCTTTTAGATCACATTTTGGAGGGAGGAAAAAAGAGAAATTTACAATGTAACCCCTCTTCCTCAGTGGTATTTCTAAAGAGAAGTTTGGTTTGTTTTTCTCAGAGCAGCTTCTGCAGAATGACCACACCCTTACATTATGCTGACTTCTCTTTCTGCTACTCCCTTTTTGACCCTTCTTGGTCTCTCCCTGACTTGTGCTATGGTAACTGAATGGCTTTTCCACCTGACTTTTGGAATGGGGTGGGGTTTGGCAATCAGTGTCCGTTTTGAGTTATACCTGAAAAAGTTCGACTCCTTCGCAGAAGTCATAAAGTCCCAGAAACATCCAACTCTGCCTCCAAAAGGCTGAATAAGCTTTTGGCTATGACACTTATTATAAACTTCATAAGCTCTCCAACTTCTGCTGCCAAACCAGTATCCTTAACTGATCCTAAGGGTATTGATTTTGCACATTCAAAGTCCTTCTTTCACTTGATGTGTCCTCAAAGGTTTTCAGAAACTCTTCTTTAGAATGTGGGATTTTCAGCGAGAATTTTTCTAGAAAAAGATAAGACATATACATCATAGATTTACGTATATTCTATTTATATTAAACTAAACAGTGTGTTACTAATTAAGAGTATAGCATTAATATTTTATTACAGAGATGTTAATTCATTAGATACTTTTGCAGCTAAAGACAATTCTTCTGGGCTCATCACACAGTGGTTATTTCAGACAAGTGGTGTAGCTTGGTTTGCCTTTTCTCTTTCACTTACAAGTTCCTTCTCACCAATAGAGCAGCAGAGGAAACGTGAATACTGTTTACTCTTCTGAGTATGGGAAGTGCCTTAGGGGTGCCCTGTCTACTCTGGGACCTATAATTACAATGGAGAAGATTAGTTTAGTTAGACTCATTGTAACAGCTAATTGCTGTTTTCAATGTAGTCTCCACAATGTTAATAAGACAAGCAAAATAGCCATTTATTTATTCGACATGTGTGTACTGACCAGTTACAATTTTAGAAACAAAGAAAGGAGCAGAGGACAAGGAGAGAACTCAATAGAGTAAATTCTTGTTAAATCAAACAATGAGAACTTGAATAAAATCCAAATTCAGAATGATCACCACATCGTGTACTTTTTTCATAAGGTATTTAGGCAATATTGAGTGTCAACATTTAAAAAAATAAAATTTAAATAAAAATGCCAGTCATTTCGCTTCTAATTAAAATTTTATGCATCCACATCAACATCTATGCAATTCAAATTTCTATTTTCAAAAGCTTACATGTGACTAACCATCTTCCGTATTTGAATATGAACTCCATGAGGATAGACACTGTCCTGTTCACCAGCCATATCATAAATTATAGCAAATAGGGGCAGTCAACAAATATTTGCTGAGTTAATAAATTATTAATGTTAATGATGCCTAAATGAGATGATAAATTTATTCTCAATCAGGAATGCTAAAATTCCAATAGCAAAGGACCTTGGTGTAAACTGTGAGGGAAATACAACTTGTAAATATCAAAAAACTTAAGGCAAAATTTACAAGGAAGATAGTGATAATAGCAACACTTCCATAGTGTTTTGTGTGTGTGTGTCAGGCAGTTTCCTAAGCATTTTACATATTCTCAACTTGTTTCCTCTTCTCTACAATTTTCTGAGATGGGAAATATCATTGATCCTGTTTTTTAGATAAAAACTGAGGCATAGAGAGAATATGACTCACCCAAGATTATCCAGTTAACTCTTGATCAATCTAGAATTTCAGTTTAGCTGGTTCCAGAATCTACTCTTAACCAATAAGATACAAATTAGGTTATGTGAGACTTAATATGGAAAAAAAATGAATCCCGGCAGGGATGCGACTGAAAGCCTTACTGGTAGTTCATAATATTGAATCTAATCTCATGGGAGTAACTTGGCCTGCATAAAAGCAGTCACTAGAATAATTACTTAAATATCTTAAGAACAGCTCACTCTTTGATAGGAATAGAAAACAGGGGATGTAATAGTAGGGAATATAATAGGTTGTCTCTCTCCTTCCTATATCTGCTCTACTCCTGGGATTATTCACTAGTAACACCTTGAAGGATGTTGACAGCCACGTAATGTAATACGTAATTATGTAACTGATTCTTTTTTGCTGCTGAAAGTATAAAAATATAGTGGAGAGAGCAATGAATTTGAAATTTAAAAAATACATTAACTTTTAAGTTCTGTATTATACTATCTCTGTTCTTTTACCTAAAAAAAGTGAGTATGATTTTTGAATTGGCATGTGGGGTGGATTAGAAGCCAATTGATTACCTTTCTCTATTCTCAATATTTGAGGTAACTGAGATGTGGACAACCAGGTGGGACACCAGGTGCCATATATATTGCTTGGTATCACAAGGAAGAGAGAAGAAAGCACGAGGCATACAAGCAATCAGGGGTCAACAAATGTCAAAGGTCATGAATATGCAGGACCATTTCTTATTACAAAGAGAAACTTCTCCTTTGCAGAGGAGTGAGAACTGGGCAGAGGGGAAAACATTGTTTCCTCATTAGTGGTAAAATGGTACAAGTTCCTATTTTATTGACTGAAGTTAGAACATGAGTAAAGGAAAAATAAACTTTCTCCTTAGATTTTCTAATTTTGGTTTTCTATCCCATTGGGCTTAGTTTCTAAACTGGTGGCTGCCTTTCCTCAGGTCGTAGACAGTAGTTCTGAGAAGAGTGCTGTTTCCTCCTTTTCATGGATTCTTTAATACGTCAACTACTGCTCCTTCGTGTCTCTTCTTAGGAAAACTGGAAGGTGGTTCACCTCTGGCTGAAGAAGCCTCTGAAATGCAGTTGAAGGGGAAAAAACCCAGTAATTCTAGAGTGATTCTGGGACCACACTTCACCTTAGACCAAAAATGTAATCTCTATTTTCTCTTTTACATGAAATATAACTTGCCAAAGTTTCATAATTGATTGCACACAGGATTATATTGACGGAGGTTAAAGGATCCATGTATTAGACACCTATCTGCAGCCTTCCTTTAGCAAAGGACAAGTGCAAAACCAGAATTTTGCATGCTCTTTGAAATACCTGCACGACCCTTCTTCCTCGAACACTCACAGTGTCACGATGACTGCATGCATCAGGGCCATCGGCATTAGCCCAGTCGGGCCATTATTTCTGTTGATCACCAGAAAATACAGGAGTCTCCCAGTTTATTTCTCATCCCACAGACTCTAATCCCCAGACACACTCTATGTCAAAAATAGTGATGTTAACTAATACTTCTTTCCGTTTTCTGAAACTCTTCAAAATCTCTCTTTGGACTACATGGTTAGTCATCTGCAAATCTAATTCCTCTCCATCTCAAGCTCTTTGAGGTTCCCTTCTTCCTCTAACTGAAGTTTGGTTCTTTTCTATTTCTCTTGCAGCTCTTTCAGGAGATACCTGTTTTTTCTCCCCATCCTTTAGAACCACTGGGGCTGGAGTTGGAGTATGACACCCCTTGCTTCCCATTGCTGCTTTTAGATTAATCTCCCTTCTTCCACTATGAAGCGTTGATTTTGGACATGATCTCATCACACTCTACTGCTGATCACCTCTCCTTGCTACAGACATATTCTAACCCTGGAAGCACTCTCCCTTGTTCCATGGAGGTTTAGCATTTTAATCTCTGTCACCTACTCTAAAACATCTCATGATCCAATTTATTGATTTCAATATTTATGTAAATAATTGATCCAATAGCTTGTCCTCTCAATTCTGTGACCAGGTCCTCTCCTATAAAGATATTGTCTCCTGTCTCTGGCCAGTGTACCTTCATTGTTTGGGCATCATCCTGTGAAATGAAGGGTTGTTGGTTTGATTCCCTCTCAAGGCATATGCCTGGGTTGCAGGTTCGGTTCCCTGGGACACCTACAAAAGGCAACCAATTGATGTTTCTCTCTCACACCCATGTTTCTTGCCCTTTCTTTCTCCCTCCCTCTCCCTCTCTCTAAAAGCAAAACTAAAATAAAATATTTTTTAAATAAGATCTTGTTGCCTGTCCTTCTTCAGCTGCTCACAAAAATAAAAAATAGTCTGTTTCATGCACTCAGTATATGCTTTATAAAGTTAAATACAGGCTCCCTGACCCATTCAAAATTCAAGCATTCCTATGAAGCCATTCCTAAGTCAAAATACCATAAAGCAAAGAAGCAATTAACTTGAGGCACATCTTTCTTGCAGATGAACACAATAAATTGAGATCAAGTAGAGATGCTCAGACAGACTTTGAAGCTGTAGTGCTTGACATTGAGATGCTTAGTACAGTTCCCAGGAAGGGGCTTCGTGGGGGCCACTCTTGTTGCTCAGGGTGCATTTTAGAGCATTTTCTAATACTAAATAGTATTTCCTATATGTAATAGTGATACAACCATGATCTTCTATTTACAGTCAACCCTCAATTAAAATATGTACCCTTCTAATTAAATGGGTTCATTCATAGTTCTTTTTTTTTTTTTGGCTTTTTTTTTTTTTTTTTGGCTAGTCTCTATGAATTTTCCAATTCTCAGTCAAACTTCTGGTCTTTTATCATTGTATTACGAATCCCAAGACTGTCTCTTTTTGCTTAAAAAGTTCCATTTCCAATTGAAAGTTTTTTTTTTGTCCCAAATTTGTCTCAGGTGGGAATTCATAACTTGCAGACTTCTAACCTAAGCTGTTCTGAGCTTTGATGTCTACGAAACCTAGTATCCAAGCAACACCTCCCACAGGGTAGATCTCTCCCCACCACTCTTACCTTTCCAGAAACTTAAATATTATAGCCCTTGAGAGACCTGTGTTTTTTAAATAACAACAGAAATAGTTCTTTCTGCTATATGTTTTTCTTCAACAGTGTATTCTTTTTTTTCCTTGTTATTTCCTTTCTTCATTCGGGCAAGTATTTGTTTGTTTGTTTGTTTGTTTTAATTAAGCTCTCTGGAAGTTAATTTTTTTCCCATTCCAATATACAAGGTGTGGTAAAAGTAGGTTTACAATTGTTCAGATGAAAAACAACACAATAATTAATAAGTAATGCTACAAGAATAAACTTTGTGTACTCAAATCTATAAGCTTACTTTTGTCCCACCCTGCGTCTTGGGCTACCACTATTTGTAGGTTTATAGAACCAGTATACATATTTTCCTTTTCTTTTGCTTTTTAGACTAGGTATTTTATCTTCTGGTTTTGATACTCTTTTATATGGTTACTTACAGAGAACCATACAAAGCCAATTTCTTCTTTATCTGTAGCAAGCATTTGCAATCCCAGCTCTCCTGGTATTGTGTACTGCCACCTGGAACATGAGTTTTGATGGGGTAAATATTTATATTTCCTTGAACTTACTCTGCTTCCTGTTTTCCTGCCAACCACCATTTTGCCCAACTTTCTTTGAACTTTCCTTCTGTAATAGTTTCACAATAGTACATGAACACTCCTTTAACTTCATAGACAACCTGCAACACCCCCAATTCCACTGTCTTGTTGAAACTCCTCTGATGATGCTTGAATTAAAATATGCTGCTCTATTCACTCTCCTCATCCTTATTTTCAAATTTAACTATATATTAATTAAATAAGCTGTCCTAGTCTTTAGTGGGTGGTTCTGAAATATTTATTGACTGTTTACCTGTAATTTTAGGAGAGCTTTTGCTTGTTTCTTATATCTGAGTTTTTTCCTGAAAATCCATTTTCGTTTTGTTTCTGAGAACTCTGTTTTCTTCTTCTGTTCAATTTAATTTAGCTGTAGTCCTCTCGGACCCAGAAATAACTAAACTATTTTCCCATGATCTATTCCTATGTAGGAGAGCTGCTGGTCCTGTTGTATCTTTATTTTTCTTTCATATCCATCAGGGCAGGCCTCCGAGTTCTCAGCTTTAGGGAATCCTTCTCATTCTCCTCCATCATCAGTATGCATTTATTTATCATTTTTTCTCATTTTCTGACCATTTCATGTTTTTTTTTCCTATGAAATGATCATTGATTATGTACAAAGTCCGAATTCCCAGAACAGAGTGTTATAGGCACAAGCCTCATTAATTTATTTCTTATCCTCTAGGTCCATAATAATTTCATTGAGTATTTACTCAGTCTAAACTAAGGACATAATCTGTTCTTTACAATATAAAGTCTTAATCTTCTTTACCTCTTTATAGATAAAGTGAACCACACATTCAAGCTTAAAGTACAATTGGGGTGATTGAAATTGATAACCTTTATTAAAATGTATAATAAATTCAAGATATTTTAAAATAGAAATCTGTTGATGTATGATTATATATACACAAATTTATTTAAATTCTAGGATTTAAAGACAAGATTTACTCAGCCCAATTCTCATTAAAGATCAACACTAGATTTAGTTGATTTGGTTTAATAAGTTGAGGTTGCTAATTTTATTTACCTACTCTTTAGAAGAAAAATCCTAATAATTATGATATATATCTTCTTTTTATTAAACCAGTTTTATTTATTTCCAAGAAATTTAAGCTGTGAAATGAATTTTGTGAAAAGCTGTAAGGTGTTAATAATTTTAACATTCTACTGAAATACTATCACTGTAAATCACTATTTCAAGCTTTCTATATGTAAAAATACATCACATTTGTACGTATTTAAGTAGAAATACACAGATAGAATACTGTGTGTATCATGTAATGTCAATATAATTTCATCTTTTATATATGAGACAAAGCTGATAGTTAGAAGTGCACATTGAAATATGTAAAACACCATGAAGTTCATGGTCACTTAGTAATTATCAGTTATAGTTCCTACTTTTGCACGAAAAAGTGTGCATTGGGAAAAAATTCGGTCAAGTATATTACTCTCTATATAATTTTTTGTCATTTTGCAGGTAAGGAAATTGAATTTCCATTAGGTGAAAGTGCACTCTGAGTAAAAGGCAGGGCTGATTGTGCAGCACATGATCTGTGAGGTAATTTTGGATGCATTGAAGAAGCTAATAATATATTCAGTGCCTAAGTCTAAGCTTTATTGAATACAAAAGAAACATTATGTGGTTACCTGATCATTAATTGTTTTTAGGTAAATCAGCCTAAGATTTGCTTTTAAACTGTATTTGTTTGTGTGTGTGTGTGTGTGTGTGCATGTATGATTATTAAATGGATCTTTAAAGAATTGGAACTTTCTCTTACATGCGCACTACTTCTAATAATCTATCTCAACTTTAATACTTGTCATTTGTTTCATCCATCTTTAAAATGTTTAATTTCAACACACTATTCTTTTTTATTCTGATTCTAGAAATGGTTCATTTCCATACTTTGCTTATTTTTTTTATGCAACACACTTTCTTCTGTCATAGTCTGTGTTCAATATTTTTGTCCATTTTATGATTTCCTAGTTTTATGAGAAATCTGACCAAATTAAATATTTAGACTACCCTTACCTCAATATCTCTAAGAGAAAATGTAATTTATTATCATGTGCTCATAGGCAGTAAGATATTGCACCAGAAGAATGAGCTCAGCTCACATTAATTGAAGGTTTTCTCCAGAAAAAGGACCTGTAAAAGATTCCAAGAAACAAATTTAGAAGGTGACAGTCACAATCTACTACCAGCGATATGCAACATAATTTTTAACTTTTAAAACAAAAACTCAGATCATTAACTTTTTCCATCTCCAAATGATGAAAAATCATCATCAAGTACTATTTAGATCTCCAGGTAGAAGTGATGCTTGTATGAATGTCTAACTTATTTCAAAGATTACATTTTAGTTTTGGTGAAAACCACATTTATACAGCAAGATCATTTTTCCCAATTAAAATCTTCCCATTATAATAAAATATGATGTGTTAGACCTGTTATGAGAGTGCTTGATAAACATTTAAAAGTTGACTTTTCTTTGATTCCTTGAGACTAAGAGGAACTATTTATTTATTTATTAACAGCTATAAATGGAGCGATGTCTTCAGGACAGATTTGTGGGCAATTCACGACGTCACATTAGTATCTCCCAGCAGCCTGGACACTGAGGCTCACTATAAGGATAAGAGCAACATATCATTACAAAAACCCACAGTAACATCCTTGAGTCTGTGAGTTGTCTGGCTTGTCTTCTCAGGAGCACAGACTTTCAAGTGTTTTATATTTCAGCGGATGCCCTCTTGAATTATGTTTGTGCCAAGGTTTGCTTAATGTTTTATGTTCTTTACCAGTGAAACAATATGAAATATTTGAAAGGAAGTTATCACTGTGACCAATATAAACGATTAAATAGAATTGTCAGTCTCTTTTCTCAAGAAGAAAACATATTCAGAGAGAATTAAAACAGTATCAGGTTTCCAGATTTAGATTCAAATCAAAATATCGTATTCTTTGTTTCCTATATTATGAGGTGTTTTCTATCATTCTTAAGCTGAATGAAACCATAAGAAACTCAATAAAATTTTATGATGATAGAATATTTTATTCTTTTTAGAGATGAAAAACTACATTGCAAAACTTGAGAAAAAGTAAACTGCTAAAAGTTGGAAACATAGTTAAAATTAGGAATCAGTAATAAAGTAGTGACTTTTAGAAAATGCATTTTGCAATATTAAATGATAGTCATTAAATATTAAAGTGGAAAGCAATAGAATTCGATAAAAAAGAAATCACTTAAAAATTTGTTGATGCTGTAGGTCTTTGAAAATCACATCAATAAATGTTAAACATTTCATCAAAGAAAAATGAATTTACAGATCTAAGACTTATATACTTTTTTCTCATACCTGTACAGGGCAATGACAAATTGCATCAGAAAACAACAGATCATTGGGGCAATGACTTTTCAGGACACCAAGGGTTGTTTTTACTTGTTCACTGCACGTTGGAGAGGAATAATAGCCTCCTATCCTATGTAGGCAAACTGTCTAATACTTTGAGACTGTTCCCTATCAGCACTGTGGTCATCAATCCTACTAAACTCTAACCTAATATATAAGAAAAGGTGCGATAGTCTGAATTACATGAACTGAATTATTTTATTTTAGTGAACCTTGCATCTTACCCAGCACATCATAGTCTCTGCTTCTTCATTAAAGCAGCACCTCAAGCCACAACATAGCCAAAACTAACAAAAAATTGATCATTCCATGTTAGTTCTAATTTTCTTTTAAACCCAACTCTACCACATTCGTCTAGCTTTTCCGTGTTGAAGGTTTATTTAGCTTCAAATTATTTTAAGAGTGTTAGTGGCTTTCAGTTTCTTTTGTGAGAATTGATCAAAACTTTTGTGCATACCTCCAGGTTTATTTGTATGAATTATCCTTATTCAGAAAACACATGTCAGGGAGAAAAAAACAATCCAATGAAGTGAATTCCAGTTGACTCATGAATCTTGCATTTACCTCACTAAAACTAAGAAAGACAGAGAGGTAATTGTTTGAAAATATACACGATATGTGTTGGATAAGTTGGATAAGTTAATTGACCTAAAGGCTTGAAGAGAGTTAAACAAAAGTAAAATAAAACTGTACTGATAAGCCACCTCAAATGGCCATATGAAAGAATTAGGAAGCTGGGCTTATGGAAGAGATAAATGGCACATTTTTAAGGAGTAGAACTCTTCATATGTTTGAAGAGATGTCATCTTTTTTTTTTTTCTTGCAATGATTGGACCAATCAGGACAAATGGCGTAAAGAATCCTTAATAATTAAACCTCCTCAAAAGAATAAGATGGTTGCCACATAGATAGGTGATAGATAGATGATAGACAGATAGATAGATATAGATAGATAGATGATAGATAGATAGATGATAGACAGACAGACAGAGATATTACTGAGTTTACTCAAGTGGAGTTTAAATAACATATTGCAGAAGGAACAACTGCACTGGGTATGTCATTCTGTACTTCACTCAACTTCTGATTCTGAAGCACTTATCCTATAAGTGACTTAGGGACAAGGTCACATCTGGTTTATGTTTGAAACTATTTCTAGCCTCAGATTGTAAATAACTATGTAGAGAGTTTGAAAGATTGCAAACTATTACCTTTTGCTTGCCCACAGTGACAACTGCAGTGTTCTGAATATATTAGAGACTCAATAAATATTTTATAGACGAATTAGAACATGGAACTTTGAAATGTGTGTTCTTAAAAAAATGCAGCCAATAGACCTTTATAGCGCACACTCAATGTTGTCTCAGCAGATGTTTGGACCTGAGGTGATTTGATCTGTCTAATCTGGCATCTTGGCATAGAAAGCTGTTTTCTACTCCAGGTGGCAATGCCTTGAAATAATAGCAAATGACTGTTTCCCAGCAACAAAGAAGAGAAGTTGCTGCTGCACAGTCATTTCCTAAGTCCTTCCGCCCGGCAGTTAAAAAAAACAAAACAAAACAATCAACGGAGATTAATCCTAATTTTTGAACTTATCATTTTCATTTCTTGCCCTTCCTGATAGTTTATTATCAGCTAAGAATATATGAAAGACAATCTATTTCAATAGAAAGCACTGCAAACAAATATATGCCATACAAATATGTATGAATATAGGTATCACAGTAAATGTGAATAAAGCAGAATCTCATCTTAAAGTAAATGAAAGAAAAAGAGATTGATCCAATATCAGATTCAAGTACTCCAATATATTTTTTATTGCTATATACCACATTGCACATTGCTATATACCACAAAAGTTTGATTTTTATTACTGGTAAACAAATTTGATTTTCTAAATAAAGATATTTCATGTTTCAGTCCATAAAATTTCATTCTTTTTTAATTATTCATTTATTTTTAGAGAGAGGGGAAGGGAGGGACAAAGAGAAGGAAGAAACATCAGTGTGTGTCTGTATCTCACAAGCCCACTACTTGGGACCTGGCTTGCAACCCAGGCATGTGCCCTGACTGGGAATTGAACTGACGACCATTTGATTCACAGGCTGGTTCTCAATCCACTGAGCCACACAAACTAGGGCTAAGATTTCCTTCTTTACTTCAGTATATACGTTCAAAGATATAACAGGTTTCTATTCTAAATGATTCTTTGCTCCATGTAGTCGAGTTGCACAATTCTTACTTACAAGTCAGTGAATCTGATCAGTTTATAATTTTTCATATCGTCAGAGCCCAGCTGTTCAGCTAGGGTGGGTTTCAGTGGTGAGAGGCAGAATTGAAAGAAAGCACAAGGAGCTGACACAGGGGTTGCACTTCACATTGCAAGCAAGCAAGCAGCAGGTTTTTTATTGCTGGCATCACTGGTTACAGGGGTTTTTATATAAGCTTAGACAATAGTGTCATTGGGCCAAAACTTAGGTCATTGGGGACTGCAGAGCATGCATACAATGACATAGGCCTGGGCTGCCTGCCCAGGACTGACCTTCAAAGGTACACACAGTTCTGGGCCACCTGCCCTGGAGAGACGCTCAGTGACCCCCACACTTCAGGACCCCCACGCATATGGAGGCATCACTGAGAATGATAGGAAAGGGTTTACCCAGCTATGTAGCTAAATGGAAGCATGAGAGGCAGAGACAGAAGGACCCAGTAAAAGGAAGGGATCAAAGGGATCGAGGGCACCAACTCTAGACACAGACCGACTGGGTTTGCATCTTAGTTGCTACCACCTAGTATGTATATGAGTTTTGGGGAAATTGCTAAACAATCCTATTGTTTCATTTTCTCATCTGTAAATGAGGTTGTGACATTCATGATAGCCCCTATAGTCTAACATTTCTATGAACAAATTAATATGTGTAAATTCCTTAAAACAGAGACTTAACAAAAATAATTTTAGGTTATCCTTTGTATTTCAACTTATACACACAACTACATTTACATATTTATTGATAAAATGAGAGTTACTTCAATCAAAAGTCAGAAAAAACATGCAAGTTTTCTGTCATATCTGAGTTGTAGGTCAAAGTGCTACTTCCTTTTTTTCCTTATGTCCCATTTAAAAGTTAATAAAATAATCAATATTGACTATATAACTATTATTTGTGCAATGTGTTATTTTACATTATAAATAATAATAACAATAATCAAATATGTGTTATTTTACATTATAAATAATAATAACAATAATCAAATATATCAAAATCAACAGGGAACTATAATGTAATTGCACTAAGTATGGTTCATTACTAATGAGTTATATATTTTTTTGCACATCCTTAAAAACAAACAACAGTTGGAGAATAACTTTTTTTAAAACAGCATAATGGGAACAGAGGGTACATTGCTTTAAAAGCAGGCAGCCATATATCTTGCTTTTGATTTGCACAACTAATTGTGAATCAGTGCAGGTTAAAATGAAAAGAACATTTATAACCTGAGGGAATAATTGTCCTCTGTATTTGTATGAAAAGATACATAGTGTTCAAGTCCATTCAGCCCACTTGACACCCTCCAGTGCTTCACCTCACAGAGCTCTGAGATTGGATCATGCCTGTAGAAAACAAATGGGTTTCTTTGTTCCAGTTGCTGAAGTAAATTAGCTGGAAACCTCTGAAGTTAACACCACATACTAGACATTGCAGTCTTTTCTGCCTGCTGAGAAAGACCGTGCCACGCAAATAGCAAAACATTGGGATGGCTATGTGGGGTTAAATATAGCTTTCCGTCCTAGAGGAAATTCGAATATTGCAGGACATTTTTACGAAGAATGTGGCTGAAACTTTTACATTGTTTAACATTCTTCATCACTTATTCTAGGTAATTTCATATGCTATTGCAGGAAGTAACCTAGCAGCAACAGGTAAAGAGTTTCAAAAGATGTGCCCTGGCTGGTGTGGCTCAGTGGACTGAGTGCAGACCTTGGAACTGAAGAGTTGGAGGTTGGATCCAGGTCAGGGCACATGCCTGGGTTGTGGGCCAGGTACCTAGCAGCGGGTGTGCAAAAGGCAACCACACATTGATGTTTCTGTCCTTCTTCCTTCCTTCTCCTTCTCTGAAAATAAATAAAATCATAAAAAAAAAGTTTCAAAAGATGTATGTGAGTGAGTCACTTAAATGCTAATCAGAAATTTAACTGGTCAAGTTTGAATACTTTCAGTTTTATCATTTTTGTAAGCTTTATGTATCAGAGATAGTAATTGACTATAAAATTTATCATACAATTCTGTAAACTAGTAATCAGTTTCATAGACTATATGTTACATATGTTGCTTATTCCTGTTTTGGTGTTACATTATACATTTATATATACAGTCACAACTATCAAAAGAGTGAATATGCTATTTCTCAAATTGTTTCATAATGGAAGAAAAAAGGGGGAAGGGAAAATAATAAATCTTTCAAACTAGAAATATCTGTTATATTCTGTTGTTGGGGAAGTTAGAATTGCACCTTGTAAAGAACCTTGCTTTTATTTCTAAGTACTGAGAGTACTCTATTGAGTATAAAGTAAACTAAGTTTAATTTAACAAATAGTAATTGATCCTCTCTTATATACCTGAGCATCTAATGGATGATATATGTTATAAAAATATAAACTGAATAGCACATGTTCTCTGATCTTGAAACATTGACATCAAAGACAAACAAACAAAAACAATAAAACCAGGTAAGAAGTAATATGTTATTGAACTGGTTTTTCAAAATATGTATTTTTGTTTATGTACAAGAAAGAGGAAAAATAATTTTTTCTGGGGATTGGAGGAACCATAGAACATTTTATCAAAGAGATGGTATTTGAGATAGACCTTGCAGGATAGCCAGATTCAGTAGATAGATATGGTGGAGAGATATATGGATATATGGTATTCCCTAGAGAGAAGGGCATGTGCAGAAACATAATGACAAGAAAGTTTGACTTGTGCTCGTAAAGTTTGTAGAAATTGATGTATATACAAAAGAGGAATAGGAGATAAATCATATTTTAAAAAAGAAGTTAAGTCAAAATTATGGAAGACTTGATTTTGATGAGAAATCGTGGTTTCATTTTTTTTCTAGGCATGGGAACCAGTGAAGACTATGAATTAGTGTGACATAAGAGATATGTCTAGGGAAGATCTATCTGTGGTTATTGCAAAGGTTATACCAAGAGGTAATATTTTATTATTGATCAAGTCTACAGAGTTTTCTTTTAAAAAAAAGATTTTATTTATTTTATTTTTAGACAGAGGTAAAGGGAGGGAGAAAGAGAGGGAGAGAAACATCAGTGTGTGGTTGCCTCTGGCATGCCCCCTACCCGGGACCCAGCCTGCAACCCAGGCATGGGCCCTGGCTGGGGAATCTAACTATGGACACTTTGGTTCACAGGCTGACACTTAATCCCCTGAGCTACACCTGCTAGCATAAGGCTACAGAGTTTCTTACACTCAAAATAATTACTTCTTCCCATAAAAATGTTTGGAATTATTTACTTCATATTGAATTATGTGGTTTTGCTACTTGTTTTACTAGTTTTTAATTGATTTTTCCTTGTTATCAACCACACCAATAAAAAGTTCAGTCGTTTTTAATGTAATGAGAATGGTTTGCATGACTTTGATGTAACCTGGCATCCAAGGACAGTGAGCTGGAGTGCGCATGTGGGAACAATGGTGATTTCACTGTACTAGTCAGTGAGGGTGGTAGACACTTTTGAGTGAACATGTGTACTGTGTGGCCCTTGCATTCAAAATGAATGAGTGAGTAGAGCCATGAATCTGTATCAAATTTTGTGTTAACCTTGAACATTCCTATGTGGAATCTGTTCAGATGATTCAGGAGCCTTTCAGGAATGATGCAATGAGTGCAGCACAAATAAAAGTGTGGCACAAACTTTCAAAAATGGTCAAGAATCTATTGAAAGTGATCCATGTTCTGGAAGACCTGCAGAGTTTTTTGGAAAGCATGAAATCACCAAGGTGACTCAGCCTCCATATAGCCCAGATTTGGAACGTTGCGACTTCTGGATTTTCCCAAAACTAAAAATCACCTTTAAAAGGGTGATTTTAAAAGGAAGAGATATCAGCCTGTCGATGAGATTCAGGAAAATACGATGGGGTAGCTGATGGTGATTCCATCAAAGGCTTTTGCAGAGTACTTTGAACAGTAGAAGAGACACTGGAAGAACTGTGTGAGGTCCCAAGGTATCTACTTTGAAGAGGACTGAGGCATCATTGTCTTTTGTATAATGTTTCTCATATCTTGTATCTTCTTCAATAAATGTCTCTGTTTTTCATATTAAATGACTGGATACTTTCTGAACAGATATATATCCCAGTTTTGATGGAAGAATATCAATATTATATTACAAGGTCATAATATCACATGATCTTATGTTCTTATAATATAATATTGACATTCTTCCATCAAAACTGGGTTTATATTCCATCTCTCCGAACTGACTCTGGGCAGTCTTTATGTACAAAAATAATGCTTAGGCTAGATCATGAAAGACAACCCATTCATCTCTCTCTCTCTCTCTCTCTCTCTCTCTCTTTCTCTGCAATTTATCCATGTTTTAAGGAAACTACATGGAGATGACATATGTGGGTTTTCCCTCTGGGAGTTGCCATTGGATCTCTAGAGAGAATCAACATCAAGATTTGAGTGAAGAGCATTCAAATTAATTTCAGCCCCAAGCTTTCTGCCTGCCAAGAAAGGCCATACAAGGAAAAGAACAAAACATTGAGATGGCTGTGTAGGGCTAAACTTCCAGGTAAGGCCTCAAAGATTTTGAAGGAAAGATAAACCATCTCCACTATCCACTGTCTAACATCATTACCCACAACAACTGATAGTCAGGAGAGTGTTCTAGTGTGTCTAATAAACAAAGGTTATATTCATAGGCTTGTCCAAATATTCTACATGCTTATCAAAAAATTTTGCTGCATAATCTATTGTATTTTAAGGATAATATATTTATTTAATTTTAATTTTAATTTTAATTTTTGTTGTTGTTCAAGTACAGTTGTCTCCTTTTTCCCCCAACCACTCTCCCCTGCCCCACCCTCCCTGACCTCCCACCCTCAATTCTAGCCCCCTTGGCTTTGCCCATGGGTCTTCAATCCATGTTCCTCGACGTGACCCTTCCTCTTCTTTCCCCCATTATCTGCCTTCCTCCACTCCTCAGGTCACCCTCAGTATATTCTTTGTCTCAGTGTCTCTGGTTATATTTTTCTTTCTTATTTGTTTTGTTGATTAGGTTCCAGTTATAGGTGAGATCATATGATATGTCTTTCACTGCCTGGCTTATTTCACATAGCATAATTCTCTCCAGTTCCATCCATGCTGTCGCAAAGGGTAGGAATTCCTTCTTTCTTTCTTCCGTGTGTAGTATTCCATTGTGTGAATGTACCATAATTTTTATTTAAAAATCATCCACTATTATGTGAATTTTATTATTTCTCCTGAAAGTTGTGATGTGTGTGTGTGAAATTTGTTACAGTGTATACATGACTGGAATTATTGCATATTTTGTTGAAGTAAGCAGTTATCTGTACTGAACTATCCTCTTTATTTCTATTAATGTTTCATAAGATTTATTTTATTTGAAATTAATGTAACTATTATAATTCACTTGATATTTTCCCCAGTTTTTCTTTCATTCCCTCTGTTTACTTAGATTTTTATTTTGTTTCTTATAAACAACACCAAGTTGAATTTCATATTTCATCCAGTGTAACATTTTCTTTGACTGGAGAATATGCAATATTTCCATTTACTACTGATATATTTGGACAAAATATTTCAACAAATATTCAGTTATGTTGATCCCATCCTTTTCTGTCTTCTTTGTTTTTCTTCTTTTAAATAGACACTTTTTCATTTCATTTTCCTCTTCAACTAATTTTTCTCATATCTGCTGCTTTCATTATTTTCTCTTCACCAATAAATTTGCATCTGAAAAAGCTATCCTTCTACCTTCCTTAGAAATTTAACTAGAGAGGATTTATTAGTTACAAATTGATTTTTTTGTCTGAAAGTTTTCTTATATTACTCTAATTCCTAAAATAGTTTCTTAGTGTGTGCAATTTATAAGACACACATTTTTCTCAATACTTTGAGGGTATTTCCCACTACCTTAGGTTTTCTTTGTGGCTACAGAGAAGTCAGATGTTGAATAATGGTTGATCTTTTGAACTACTTTTTCTCTTTGGCTAATTCAAAATGACACTGTTATCTATGGTATATATAATTTCGCTCTCTAAGTCTTAAGGGAGAGGTTTTTAAAACTTATTTTTATACTGCAAAACTCTGTATTCTAACAGAAACTTAACTGCTTGAGAGCATGTCAATTCTGTTGAACCATTAATTATTAACATATTGGGGACTTTCTCTGATGGCCGACCTAACCTCCATTCCCAATACCTTGCTCCTTTAACTGCTTTTGTACCAGTGCCCCTGAACGCTTTGCCACCAGGTGTACCTTTGTAACACTATTCTTTTAAAGTAACATTTCTCACAGAGAATATGTTTCTTCCTAGTAAAAATTCAGAGACTCATTAGAAAAGAGAGCCTTTCACCTTTCTGTCTTTTGCTCTTTGCCTTTATTTTCTTCCCCTTCTTTGTGCTTAGGTCGGCAGCACTCATAGATCTTCATGTTTACAAGCATGAGACTAAACACTGAATACAGCTAATAGTATCATGGGAATTGTGTAGGAGGCCAGGTGGGTACAGGAAGCAGCGGGGCGACCACTCTGTAAGGGACATGATTTTCTAACTACTTTTCAATACATCTGAAACTGACATAGAATAATAATGAATGTAAGCTGTCACTGAAAACATGTAAGTAAATAAATTTAAAAAGAAAAGATTGAAAACCTCTGGTAGAACAAAAAGGTATCTTGATGAACCATGGTGCCAACCCTGGGCTACCTACATTCAGACATTCTTAAAAATAAGACAAATAAATCTTAAAAACTTAAAAACACTGTAGTAGAATTTTTGAAATTTAAGCCCCAAACTTCTAACTCTGAAAATGTAAAATATTTTAGAATTTATGTGCATTATATTGAGTGTAATTATGTGCTAAAAACTGGAAGTGCAGCAGCAAGACAGGTGATATGAAATCATTTTGTGGGTTAAAAAAGCATGAGTTTAGAAATAAGTAACATTTCAAATACTAAATCGAGGATATTAGTATAATGTGTCTATCCCACTCTATTGATTTCCATAGAAAAAGTTTAATTTAAATAAACATTTTTGGTATTTTTCCAATTCTTACTGCTCCACAGGGAGGTAAAGCATATCTCAGCCTCTTCTTCTTTTCTGCTTTAGGAACTAACCTACCACATGATATCTGTATATGTTGTGTTCTTTGCAGTCCAACTTTTAAATGTGACATTTCAGTATTTCTTCTGATGGATGAGGGTAGGAGTTGAATTGTATCCCCTAAAAACAGAGATGTTGAAGTCCTCACCTCCTCAGTACCTCAGAACGTGACCTTTTTTGGAAATGGGATCTTTACAGAGATAATCAAGTTAAAATGAGGTCATTAGGGTCAGCCCTACTCCGATATGAGTGATGATCTTATAAAAAGGGAAAGTTGAGTACAGAAACAGACACACAAATGATAGAGGGACACACACAGAATATCAAGTGAAGACAGAAGATTGGAGGGATATATTTATAGGCCAAGGAAATTCTGGGGCTTCAGAAGATAGGAGAGAGGCATGGAATAGGTTATTCTTTAGAGCTCTCAGAGGGACCATGGCCCCACCACATGCTGAGGTTAGATTTCTGGCTTCCAGAACTGTGAGACCATAAATTTCTGTTGTTTTAAGCCACCCAGTTTGTGATGGTTTGTTACAGTAGCCCTAGGAAACCAATACAGTGAGCAAAAGTCCAACTGTCAGATTCAGCAGCAAGGAGCACACTTACTCTCAAATAAAAGTCAAGCTTTCCAAAGTGCTAGAATGGAAAGAAAAGCAACACAAATAGCATGTGATGATCTATAATTAAATGAGAGAAATACCCCATCAGTGGGATTGTGGCTTTCCTTTGCCTCGCATAGACTGACTGTAAATCTAATGGGACTAAAAAACTGCAGAGTGTCCTTAAAGTAAATTTATTTATTTTCCTGCCTAGACTCACTTCAGAGTCATCAAGAGACTCCTGCAACTAAGACTGAACAGAGTAAGATGTGAGGAGGATGAGTTCCAGGCCTTTAAAAAAACCCACAAAAACCCACTTTAATAGACATGATTTAGAAGATGTTTGGACTTTATTTCCTATAGACTTTATTTTTTTTTCCCCAGGAAATTCATAGTAGACCAAAGTTCTTCTTCACATTTTGGAAATTATATGTCATATTTTGTGACTGAATTATCTTTATGATTTTATTTAAAATACAAAGTTAAACTACTGACACTAATGATGGCAATATAAAAATGAATAGTATACAACATTCACTCAAGATAATTAGGATAACCAATGTCCTTGGCATGTGTTTTATAAAATACAATGTTTTTTACTAAATATTCATAGGTTTAGACTCTGTTTACACTCCCTTATCTTTTTGTTATCTATACTGAAAATCATTCATTACACTAATATTTTTATTTTAAAGTGTTTGAAACATAATTGTAGGTGATTATGGAAACATTTTTACCTGCTTATGAAACGAGAATGATTGAGCAAGCTGGGCCATGAAAAGTGAACATTTTGGTGCTTCTGAATTGTTTCCCTAAAACAGTAGACTTAGAAAAAAAATTTATATAGAGCTACTGGGAGATGGGAGTCTTCATTGATCTGATTTAATAATGCAAATTTCAAAATGTAAGGACCAATTTTATGAGCCCTAATTTAAGCATATCAGTCTAACAAGTGTTAGGAAGTCCTATAATGATTAGTAACACTGTAATATCCACTAGATCAAAATATCCAATGGAAAGTAAATTACTTTTGTAATGTGATTCATCCTCCCTCCACTATTGATTCTTCTTGCTCAATAAGATACTTTCAGATGAGAGACAATAAAAGTAAGATAAAGAAAATGATGAAAAGGAGAATAAGTTTTGGGATTTTATATAGTGGTGAAATGGTATTGTATTATAAAGAGCCTAGTGATTCTGAACTATGAATATAACAATAATGTGCACATCTAATAAGAGTTTTCTTGAATACTTAATATACATTAAACCTATGCTAGGAACATTCCATATATTATTCCATTTAATTAAATAGGAAACTACATTAGTATCCCTTTCTGAACTTCTTTACTTCTGTAAAATGCAGAAAGAAAAGTTATCAAATGATTATTATTATATAAATATTATCTCTGTCTATAACAAATAATAATTTTAAAGCCAAGTTTTGCACCCTTTTCATTCTGTATGTAAAGCTTGTAATCGTAACACAGTGTTACTCCACCTCTTTATTATATAAAATCACCTCAGTAATTCTGATAGCTGATTATTCCAATTTGGGATATATCATGAGCTTTATTTCTCTCTGGTACTAACTATTCATTTTATAGCTCATTAGCAACTTATCCTGAAATGTAGAAAGATAATTAGAAGACTACACAACAGATAAATTTTGAATTTTTTAGAAGATTTGGTGTGCATATGTGACAGGTTAGTAAGACGCTAGGAAAATTCCTGGGCAAGAGGAATGGGGAAACTGAGATAAGAAAATTAAACAACACCAAACAGTTTGAGCAACTTACAGCCAGCTGGTGAACTGCAAGACCTTATCCCTCCTAACCAAGGACACTTGAGAACAAATGGTTCATACCTCTCCTTCCTAACCAGAGAATACATAGCTGAAATCTTCCTGATCTGGAAAACAGAGAACAGAGACCCAATTAATGTCATTTGTGCCAGCTAAACCGAAGGATAGATGAAGTCAAGGAAACAAAAAACAAAAAACCCCACTAAAATCCAGACAGACCCAATATAAAAGTAAAATAGTAGAATAGACAACAGAATATTCCCAATGCCCTATTCACTCATTTTTGACACAATAGAATATTAAAAATGCACCGGGAAAGCTGATGAATATTCTGCTGAAACACTTCCTTAAGATTCTTACCCGCAGAAGAAAGATAAAATGTCCTCAGTCTATCCTAAGTCTTTTCTTTGTTACACTGTCCCGGCCCATACTCTCAAAACGACCTGGCCTCATTTTGTAAAACCTTTGCTACACGAAGTCAGCAAGCCAGACACTGCAGGCCGGCCTGAGGCAGACCCCCTAAGGCCAATTCCTGTCTGATAACACGTGAACAAGAAAAGTAATTGCTAACCTAAGGTCCCTAGTTTTTATTTAATGTTTTACTTGAATTTTTGATTGTAGGTGTAGCTCAACTTTCTATTTCTTTTTCTGATACCACAGAAAAATATTAAATTGTTGAGGTTAGGCTTCTTCCATATTTCTTATCCCTTTAGCTTTCTCTGTCTCTCTTCTCTCTCTCACACACACATCGCACATCCCTCTAATAACAAACATGATTTTCCCTTTAACATGCTAGCTTGTAATTTACCAGATTTTAAGTGTCAAAAACAATCTTTTTATTAACTTTTTACAAGTAATTTTGGGCGTTAATGAATGAACTAAGGTGAAAATTCATTTTCATTTTTAATATCAAACATACAATTCATTTTTTAGAAACTTCTAGACCCTTCTTCCTTCTTTTTACTTACTCAACATTCTGTAGTATGTAACACTTCTGATATCATTGGTCTACTTACAAAAATCTGTATTATATTCTTATGCTTCATATAAATAAATGGAATAATCACTTCCTTTCTACCTTAGCAATTAAGTGCTTTAAATTCGTGATTCAGCATAAGAATGATCAAAAACTGAACTTTATTTTACTTTACTTGCTATGCATGGAGTACATATTTTGTGGCTAATGCATTACTTTCAGTTACAAACAGAGAGAGGCAAACATTTGAACAAAGTAAGAAATTTGGATTATGCTGTGAGAACCATTACCTCAGGTTATTTTCAGCCTCAATTTACTTCACTCGTTTTGTTTTCTTCTTAAAGGGACTTATAATTACAAACATGCAGAGAAATTTTAAAATTCAATTTTGCGCTGCTAGGTATATCATCATGGTAACAGCATTTCTGGACATGGTACTGCATCTTAAGACAGCCATGCTCAGATTTCAATAATAACTAAATTTCACTTATTTCCTAAAATTATCTGAAACATACTTTTCCACAATAGTGAATATCATTGCTGTGTTGAACATATTAATAACAATGAAGTGTCTTCATAATATTGCATTGAATTAGAAATAATTCTACAAAGACAAACCTAATTTAATTTGACATCTATTTGTATACTATTGTTAAATCAAATTATTGATTCAATGCATACACCTTTACCATTAGATGGTTTTTCAATCTTTTACACTTTACAATATTAACTATTCTAAAATAACTCCCTGAATTTTTGTTTAGTTTTTACCTGAACTGGTAAACATTTACCAATCTTGGAATTAAATATTAGCTTCAAATTCTTCAGTAGAGAGAAGATAGTGAAAGCTATGAAAGAGTGAATCTTTTGATGGAGCAAGTCAACAGAGAAAAAAAAAGTTGAGGCTTTGGGGGACTAAGAAAAAATAATGAAACTATAAAACATTAGATAAGAATAAAGAGAACAGTGTCCAGTAAACCTAAAGGAGAGAGACATTTTCAATTTATTTGTTAATATACTGATAAGAATTTTGATCTGACTCTCCATAATTTTACATTGAAAATAACTTTAACATGTTCATAAACACTGGGGATATTAGATATTATATGGCCTGAGAAAATATTTGATAATATTTTTAAAGGTTTCATTTATTTTTAGAGAGAAGGGAAGGGAGGGAGAAAGAGGAAGAGAAACATTAATGTGTGGTAGCTTCTCGAGCACCCTCCACCAGGGACCTGGCCTGCAACCCAGGCATGTGCCCTGACTGGTAATCAAATCATTGATCCTTTGGTTCGCAGGCCGGCACTCCATCCACTGAGCCACACCAGCCAGGGTGATAATTTTGAATTAAATTCAGAATAATGGATTTTTGTTAGAATGAAGACTTTTCTTAAAAACAGACTTTTTTTTGCCATTATGTTATTATAACATCTTTAGCAAAAAGTTATCATCCTAAGAACATTTTCAAGTGGAAAAAATCAACATAATTATAATCAGTAAAATGTACTTAGCAGGTGCTTCCAAGATAAAAATATTGATTGATCAAGATTATAACTGGTGTGTAGGAAAGTTCTCACACTGAAGGGAGCCTATTGTAATTACCTATGGGCACATAAAATTATGGATTAAATAATGCTATCATGTTTAAGTTATTCTGTTTACTAACATATCAAGTTGAATATGAATGAATCTTGTTTGTAGTCATACATTATTTTTACAAAAATTAGTAAAATTTGTAAATTTAGTAAATTGCCCACTACTACAAAGATAGCTTGAGGGAAAGCATGTAATATGAAATATGGTGGCATTGATTATTCTATGGGAGTGACATTTAATCTATATACCTTTATTTCTCGTTGGAGATTTTGGTCTACAGATATACCACTACTTTGGAGAAGGTTCAGTTAATATAAAACTTCCTTATAACTATAATGATGACTTTCAGTAAGTAAATACATCCGTAATAACCTCACTTGATAAAATAAATCTGAATTACACAATTTAATAACCTTGCCAATTAAATTAAATTAATTTTTATTACCTTGGTCATTATGTTAAACTAATACAATTATATCTCACGTAAGCTAGTGTTTTCCATAAGCATTAGATAATGTGAAAAAACTTCATTCTGCTAGTTATGTCTCCAGCCTACTTCTAACAGGGAATCTTTAGTATTGGTAATTTTCCTTGTGGAAACATCAGTTAAGTGTCTCTGATAAATCTACTTAGAGTGGCGAGACACTTTAAATCTCAAACTTCTTAAAGCGGTTGAGATATGGCCATTAATCATTATCAGGTAAAAGATGTATTAAAATTTATCACTCTTCTAAAGCTCTTTTGTCAATTTGGACCCAGTCCAGGGCAAGCCCTTTTCACATAAAATAGAATAAAACAGACATGCATATAGACTCATTTCAATTTGGTCTGTCTCAATGCAGTGACTTGAAAAATGTATTCACTAAATTGTATTCAAAGATTTATGACCACTGGATCTTTCCATTTTTATCTGGAACAAAACCCAGATATTTTACCAAGCCTGGTTTGTGTGTGTGTGTGTGTGTGTGTGTGTGTGTGTGTGTGTGATGTTTTTAGTGCTATATCTAAAGCAATATTTGAGAGCTACATTCACAGATAATAAAAAATGTAGGAAAGAAAACCAAGTAAGCTTGATGTACCCCTTTATATACTTTTTTCAAAATATCTTGACTGCCAACTTCATTATAGATGATTTAGGGAAATGTGACTAAAAGGTGAACTGAATAAAGAACTTAGCTTAAAAGAAAAAAATAACTCACCTCAAGAGTTGTATTTTTGCTGCTTCTTTATTACTGATACTCATATAATTGATACTGTTTCATTTTCTGTGATCACCAGATCCCAGCTTTTCTTTTCTCCTTTTATTTTTTAAAAAGAAAGAAATATTGTCTTATTTCCATGCATACAAAGCATTATAGCTTGTGTCAAAATATTTGTTTCCCTAAATCTTTTGGATCCAGTATAATAAGTAAAAATTGTATTTACTATCTAGGTAAATATTTTTAATTTTTTAAATCTTTTCAGAGATTTTCTTAATGTATATACCTACAAAAGTAACTTATGATCTTTCTCCAATCTTTAACTTGAATAGTAGCATGTTCTTTTTTACATTTACTTAAAGTATACATGTTGGAAAATTTTCCCAATGATTGTATTGAGTGTTCTCTCATTCTTTGTTTTCTTGTGGTAAAAAATACATAACCTGAAATTTATGGTCTTTACCATTCTGAAGCATACAGAACAACATGTTAACTGCATACACTTTGTTGTGAAATAGATTCCTAGAACTTTTTCATCTTTTAAAACTGAAACTCTATACCCATTGAATATCAACTCCCCTTTTCCCTCTCCTCTTAGCTCATGCCAGTCATCCTACTTTCTATTCCCAAGAATTGGACTACATTAGATACCTCACACAAGTAAAAGCAGGCAGTATTTATGTTTTTGTGATTAACTTATTTCACTTAATGTTATATAAGATCTGTCCAGAACATATTCAACCATATAATATGAAAAGTAGAGACATTTACTGAAGAAGATATAAGATACAAGAAACATCATACATAGGACAATGATGCTTTAGCTCCCTTCAAAGTAGGTACCTTGGGACCTCACCCAGTTCTCCCAGTGTCTCTTCCACTGTTCAAAACACTCTGTAAAATCCTTCATTGGAATCACCATCAGCTGCCCCATCATATGTTCCTGAATCTCATCAATAGTCTGAAACCTCTTCCCTTTCAAAGGTGATTTTAGTTTTGGGAAAATCCAGAAGTCGTAACATTCCAAATCTGGGTTATAAGGGGGTTGAGTCACCTGGGTGATTTGATGTTTTGCCCAAAACTGCACTAGATGTGATGCACGAGTGGGTGCGTTGTTGTGATGAAGCTGCCAATCATCAGTTTCCCATAGCTGTGGCCTTCTGAATCATCTGTATAGTTCCCACACAGGAATGTTCAAGCTTAATGCAAAAATTTGATGCAGATTCATTGCTCTACTCTCACAGTCATGTTGAATGTGACAGCAACACAATATACATGCTCAGTAAAAGTGTCTACTACCCCAATGACTAGTACAGTGAAGTTGCCATTGTTCACGCATGTGCATTCCAGTCCATTCTCCTTAGCTACCAGGTTATATTGATATCACACAAACCATTCTTGGTAAAATAACAATGACTGGACTTTTTCCAGACATATGTTGTATAGTCAAGTTTCGTCTACATTATATAATATGAAATAATTTCCTTTTTTCTTAAGGGTGAATAATTTTCTACTGTATGATTATACCACATTAACTTTTTTTTTTACCTATTTGTCTATATAAAAGGATGTTTAGGTTGCTTTCTTGTCTTAGCTATTGTGAATAATGCTGCAATGAGCATGGGAATAAATTTTTTTCTTTAAGATCCTGATTTCAGTTCCATTAAATATATACCCAGAAGTAAGATTGGTGGGTCATAGTAGTTTGAATTTTAGTTATTTGAAGAACTTCCATATTGATTTTTTTGGAGGCTTTACCATTTTACATGCCTACCATAGGACACAAGAGTTCCAACTCTTCCATAATGTTGCCAACACTTGTATTTTCTATTTTTGTAATAGCAGTGATGATAATATGAGACGACATCTCATTGTGATTTGATTTGCATTTCCCAGATATTTAGTCATGTTGATCATCTATCATAGCTTTTTGACCATTTATATATCTTACTTGGAGAAATGTTCATTCAAGTTGAGTTGCATAATATATTCTGGATATTAACTTTATAGCAGCTTTATGGTTTGCATATATTTTCTTCTATTCAATAGGTTGCCTTTTCACTTCGTTTCTTTTGCTTCACAGAAGTTTTTAAAATTGATAAAGTGTCTTTATTGCATGTGGATATTCCATTTTCCAAGCACCATTTGTTCAATAGGATATCCTATGTTCATTATTGGCAACCTTGTCAAAGATCTTTTGACCATGTAAGTGAAGGTTGATTTCTGTGTTTTCTAGTCTGTTCTTTTAGTCTATGTGTCTGCCTTTATACCAGTACTATAATGTTTTAATTACTGTAGATTTATAATGTTTTGAAATTAGGAAGTGTGATGCCTGATTTTGTATTTTCTTTCTCAAGATTGTTTTTGTTTTTTGGGATGCTTTGGGATTCCATGTGAACTTTAGAATTTTATTTCAATTTCTGCAAAAAAAAAAGCCATTGAGATTGTGATAAGGATTACGTTCTATCTATATATCACTTTGGGTAATGTGAATATTTTGACAACATTAAGTTTTCGAACTCATGGACACTAGATGACTTTCCATTTGTTATTGTCTTCTTTAATTTCTTTCAGAAAAAATCTTGTAGTTTGCAGTGGACAAGCTTTTTGCCCTGCGATTTTTTTTTGTCGTTGTTGTTAAATTTACATTTGTCAAGCAGAGCCTCAGAGTGTTTGATGGTGAACCATGGTTCAAAAAAATATCACAAGGGAAAGTGACATAGAGAAGTTTGTTACTCACAGGTCCTGGAAGAGGTATATACATGCCTCAAGGAGCCACATAGGGAGGTCAAGGCAAGATGCACACAGAGAATGAGCAGGAGGGCCTTAGGCATATGCCTTTACTACTGTGCTCGAGAGGAGTGCTCTGGTGGGATTCCTGGGCTAAACCTGGATTGGTAAATTCAAACCAAACATAGTGGATTTTAGTAAGCTCCACAAGGTTTTACCTAAGGGGTGCACAAGGGGAGAAGCTGGGAGGCCAAAGAGACTGCTTATTATAAAGTTGTTGGGAAAATCACATCAAGCACCTACATTTACTTGTGACTCTATATGCTGTTATCTAGGGCATGTACTTGAGAGAAGGGCTAGTGTAAGTTCAAAGCCCCTGAATACCTCTTAGCCACACAAAATGAATGCCAAGGCAATGTTAGGGAGTAGTTTAGCTAAATTCTTAACATGAATCTTCAGTAAGTTCATTCCTAAATATGTTATCCTTTATAATGCTATTGTAAATGAGATTGTTGTCTTAACATCTTTTTCAGATTGTTCATTGTAATGTAGAAAATACAACTTATTTTCTGTGTTGATTTTATAGAGCCACTTTGCTGAATATTTTTAATAGTTCTGATACTATTTGTGTGGAATCTTCAGGCTTTCTTACGTATAAGATATTGTAAACTGCAATGATAATTTTACTTCATCCCTTCTTGTATCTTTTTCTTGACTAATTGCTCTGGATAATACTTCCACTACTACATTGAATAGAAGTGTGGGAGAACTCAGTCTTGTCTCCTTCCTAATCTTAGAAAGAATACTTTTCAACAATAAGTGTCATATTAGTGATTGGTTTTTAATACATGGTTTGCATTATGTTGAGGTAATTTCCTTCTACATTAGTTTGCAGAGTGTTTTCGTCATGAAAGGATGTTAAATTTTGCCAAAGTGGTTTTTTTTTTAATCAAATGAGGTGCAAAAAGGTTTTTATTTTTGTCTTTTATTATTTTATTTTGGTGCATGATGTTGATTGATTTTTATATGTTAAATCATCCTTTTGATCCAGAGATAAAATCCACTGAATCATGGTGTATAATCATTTTAATGTGTTGTTGAATTCAATTTGCTAGAATCAGTATTCATGGGGGATATTGGTCTCTGGGTTATTCCTCTTACAGTATCCTTATCTGGCTTCAGTATCAGGGTACTGTGTGCTGTGTACATTAGTTTGAAATTGTTCCTTCCTATATATTTTGGAAGAGTTTAAAAAGGATTGGTATTAATTCTTTTTAAAATATTCAGTTGAATTCACCAATAAAGCCATCTATTCATGAATCTTAGGGATTTTAATGATTCAATCTTTTTATTTGTTATTTTTCTGTTCAAAATTTCTATTTATTCACATTTCAATATTGGTAAATGGCATGATTCTAATAGTTAGCTATTTCTTCTAGGTTAATTCACTGGTATATAATTGTTCAGGATAATCTTATAATCCTTTATATTTCTGTAGATCAGTTTTAATATATCCTCATTTATTTATGATATTGTTTATTTGAGCCTTCTCTTTTTTTCTTGGTAAGAGTAGCTAAAGGTTTGTCTATTTTTTTTTCTTTTTACAAAAAATCACACTTAGTTTTATTGGTTGACATTTTCTATCATCTCCTTAGCCGCTATTTCATTTATTTTCACTCTGATATTTGTTTCCTTCTTTCTATTAAATTTGGGCTTCATTTGTTCTTTTATTTAGTTCCTTGAGGTATAAAGATACATCATTTATTTGCAATCTTTTTCTTGATATAGGTATTTAATGCTATACTTTCCTTTTGAGCCTCTTTTGTATAAGTTTTGAATACCATAAGTTTTGGTATGTTGTGTTTTTATTTATTTTTGTTTAAGATTTTTTAAAAATTTCCCTTTTGATTTCTTTGAGCCATTGGTTATTTAGGAAAGCTGTTGTTCAATTTCCACATATTTGTAAATTTTCCAGGTTCCCTGCTTTTGCTGATATATAGTTTCATGCTGTTGTGGTCAGCAAAGGTGCTTCACATGATTTTAATCTCCTTAAATTTATTAATACTTGTTTTGTGGTCTACCATATGATGTATCCTAGGAAATGTTTTCTGTGCACTTGGGAAGAATGTGTGCCATTGCTTCAGAGTGGAATGTTTTATGCGTGTCTGTTAGGTCCATTTGGTCTAAAGGTAGTTCAGATACAATGTTTGCTTACTGACTTCTGTTCAGGTAATTATCCCCTATTGAAAGTGAGATATGGAAGCCTCCTACTATTTCTATATGCTGTCTATTTTTCCCTTTATATCTGTTAATATTTGCCTGATATATTTAGGTGTTCCAATGTTGGGTGCATATTTTTTCACTATTGACATTTCCTCTTGATGAATTGACCCTTTATCATTATATATTGACTTCCTTTTTTCTTATTACAGTTTTGACTTAATGTCTATTTTGTCTGATATAAGTATGCTTCTTCTGTTCTCCTTTGGTTTTCATTTACATGGAATACTTTTTATATCACTTCACTTTTAGCTTATGTGTGAGTTCAAAACTGCAGTGAAATCCTTGTGGGTAGCATAGAGTTGGGTTTTGTTTTGTTTAATCTACTTAGCCATTCTACGTCTTTTGATTGCAGAATTTAGTATATTCACATTTAAAATAATTATTGGTAGATAATGGCAACTTACTATAGCCATATTTAAATTTTTTTTCTGAATGTTTTGTAGATTCATTGCTTTTTAATCTTTTGCTGTATTTCTTTTTGAAGGGATGATTTGCATAGTGCTATGTTTTGATTTCTTTTTCTTTATTGTTTTGAATATTTATTATATGTTTCTGCGTCCATTTCCCATCCTGCGGGTATTCATGGAGAGTGAAACATGTGGGAGCAAGAGGCTTTGCAGTGCTGCAAGCCTGAGGAGAGAAGGAGATTGCCCCCTCAAGGAGGACACTCCCATTCCCAGGATTCCAGGGTTTTTATTGAGGCTGATTACTAAGGGTGCATAGAATTGCTAACAATTTCATCTGTTCCTGGGGTAAGGGAGGAGAGAGGTGAGAGAACGGTCAGGTAATGTTCACCAGGGCAGCCAAGAGGGAGGGAACACTGGTTTCCCTTCAATGGCCACGTTAGTGCCAAGTTCCGCGTTCGGAACTCTGCTCTTGGTGTCACAGGTGCACGTACCAGGGGGCCCGAACTCCCACATTTCTGTTTTGTGAGTACCTTGAGGCCTACATAAAACATCTTATCATCATAACACAATTTTAAGCAGATAACCACATAATGTTGTTCACATAGAAAGGCTCATTTTTGATACCTCCATCATATTTTATCTTTTGATGCCACATTTATATCTTTCTATATTGTATTTCTATGAGCAAATTATTGTTTCTATAAATATTTTTAATTGTTTTTTATTTTTAACTTTTATACTATAACTATAAGTGACTTATACAACACCTTTACAACATTAGAGTACTTTAAATTTGGCTATATATTTGACTTTATAAGTGAACTTAGAGTTTCATATAAGTTCATTTTACTAGTCACTGTTCGTTATTTTCAGCTTTAGAACTCCTTTTAACATTTCTCATAAGGTAGGTCTTATGTTGCTGAACTCCTTCAGCTTTTGTTTGTCTGAAAATTTCTTCATCTTTCCTTTGATTCTGAAGAACATCTCTCCTCCAACTGGATAATTTCAAACCACCTATCTTTTGAGTTCACTCAAGGAGAAGAAATTCTTTTTTCTGATTATTTGGGTCTGATTGTTTCTGCTCCATTTCATTTTTTTATGCTAATGACACCAAGGTAATGACAGGGTAAGCCTGTAGTCCAGACATTTCTTCTGAATTTAAACTCTGGGATATAACTCCCAATTTGACATCTGCACTCAAATGACTTTGTGGCTCATAGAACTCAATGCATCCCAAAGGACTTCTTTTTTTTCTCCTCTATTCTCTAAGCTGCCTCTCCTCTCTGCATTTATAATCTTGGTAAACAGCACTTATATTTATTCATTGCCCTAACTAGAGAAGTGGACGTTTCTTGTCTTCTCCTGCATCCCGCATACTTATCTTCCATGTGTAATCAACCACTAAGGACTGATGGTTACCGTCTCCTAAATGATTCTCAAATCTACCCATCCTTCATTTCAGCTAGTGTGACCATTTCTCTAGTCTGTACTACTATTACATCTCTCCTAGATAACAATAGTTTCTTTCTAATCCAGTTTCCATAAATCATTCAGAGGGATTTTTTTAAAATGTGCAGTTGATCATATACTTTTCCTACTGAAAACCTTTAGTAATTTCCCTTTGTTTTAAAGATAAAGTTCAAATTTTCTAACATGATATGATAGGTAAAGTAATGACCACAAAGATGTCTATGTCCTAATCCCCAGAATTTGTGAATATGTTGCTTTACATGGAAAAGGGACTTTGCAGATGTGATTAAGAGGAGGTTATCCCATGTTATTTGGGCAAGTCCATTCTAAACACGTGGAGTCAAAAGCAGAAGAATGGTTCAGAGAGATATGAAGGTAGAAGAAGAGGTACACAACATTCAAAGTATGAAAATCTACTGAACTTTTTAGTTGTCATTGTATTTTTCAGTTCCAAATTTTCTCTTTGCTTCTTTTTTATCTCTTTCTTGAACTTCTCACTTGGTTCTTGAAAGGTTTTCCTCATTCTGTTCAATCATTTATCTTTATTTCCTTGTATCTCTTTGATCAACTTTAGAACAATTATTTTCTGCTTTTTTTTTTTCATAACATTTGTGAATCTCCATTTCTTTGAGGTCAGAGACTGGAAGTTTATTGTATTCCATTAAAGGTGTCATGTTTCCCTGATTTATCAGGGTCCTTGTAGCCTTGCATAAATATTTGTACCTTTGAGGAAACAGGCTTTACCTGCAGGTGGGACACATTGGAGTATCCGTGCCCCTGAGGATAGTGGTGTGGTGCGGTGTGGTGTACCGATTGGAGGGTTTGTGTGATGGCTCCAGGTTTGTGGGTGTGTAATGTCTTATCTGAGGCTGCTGGGTTCCATCACACTGACAGTTATGTGGTCCTTGGTGACAAGAGCTGATGATGGTCCACAGTGGCTGCTAGGGCTTTTGTGACCCTCAGAAGTGGCTCATGTTCCAGTGGCAAGTGACCAGGACAGGTAGGAGTGGTATCTGGGACCAGGACTTTGCACATGCTGAAGTCATGGGCATTCTGTAGGCACAGACAGAGTGATCAGGGCCAGGGCCACTGTGGCACATGAGCAATTACTGGGGCCCAGACTATTGGCATATACTCATGCAGTATAGGGGCTAATCACAGGCACCCACATGTTAACAGTGCTGATTATGGGAGTCAGGGGTGAAAGAGTGCAGGTGCATGGCTGGGTCTAGCTGTGGTTGTATGCAGCAGTGAAGGCAAGTAACAGGAGTTGAGGCTTTCTCCAGGTTTCCAAGCATCTGCATGGGTCTGTGCTGTTAGTATGCAGTTGTGCAGTTCCTGGGGCTAGCAGTGAGTGTGCACAGGGTAGTGGGAGTCAGCTATGTGGGCCTGGGCTGGCATAATTTACACACACTACTACAGAGGCTAAGCCTGGCTTCAAACATGGTATCGCACTGGATCCAGTGGCCCAGGGTGTCCAGTAGTATTGGCTAATGCGGCTGCAGTGGGAGGGGGACAAGGAAGAACTCAGGCAGCTGGAGTCTGTGTAATCAAAAATCTGGGCACCCCTCAGTAGCAAAAGCAGCAGGTGGTCCATGGTGGCTGTGCTGGCCACTGATTTCCTCAGTGGCAAAAGCCATCCTCTGTGGAGCAGTTTGCTGAGGTTCTTGAGAGAGTCCTCTGTGATAAAAGCCACAGATGCCCTGTAATCCACAAGGGCTACTGAGGTCTTTAGCAGTGGAGGCTGCTGGAATCCTCTGCAGATCAGGGCACTGGGAACTGCACTCTTTTTGACTGTGTGGCTAATGCTGGTGGCCCTTGTACTTTTTCTTATTCCGAGCTACATACAAATATCTGAGCTATACCAGCCCCTGTGTGGGGGTGAAACTGAGGTAGGATTTTCATGCAGCGCCCTGAAAGGCTGGAGAAGCTGGTCACTTACCTGACTCATCTTTTCCCAAAGAGAACTCTCTTAGGTTGAGAAATTTTCTCTCTTCACTGAACTACTGGTCTGGTGGATGACATGATGTAAACAAAACAAAATTGTTCTTTTTGCTATAATTGTTATTTTTGTGCAGTTATTCTCGGGTTTTTTTGCTATACTGTATTGCTGAAACTTCTTTAGTGGATTCTTAAACTCTTCCAGAGTTATTTTTATTAGTAGATAGATATGTAATTAATGTTCTCTTTGTGGGGATGGAGGCTGGGGGTCTTCTACTTTACCACTTTGCTGATGTGACTCTACTTTAACTATTGTAAGCTGATAATGGCTTATCTTAAATCTCATATTAAAACTGTCTTCCATTACATCTCCCCCTCCCCAACTTTATATCTTAGTTAAAAATTGTAACTTTTTATATTTTGTATCCATTAATATAGCTTTACAAGTTACATTTTAATGCTTTTGTTTTTAAAAGTTTATACTCTAACTGATTTACATATCATCATTACATGATTATAGGATTCTGTATTTGCCTGTTTTAACTTTACCAGAGCTTCACAGTTTCATATGCTTCATTTTGCTCTCTAGTTTCTTTTAACTTCAGTTGGGGAATGTTCTTTAATAATTTTTTATAAAGCATGTCTAGTGGTGACAATTTCTTCCAGTTTTCTTTATCTGTGAAGACATTTATTTTTTCTTCACTTTGGAGAATAGCTGTGCCATACATTATATCCTTGTTTGGCTATGTTTTTTCTTGTTTCAGCATTTTGAATACATTCTTCCAGTCCATTTTGACCTAAAATATTTCTGTTGAGAAATACTCTGATAATTATGATATATGGGAGCTTACTTGTATGTGACAAGATGCCCTCTTTGTCTTACATTTGTGACACTTTGGTTATGATGTGTCTCAGTGTGGGCCTATATGGATTATCTTAATAGTAATCCTTTGAAATTTTTGAATTTGGAAGTCCATTTTCTTCCTCTTATTTGGGAATTTGGGAGCCATATTTCTTCAAACTTCTTGACCTTTTCCCTTTTTTCTCCTTCTGGTAATCCCATAATGTGATTATTAGTCTGCATAATTCTATACCCTGAGGCCTTCTCACATCTCTTAATTAAAAAAAATTCCTGTGACTGCACATTTTCAAATAAATGCCTTTGAATTTATAGGTTCTTAATTTTGATTTATCAAGTCTGTTATCAAACACTTCTAGTGAATTTTTCAATTCATTTATTGAGTTCATCAGCTCTAGGATTTATTTATTTTTTATAGTTTCTACTCTTTTGTTGTTATTCTCATTTCGTTCATGTATTATTATCCTAATTGTAATTACTTTTCTGTCTGTATTCTCTTTAGTACACTGGGCTTCTTTAAAACTACTTTGAACCCTGGCCAAGTGGCTCAGTTGGTTAGAACATCACCCCATACTACCCAAAAATTGCAAGTTTGATTCTCAGTCAGGGCACATACCTAGGTTGCAGGTTTGATCCACAGTCAAAGCACGTAAGGGAGACAACCAGTTGATGTTTCACTCTCACATTGATGTTTCTCTCTCTCTCTTTCTCTCTCAAATCAATGAACATGAACTTGGGTAAGGTTTAAAAAAAAATTTTGGGATTTCCAGTTAAGATGATGGCATAGGCAAACACAGCACACCTTTTTGCCCAATCACATCAAAATTACAACTAAAATATGCAACAACCATCACTCAGAACTGTCATATCTTGAGTTGAATGGAAGTCTCACAACTATGGCATTAAAGAAACCACATCCATCCTGGCTGGTAGGAGAGGTAGAAATGCAGATCATACTCATCCCATATTCTCATGTGGTGGACAAAAAATTGAGAGGGATATGTTGAAAGCATGGATCCCAGCACCACACTGGGCTCCTCAGCCCAGGATTCCAATGACAAGAAGTTAAGTCCCCATAACTTCTGACTGTGAAAACCAGTGGGGATTCAGTTGGCGGAAGAATCTTCTGGACACCCCTGCAAGTCCCCTTAATGAACGCACACACAGATTTACTCAGACTCACTCCCTCTGAGATCCATCATCAGGGCAGCAGCTTGAAAGGCACCAATGGCATACAGGGAAGAACTGAAGTGTCTGGTATCAAGGTAGGACCTAGGGGACAGCTTTCTCCCAGACAGAAAGGCAGACAGAAGCCATTTTTCTTTTTTGAGCCTTTCTTCCACAGAACCACAGAGCTGGCAGGTGGATATCATATCTGAGACTCCATCACCCTGGCTAACACTGCTTGCCCTGCTCTGGATTTCCCTTGAGACTCCATCCCACCCAACTTAGGGGCTCACCCAGACTGTTAACCATGATTTTTCCATATGAATGGCTGGTCTTGGCTCATACTTTACAACTTCCTAAATCCTATCAAACAGTGGGCTTCAGTGAGCCCCCAGCCCCCATATCTCTTGCTCAATGGACCCAGGCCTGGCACCAGCAGAAGCCCACCTAGACTCACAGTTTGGTTTCAGCTGGGAATCTCCAAGCCCAGCACAAGTAACAGCCATCTCAGGTTGCTTTATAACTCATGCAGGTTGACCCCAGGCATTACTCAGGTGGGAGCTGATCTTTGCCTGTACCACCTGGGAAATGCCAGAGAGAGCCTGAACACCCAGTGGAGTTACAGACCACGTTGGAGCACTACCACCCTGACCCTGCACAGCCAATATTCCACAGAGGGTGGAAGTTTGTGGACAGTGGTCCCAGCCAGTCCTTGTAGCCGACTGGCCTAGGTAAATTCCTCCCATTGACCTTCCAACAGCAATCAGACCTCAACTACAAGAGAAGTGTGCACTCAGCACCCATGGAGGGTGCACATCGAGTACCTAACTTGTGTGAAAAGGGAGGCTGTGCCACTGAGCCTTATAAGATATCTACGACATTAGGCCACACTACCAAGACAGAGAGTCATGGGAGCTCTACATAACACATAGAAACAAACACAGGGAGGCTACAAAAATGATGAGACAAAGAAACATGGCCCAAGTGAAAGAACAGATCAAAACTCCAGAAAAAAGATCTAAAAATTATGGAAATAAGCAATTTATCAGATGCAGAATTAAAAGCACTGGTTATAATGATGTTCAAGGAAATTAGTGAGGACTTCAACAGCATAAAACAGATACAGTCAGACACAAAGGATACACAAATTGAAATAAAGAACTATTTACAGGGAAACAATAGTACAGTGAATAAAGCTGAAAACCAAATCAATGATTTGTAACAGAAGGAAGCAAAAAACAACTAAACAGAAGAAGAAAAGAAAATCCAAAAAAAAAAACCCCAGCACAGTCTAAGCAGCCTCTGGGACAATATCAAGAGTTCCAACATTCACATCAAAAGGGTGTCAAAAGGCAAAGAGAAAGAGCAGGAAACTGGAAACCTATTTGGAAAAAATAATGAAAGAAAGGATTTAATGGGCCACATATATTTTTTATCCAAATCTTCTGAGTTCTCCCTGAAATAAAAGGATTTGAATTTCCTCACCGTAATTTGGTGAAGGAAACAGACATACAAGTCCCAGAAGCACAGAATCCCAAACAAGATGGACATGAGGAGATTGAAACCATAATTAAAATGTCAAAGTTTAAAGATAAAGAGAGAATCCTAAAAGCAGCAAGAGAAAAGTAGTTTGTTACCTATAGGGGAGTTCCCATAATACTGTCATCTGACTTCTCAAAAGAAACTTTGCAGGCTAGAAGGGACTGGTAAGATATCTTCAAAGTCATGAAAAGCAGGGACCTACAGCCAAGAGTGCTCTACCCAGCAAAGCTATCATTTAGAATTGAAAGGCAGGTAAAGTCTTCCCAGGCAAGAAAAAACTAAAGGTATTCATCATCACCAACCCATTATTATATGAAATGTTAAAGGGATTTATTTGAGAAAAAAGCTCAAAACTGTGAACAATAAAATAGCTAAATGTATATATCTATGAACAATTGAATCTAAAAAACAAACTAAGCAAATAAGAACAGAGACAGAATTATGGTTATATAGAGCATTCTGATGGTTGTCAGATGGGAAGGCGATGTAGGGGAACGGGAGAATAGGTTAGGGGATTAAGTAGTACTAACAGGTAGTTAAAGAATGGTCATGGGGCTGTCAAGTACATTACAGGAAATGGAGTAGCCCGAGATCTTGCACGTATGACCCATGGGCATGAACAATAATGTGGGTATTGCCTGAGGAGTTGTTGCTGGTTGTAGGGGGTAAAAGGGGAGAAATTGGGACAGCTATAATAGCATAATCAATAAAATATAATAAAAAATAAACTCATAAAAATTCAAAAAACATTTTGAATTACCTGCAGGGCAGTATATAGATCTTCGTATATTTGAGGTTAGTTTCCGGAGGTGTATTTATTTCTTTGATTGGACCATATTTCTCAGTTTCTTCATGAGCTTTATTTTGTGCTGTGAATTGTACATTTGAAAAAGACACACCTCCCAGTCTTTACAAGCTGGCTTTTTACAGGAAAAGGCCTTCAGCAATCAGCCCTGCTAAATAGTCTCATGAATTCTCAAACCTTTTCTGAGACTGTCTTCTCTGGACTCATGCATGTAATTTCCTAATTAGAAGGGTTTGCCAGTATCTATTTAGGGTTTGTAATCTTTTGCAACTTATAGTATGTGTCCACCTTACTGCATGTTCTGAGGCACTGAGTAAGCTGAGCTCTCTCCTATTCTCAGGGCCCCCCATATGTCAAAAGCATGCCAATGTCCCATCAGCACTCCAAAGGAGGAGACACTGAAACCAGTCCCATGGGTACTCCCTCCAGAAGCTGTAATATTCATGGTACATTTCACTGTTCTCATTGTTTCCTTCCAAGGGGGAGCTGTGATTTAAGTTTTTCTTTCCAATTGCATGACTCTGTGCTGTCTTGTGGAAAGGTCTATTGCAGTTGTGATGAAAGAGCTTTTCTTAGCTGTCTCAATGCACCCATTCTTAGCTTTCAACTTGCCTAGAGTACTGTAACTTCTTAACTGGTTTCTAGAGTTCTTCTAAGGGCTCTTTCTTTTTTTTTGAGGGGGTGGCACATATAATTGTTAAGTTGGTATCAGTGAAAGAATTAAGGCCAGGGTTTCCCATCTACTGTCTTGCTGATGTTACCAAAATTAGTTTTATTAATAATAAATAAATAAAAAGTCTTACTCTTTGGTGCCATTTGTTTCATTTTACACCATTAGTTTGAGGCTAATTGGAAAACAGTGTAATATAGGATTAGATTTATTACTTTCTTTTCGATTCATGACATGAGAAACAACTCAAACTTCCATAAAGAAAAAAACATTATTACCAGTAATAAAGCAGAAAATTGTATAAAACACACACAAAAAACATCATGGTGATCAACATGCATGGATGCTTCATAGGATATTATTTAATCTGAGCATGTGTGTTTTTAAATTAATTTCTTTGTAATTAAAGCAATAGTTTGAAGTCCATTTAACTACTCAGATGCATGGTATCCTTCTGACATGAATGCTGTCAAGTATGCTGAAAATGGTTATTTAGCTTCATTTAACTTGACTTTTATGTCAATGGAATATTTTCTAGTACGCTGAAAATGGATATTTAGTTTCATTTAACTTGAGTTTTATATCAATTGGAATATTTCTTTCTAAATTGGAATGAAATTTTCCCTGAAATACGCTTTTATAAAATGGTTGGAATCTCAACCACTAGGATTCCAAGGTTATTTTTTTCTTCTAATGACAATTCTCTAATTAAAGGTTGGTGTCATTTTTCTGATAGTTAAATATACTTGCTTGCTTTCCTTCCCTATCTTTTTCCTCTAAAACTGGTGCTAAAACATTGCTATGGATATTAGGGCTGCAGAGATAGTCATTGAGAAAACAAATTCTTACTCTATTCTTTTTCTATTTTTGGTGGGTTCCCTCTCAGACATCCAAAGTTGATGTGGTACTTTGGGTGTTAATCTCCTCTGCATGGTCTGGATTTATGGAAGTTTTTATAACCTTCTACTATAATATTGAGATGCAGGAAAAATTGTATTTATTTTATTATTTTCAAAGAAATTTAAATTATCCTGAGTCTTCACTTCACTTGTGGATGGGGATTTAAATTTCAATATTTAATGGGTCACATATATTTTTTATCCTAATCTTCTGAGTTCCCCCTAACATAAAAGGATTTGAATTTCTCCACTGCTTCTGGGCTCCCACGTCAAGTTGGCAGCCCCAGATGCACCTTTAAAAAATTTTATTGAATTTATTGGGGTGATATTAGTTAAAAATTATATAGCTTTCTGGTGTACAATTATATAATATATCATCTGTATATTGTCTTATGTTTTCACCACCCAAAGTCATCTTCTTCCATCACCATTTATCCCCTTTTTACCCACTTTTACCTTCTCTGGCCTCTTTTTCCATTGGTAATCACCATACTGTTGACAGTGTCTGAGTTTTAAATTTTTTTTTTAATTTTTAGCTTTTTTTCCCCTTACCTGTAATCCCTTCACTTTTTTCACCCAGTGCCCAACACCCTCTGCCCTCCAACAATTGTCAGTCTGTTCTTTGTACCTATGAGCCTATTTCTATTTGTTTGTTTATTTTGTTCATTAGATTCCACGTGTAAGTGAAATAATATGCTATTTGTTTTTCTCTGACCAGATTATTTCACTTAGCATAATGGTCTCCGGGGCCATCCATGCTGTTGCCAAGGTTAAGCTTTCCTTCTCTTTTAGGAAAGCCTCCTACTTTTACCCTGGGAGTTTTAAGAACCCCAGTTCTGTAGGATCAAAGGCCGTCCTTGATAACGAATCTTGCTTTCACAGGGGTAGAAGGTGGGGAAAAAAGGGAGAAATTGCCTTATTCTTTTTAATTCTTCTAATGATGTTTTAAAAATTGCAATGAAACTATAATTCATTAACTTGCCATATCAGCAGGTCGATGTTTGGGATGTCAGTGGGATTCTTCCAAGTTGTCCATTTTTGTCTTAAGCACAATATGATTCCCTTTTTCTGTTCTTGCCAGATTTTCTCTTACTCATAAATGGTTTTGCATAGCTTATAGCACAATGTCTTATCACTTACTACTAATCTCAGGAATAATGATAACATGAAACAGGGTTAAATTGAAATATTTAAAAGTACTGTTTTGTTTGGCCATTTCAGGAACAAAAATCCTTCCCCATTGTTTACTTCATTATCCTGAGAGATCATTTTGACTGGTGTGTTGAAATTAGACTGTAGTGGGTCAGAAAATATAAATAAGGAGACTTTCAGAAAGGTAAAATCTTAACTTATGTGAGGACTAATGACAGCTCAGACAAGGGTTGTAGGCATTGATTTAATGAGAAATAGATCTTATTTTGAAAATAGATTTAATGATTTACTGATGAATTAACTGTTACATGTAAGGTAATAAAAGAAATCAAGTATGACTACAAGGTGTTTAGACTTAGTAACTGGAAGAATACAGGTCCTGTTAATTAAGGTGAAGTAGATTCTTAGAGGATCACGTTTGGGGTGATATTAATGGTTCAACTTTGGACATGTGGAAATTATATTGTCCATTACAGCAGCTGGATATATAAAAGTAAAAATTTTGGAAAGAAGTCTGTGGAGAAATGAAGTTGCGAGCCTTACCATATTAACGGTATTTAAAGGTAGGGGAATGAGTGAGATCACTAAGAGAATGAATGAGGAAAGAGAAGAGAAGAACACCAAAAACCTCAGCCAGGGGATACGTCAGCACTGAGAGGTTCAGGGAAAAGGAGGAAGCTGCAGAGGATACTGATTAGTAGCAATCAGTTATATAAAAAGGGGGAACGAAACAGAAAGTCAGGTCCTTTTAACCAACTGAAGAACATGTATCTGTGAGAAGTGAGCAATCAACAGTCTCAAATGCTTCTGAAAGGTCTGTTAAGATGAGGACTGAGAACTACATTAAACAGACTATTAATATCTCAGCAGATTATGCAAGATGTGTTTAACATATATTTATTTTTTTGATCTAATGCTTATTTTTTTAAGTAAGTAATAGTCTTTCATGTATGATTTAAAAAGTTACATAAATACCAATAACTTGTACTTTTCAGCCAGTCAGTGTAAACTGAAATATAAATCAATAAATAAACCTTAAACAAAGACATTTTTCACACTAGTTTTTAGTACAGAGTTTATGCAGTTGGTGTGTCCTTTATGAGGGTCAGTCTTCTCTTTTCATTTAACTGCCTGTGCATCTGTTCATGGTTCAGGAGAAAAATGTGGTAGTGTGACAGATATTTTTTCCAACAATATTTGATCTTCTTGCAAATGACAAAGTATTTTTTTTTCTTTTCTAGATCAGAGTAATCATCATAGATGACATAGTCTTTGGGCTGCAACAGTCATACTTTTTGATGGTGACCGATACTTTTGTGAAGAAGAAATTCATTTCAGAGATGGAGTCATTTCTGATTAATATACTAGTTAATCCAATTTGGTTAATATTTTGAATTAAATAAGCTAAGATTGAAAATTAGATTAAAATGCTTGTTTCCCAAAAGTGATAAATATATGTTTATAAAGACCAATACTCCTTAATAAGTGGCAGATTTTCCTGCATGACTTATTACTGGTTGATTTCAATAAGCATGGATTAAAGAACTACACTATACTAGATGCCTTGCTAAATGTTAATTCTGAACTAAAAAAAAAAAGGTTCTTGCAGATATTTGGCTGATAGAATGACTGTATCAGATATTTGGCTGCACGACTGTAGTTGTGCAACATCATATTCTTTTGAAGACATAAATGCTGATATATTATTGGAAATACTATATGGATGGAAAACTACACACATTTAACATTTGATAGTGTGTTCATTGTTTCCAAATATAGGCCATATATACTTTATGTCTTTATATTCAGCCATTTCTGGTGTCTGCTATTAAATATATTGCTATGAATCATTTTATGATTTTTATTTTGAATTCAGAGTTTTATTTAAATACAGATTAAGCACATCTATTCTGTCACATACTTTCTCCATATATTTAACATAAAATGGCATTTTAAATAAGGGTCACAAAAACCTATGATTGAGTCTAGCACCTGTCATTTACTAGCTCCGTCAGCTTGAGTTACTCAGTTTTTCTAAATTCCCTCATCGGTCATTTGGTATGAAAAAGTCTGTAAAATGCTAGGTGGTAATAAGTTAATCTGCAAGTGATGATACAAATGCAAATATTGAGACTATGGTATACTTAGGAATCAGAAAATTAAAAACTCATTCTTCCTCTGCCTCTTATTTAGGGTGACATTGAAGGAACTACTTGATGGCTCAATTTTCAGCTTGCATTGTTCACCCACCTATTCAAGGTTGTGGGTTGGGAAACACAGAGCCGAGCATGCAGATCACAGTGTCAATTTATTTCATCAATGGTGCTACTTCTAGTATATATTATATTCATCATAATTATTTATTAATATATGACCTAATCTATTTTTAGGATAAATTGATTTATTTATATCACAAAAGGCAGCTAAGAGAATCTGTCTCATTTTCATATGTTTAATAGGACCTCCATTGTAATATAACTCATAGGTTCTACCAATTCAAATGAGAAGTGAGTATTACACTGAATCACTCTGTTTGACTTGAACATGAAAGCTTTGGAATAATTGACTGAACTTTTTACTTTGCATTCAGATGTTTGGCTTTGAGCTGACATAACCACTGTCATAATTACTTACAACCTCCCAAGATATCCATAGAATTAGCTACTTCTAGATCTTTAATGCTTTTGACATACTATTAGCATTATCGATTACTTTTTAAATTACTTCTGCAGGATCTAAATTTATTAAACTTTTCGATTAAGCCCATTAAGATGCACAACCACCATGCATATTTCAAGTTAGTGTTTTAGTGGCCCCAGATGATATTTACAGAGCACTTTTCCATCATAAACAACTTTTTTTAAGGGATAAGTTTTTCCCAGTTGCCACTACTGTCCTCTGAAAATTCCAGTAAACTTTATATGTACAGGAACTAGAGTGTTCTTTTGATATTATATCCCATATACTTTATTTTCTTCTTAAATTCATTTTTAATTTAGCCATTACTTGCATGAGTATGAATACAGTTCTCATACACAAGAGCTTCCTCCTCTTCAAAAAATAACTGAATTGTATGTGAAGCTTATGCTGTGAACCAAGTTGTCAGTAACCTGATCTTAAGCCAGTTATATTGTTCACTCCAAAGTGGAGCCTATTTATTTATTTATTGGTTGGTTGGTTGGTTGGTTGGTTTTTATCCTCACCCCAGGACATGTTTATTGATTAAGAGTGAGGGAATGGAAGGGAGAAAGAGGGAGAGAAATACCGATTGGTTATCTTTTGTAAATGCCCCAACAGTGGACTGAGCCCACAACCTTGGCTTGAGCGCTGACCAGGAATCAAACCCATGAACTTTTGGTTTACATGATGACACCCCAATGAACTGAGCTACACCAGCCATGGTTAGAGCCCTTTTAATATTAAAATTAGTTTCTGATTTTAAAAAAAACTCATATGATGTCAAAATAAATTTACCTTATAAAATGAGAGGCCAGCAAACTGTGATAAATCTTGCCCCCTCTTTGTTTTTTGTATATGCTGAAAGTTAAGAATATATTTTATATTTATAATTTTTTGAAAAAAAATTCAGAGGTATAATGCTTTGTGACATGTGAAAATTACATGAAATTCAAACTTCAGTGATCATAAATAAAATTTTATTTGAACACAGTCATGTTATTTTGTTTATGTGTTTATCATCTACGGCTGCTTTCACTGCTTCAACAGCAATTTTGGGCAGTTGTGATAAAAGCTTCATAGCCCCAAAACCAACAGTATTTACTGTCTCACCCTTTAAAGAAGTTTGCCAGGAACAGCGCTAGTGTGCAAGGTCTTGAAGCTTTAATTTGTGACCTTATTCTGATTCCTAGGGTAATATTCACTTTTTGCAGGAAGTATTTAAAATACAGTAACCCAGCCTTCCAACTCAATATCTTGTCAACTGTATACCTAATCTGACTTCTGACAGTGTGTTTCAGGTATAATAAGCTACAGAATGAGATTTTTCTAAACATCTGCTACTAGTAGGACTTGCTTCTACTGTTTTCACACATGCTCTAAACACACTGATAGTATAGTAAATTCCAGGTCCCAGGAATTTACTGACTATTTATGCCATTCCAGTTAACTGAGCCATGTTTCATTGTTTTCAAATACATGTTAAGATTTTTGTATGACAGAATTTTCCATTGTGTTTCCATGGAACATTAGTTTTCCAGGATATTAAAGTGTGTTGATAAATGGATCCATATTTAAAGAAAATTAGAAAGACTCTTGAATAAACAAATTTAAACAGTTTCTCCTCTGAATGACTTGTCACTGATTTAATATGCAGAATTCCTCAAACTCACTTGGCTATCAAACACGTTTATATGTGGAGCACGTCATTGGACTTCACTGCTCTCTAAGGTAACATGAACATGCAGAAAGGTAAAATTAAAAATCAAGTTAATAAGACCCTGATATTAAAATATGAGTTGCCTTTGTGTTTTCTAGTCAATCTATAAAGTAGTTTTATAACTCTAAATTTCAGATATATCCACTATTTATTCATTTTTATTCAGCAACTAACACATGAATAGCACTCTGTGATGGTCCTTGTTCTATACACTTTTTAAATATTAACTAATTTAGCTGGCATGATTGTCTCATGACTTGGGTGAATTTTTACCCATACTTTATAATATGAGAGAACTAATGCAACAAAGAAAGTGATTTTTCCAAGTTCACTCAGCTACAAGATTGTAGAACTAGAGTTTACATCCAGACAAACTGCTGTCAGAGTCCATTATTTTAACTGATAAATTTTACTGGTGTTTCTGAATCAAAATCAAATCCCTGTGATGCAAAATTTCTCTAATGTATAAGTGTACTTACTATGATACCTTTGCTCTTAACAAAGGAAATGAAACTTCTAATAAAAAATATGGTCTGCTTTGTTTCTGAGTCCCAAGATGGAGGAGGCTGTAGACTAAATCAATAATAACAACAATAATAACAAAAAAACAAAAAAGGAGACAGGCAACATAGCCAAGTGTTCATTATTCCCTGTGTTAGTTAGCTCAGGCTGCCATAACAAGACACCACCAATTGCCTGGTTAACAGCAGAAATTTATTTCTAACAGTTGTGGAGGCTGGGAAGGTCAAGATCAAGGTGCTGGCACAGTAGGTCTTATTCTGAAGCCTCTTCTGTTGGCTTGTAGGCATCCATCTTCTAATTTAGTGCCTCTATTACCTCTTCTTTGTGTGCATGGAGAGAGAGATAAAGGGACTCAAAGAGCAAGCTCTCTGGTGTCTGTCTTATAAGAACACCATCTCTATTGAATCAAGGCCCCACCCTTATGACTTTATTTAATCTTAATTACCTTTTTATAGACCCTGTATCCAAATGTAGTCACATTGGAGGGCAGGTTTTCAACATACGAATTCTGGGGGTCACAGTTCAGCCTATAGTATCTGCATATGGGCACCTACACAAACATCTTTACAGTTTGGTTACAGTCATTTGACTGGTTCTTGCCAATATACTGAGATTAAAAGTAAGATGTGGGTCAAGGTGATTAAGAGTCATGGTTTTTCTCTAACCTCTCTCCTGCCCTGTTGTGGTGAACTCAGAGGCCACATTTTTTCAAATGATGTAGTTCAAATTAGAGGAGAGGAGTGGGGAAATATCATTTACAGTGCAACACACTGTATGATAAAAATATAACTAACACTGGTATTTGCAAATTCGTTATTTAACCATAAATCATCTTTGAAGCCATATTTGTTTCTCATTTTTTAAAATCTATATAAATGTTAGCTAAGTTTTCTCAGTTCTTGTATACAATGCATTCTATATGGAAGAAAGTTTTTAAGAAAGTAGTAGGAAGAAATACTAACAGGTTATAGTAGACAGGCAACAATCCCATATTTGCCAGGACTTAAGTGTGACCTTTAATAAATCACTTAATTTCTCTGGACCTTGGTGTCCTCACTTAAAAATATTGGCTGAATTGCTCTTGCCAGTAGCTCAGCTGGTTGGAGCATCCTCCCTATGTACCAAGGCTGCAGGTTTGATCCCCAATTAGGGCATATACAAGAATCAACCAGTGGATGTATGGATATATAGAATAACAGGTCGATGTCTCTCTCTCTGTGTCTCACTCTCTTCTTCTGTCTTTCTCTCTCCCTTCCTCTTTCTCTCTTACATCAATAACTTTTAAAAAGTTATTAAAAAATTTATTGGCCAGAATGACCAGATAACTCTAAAATTATTTCAAATCCATTAACTATAACAAATAGTATAAAATTAGAGAAAACATGATTTTACTTAGACATAGTAAGATATTAAAAATAACCTAAAAGTAAGAATATTGTTTTCATCCGTTTTTATTTATACTATTTTTTAATTTATTGATTTGAGAGTACGTGTGTGTGGGGAGAGAGAGAATGAGAGAGAGGGAGACAGAGGGAGGAAGGGAGGGAGAGAAATGTTGATTTGTTGTTCCAATACCTTGTGCATTCACTGGTTGCTTCCTCTATGTGTTCTGACCAGATATGGAACCCACAACCCTAGCATAGTGGGACAATACTTTAACAAACTGGGCTACCAGGCCAGGGTCCATACTATTTTTATTCTCAAAATATAGCTCATAATTACATTAAATTTATTAACGAGAACAATGAATTTGAATTATTTCACTAAAATTTGGAACTTTACATTTATTTATATATGGTCTTTAAAAACCTTCAGAAATAAAAATATCAAAATATGTGAAATATTACAAGGTCATTTTATTATTTGTATTAGTTCAGGTGGCCATAAAAAAATACCACCGGCTGGGTGGCTTAAACAACAGAAATTTATTCTCTCACAGTTCTGGAGTCTGGAAGTCCAAGACCAATGTGCCTGCAGGGTTGGTTTCTGATGAGGTCTTTCTTCCTGGCTGCCATCTTACTGTGTCCTCACATTACTTTTCTTTTTCTTATATGAACACTAGTCATACTAGATTAGGACCAAACTCTTTTGACCCTACTTAACCTTGAACTTCCTTTAAGGATCTGTCTCCAAAAAAAGTCACAATGGGGGTTAGAGTTTCAGTATGAAATTTTGGAAGAAACAATTCAGTCATTAACATTGTCAGATTTAACATTTTTTTCAACTACCTAGGTTACATATTTGATGAAATATGCTGAATTTGTTAATCACAGATATTAGCATCTGATATTCGGCATAAGAGGACAAGTTTTGAAATTCAGTATCATATGCTTTACCCTAAATTATTTTCAGATAAATTATAATTAGAAAAATTAATGTTATTCCATTTTTATCACATTTTTTCCTTAAGCATCTATCTCGAAGCTCCAGTTTATCCTTTACAAAGTGGGAATAAAATGCCTATGTCATAAAGTATTATCTCATAGAGTTAAGTTATACATAGTTCTAAATGAAGCAATGACCATACTAAACACAATAAGATGTTATTCTCTTTATTCTTCAGATTAAATAACATGTTAGTTTGAATTTAATGTTTTCTCCACATTACTAAATAGTAGGATAAGAGCTTTAATCTGAAAAGAAAATATAAGTTTAACAAGTTCAAGAGAAACATGGCTGGAAGATGCATTGTTCTATGTTTACACTATAAAATTTAAAACTGTAAATTTAAGATGACCAGAAACAGATTATTTTTCACTTTTTTTGTTTTTTTTTTGGTATACTCTGCAGAAGACTTGTATGCGTGATCATCACTAATGACATCTGGTAACAACCTTTGAAGTTGTCAGTGGAAGCCAGGATTCATGGCAATGGATGAAGCAGTGTCAGAGGTAGTGATGTAACCACCATGAATACATAAAATTAGGATATTTTAGAGGCAAAAGATCTATATCATTTCATTAGGAACAGGTTTCAAAGAGCCATGCAGCTGGGAATCACAACAGCCTCACTTCCTTTTTCTTATAACAAGCAATACAAAATTACCCAGGAACAGCATACTAGATTGCTTGATGATAAATAATAAGCACCCCCCCCCACACACACACACAAAACTTTGCCAAGGAACCCGTGTGCTCTAAGGGTGACCTTAGTATTGGACTTCCTACAGGACTTGAGAAGGAAACTGGATGGTTTTTAGATATTAAGAAAAAGAATAATCCCAATAGTTTAGAAGACTTGGCTACATCTGGTTTACGCTAATAACCTATTCTCTCCCTAAACCTAGGTTTCTATTCTTTGCAACTAATTAATAGCTGACAAATATGCATAACACAGTTATAAAGTGAACAAATAGAAAAGACTGTTCTCAAAACTCAGGTATTATGATTCTTACTTCTGTGTTCTTTACGCTAAAATAAGCGCTGTCTTGTTGGGAAGTTTAGCTTTGTCAACAGCAACAAATATTCTCACACATTCTACTTATTTTTCTGTATCCTGAGCATAGATCATGTAGCCACAGGGTTATCTGACTTGTGCAATTCAACAAGATAGAGAGATACTTTAAAAAGGGTAATAAAGATAAACTCTTCACCCTGGGCTCACATGCACTATGCTTTACAGACTGTCTAAAGGATTATTAGCTGTTCAATTTTGACAGGTTTCTGTAAGATTCATAGATCCTTTACCTGGTACTCTGCTTTACAGTTTAATAGTAGCTCTTCCTATATCAGCCTTGCATTAAGTAAGGACAATTCAATGAGATTGAATTGCAGCTTTACTGTCTCCACAAGGGACACTGAAATACCAGACCCAGGATCATATGTCTGGATATCGGGAATTTTCTATTTTTATAGGGGAACTTTTACTTTTTTTAAAACAAATGATAGATTATTAATAAATACACATAAAGTACATAATAAGTACACTGTAAGTTATGTGAGGTCCAAAGAGCTTTACTTTTTAGAACAAATGAAGAATCAGGGGATCCCCTAAAGTACATAGAAAGTAAGAAAAGTAGTTAAAAATATGTCGATTTTTTTTTTGTCAATCATTGTTAATAGCTAAATCTACAGATGCAATGCATTTTATTTCTCCAAAATATCAGGAAGAGTAATATAGGTAATACTAACTAGGGAAAATACTATAATAATAAATTTGTACTTTTTGAACTTTTTTATAGCTCCATTTTGGGATGCATTCTTGGTATACATACAAAATGGTTTTTATAAAGAATGTAGTTTTTAGACATAATGCTTTAGTTTTTGAGTATAGGTTTAAAAATCCTTATAGAAATTATTCCAAAAATTTGGTAATATAGGAAGGCTATGGTCACATAAAAATTCAAATTATAATGTAGAATTGCAAAGAAAAATGTCAGACTAAAAAACATGTACCAGGTCAGCACAGTGAGTATTGTAGAATTAAGTGTTGATTAAAAGCTATAAAAAGAAAAGTGATTCACGTGAATCAGAAGATAGGACATAAAATGGGGATCCTGGACTATCTTTTTTTCCAGCAAAAAATTTCTTGATAGTGACTGTGGTAGAAATGGACATGGGTTCTAGTTCTGTCCAAGACATCAAAAATTAAATATGCCTGAAATTCCCAGAAAATTTTTTCTTTTTTTAAAAAAGATTTTACTTTTTAATTTTTAGAGGGGAAGGAAGGGAGAAAGAGAGGGAGAGAAACATCAATGTGTGGTTGTCTCTCACAGGCCCCTTACTGGGGACTTGGTCCTCAACCCAGGCTTGTGCCCTGATTGGGGAATCAAACTGGGGACCCTTTGGTTCGCAGGGCAGCACTCAATCCACTGAGCCACACCAACCAGGGCATATTTTTTCATTCCTAATACAAAAACACAGGAAGAGATAGCTTCTTAACCATTAGGACACCTGCTGCAATCATCTGGTTGTTACTCCCAAAACTATGGCAGACAGAAAACCATGAGGGAAGAGAGTCTTAGAAAGAAACGGATGATGAAAATGTTATAATAGGAAGAGAGAACGGATCTATGTCTTTGATTACATTATAGAATTCCTGATCAAATTATATCTGGGGGTCATGCTAAACTTAGGAACTTCCGGTAAGAAAATAAATTTTCTTGGTGTTTTTTAGCTGTTTTTAAGTGCTATTTTCTGATTATTCCTATTTAAAACATCAGGATTCATAAAAACATTTTAAGTGTTAAAGTCTGTGAATTAATTTCTTATGAAGACAATTAGGAAAATTACCTAAATTATAAAAACAACTGTGCATATAAAATTTATGTATAAAATGACTATATGTACATATAACCAATGTTTGATTTAATCGGATTGTTTAATATATTTCTTTTTTTTAAGAGGTATTTTTCAAAGTTAAATAATAGCAAAGATGATTCTACTTAAAGCTTCCTCTTCTCCTTGGATGTTCTCTGCTATCAAGATTTTTGAGGGGAGGGTAGAGAGAGACAAAGGTTGTTTGCTTGCTCTTTGATCTTTTTATTGATTTTTGTCTATGTCCATACTTATGCCTATTTCCCATTCATTCCAATAGGTCTTTGCTCCTTCTACCCCAGTGCTGTCTTGGCAGATCAATAGGTTTGTGTAAGAGAACAAATGCTTTCCTAGAAGCCAGAGAGATTTTCGCTAGTGTATTGTCCATTTTACTGCTTCTTTAATGTGGGAAAATTCATAATTAATATATCCAACTAGGTCTTCCTTGATTATATTTTAGTAGCCATCATGTGGGAACATGCTTCTTTAATTTAATCAATTTTAGGGAATTGACGACCTGTCTGTAAATGGGAAGAGGGATATCTATTACAAGGGCACATTTTCCCAAGAGGTCTCAGGATAGCTCTGTGAACCTTAGCACGTGATTCCATCTATTTACCTGTTCAATTTCTTCATGGTACATAATAAAGATGATATTGTTTGGGGAGATGTAAAACATGAGAAAGTACTTTGAGGGCTTTTTTTTTTTTTTTTTTTTTTTTTTTGTTCTAAGATAATGGTCCTATTCACTTTAGTTACTCCTGTTTTCTTATTCAATCAATTGGGAAATGAGGACTATTACAGTCTTTGTTAATACCATGCTATATTTTCATAACACTTTTTATTTTAATCTACCTCCTTTACTGTAGTTGGAAAAACAGAAGAATCCTTTCCCTTCATTTAAAAAGGGGTTAACACGTGTGTGTGTGTGTGTGTAAAACAGTGCTAGAATAAGAAACAAAATAAATACTTCCCTAAACAGCACAATGATTCAGAAACAATGTATTTTTTATGCAATAAATAGAACATAATTTCATTTCTAGGCTAAAATGAATTATTTACGTACTCAGTTACAACTTATGTGGCTCTGCCCCATGAATGTAAATTTTTTTTGATAATCACTAATTTTAGAAACTAGTTTTAGTACAGATTCAAAATCTTTTATTTAAAGCACATAGAATCAAAAGTATTTCAAATTTCTATTTTTTCTTTGACCAAGGTGTGATGGTGTATATGTTTATTTCATAACACTCCAATTAGAATCGGGGGCAGCACCCCATAATCATATTTATACAGTGGAAGATATAAATATATACAATATGTGATTTTATAAATTGCTTTTTTTCATTTCAGATCAGGATTTGGCAATAAAATATTTATTGTAAACACCTGAAATGAAACTTTTCGTTTTCAGAGATTTGTTTTTAAAGATTTAATTTATTTATTTTTAGAGAGAGGGGAAGGGAGGAAGAAAGGAAGAGAGGAGAGAGACATCAGTGTGTGGTTGCCTCTCGCATGCCCCTAACCTGGGACCTGGCCTGCAACCCAGGCATGTGCCCTGCCTGGGAATCGAACAGGAGACAGTTTGGTTCACTAGTTGGCACTCAGTCCACTGAGTCACACCAGCCAGAGCATTATCAGAGACTTTTAAAATGGCATTGTTGATAAAGGATTTAAAAGCTGCATGTAGTTCAACATACGATGCATATGTGTGAACAATGACGACTTCATCATACTAGTCAGTGGAGGTGGTAGACGCCATTGAGTGAGCATGTGTACTGTGTGACTGTCACATTCAAAATGACTGAGTACAGCAAGAAATCTGCATCAGATTTTCAATTAAGCTTATCATTCTTCCATGGAAACTATTTGGATGATTCAGAAGGCCACAGCTATGGGCAACTGGTGATTGGTAGCTTCATTAGACAATGTGTTGCTCACGCATCACGTCTTGTGCAGGGTTTTTTGGTGAAACATCAAATCACTCAGGTGACTCAGCCCCTCTACAACCCAGATTTGGCACCCTGCGACATCTGGTTTTCCCACAACTAAAATCACCTTTGAAAGGGAAGTGGTTTCAGATTGTCAATGAGATTTGGCAAAATATGATGGGGCAACAAATGGCCATTGGGAGAACTCTGTGAGGTCCCAAGGTGCTTACTTTGAAGGGGACTGAGGCATCACTGTCTTATGTACAGTGTTTCTTGTATCTTGTATCTTCTTCAATAGATGTCCCTATTTTTCATGTAATAGGAAAAACATCTTATAATAGATATTGAAATAAATGTTTGATGAGTAGATCTGGGATGGGAACTAATTAAGAATATATTTAGTATTATAATGAAGAAAACACAGGGCTAAAAATAAGATTTTTGTTCTAGTCTTACGTGTGTTACTTAAGTCCTCTAGATATTGACCAGTTATATTCATTTGTTTTTTGAATCCATATAATGGTGACAGTGAGAAGAAAAATACCAAAAATTGGTTAAAAGCAATTACATTGCTTTTAGATGTCATACACATAAATATAATAGAATCTGGATATTCTGAAAATGCATTGTGTTTCTACTAGAAGCCAAACAAACTTCAGATGATAATCTTTACTCTTTGAAAGACCATTACATTGATGAACAAATCTTTAATAAAACCTAAGGGGAAATAAAATAGATAATTTGAAAGGACTTTTGGTTGTTATCGTTTTCAGTTTTTCCAATCTCACCACATTTAAATAGAATTTGTGTGGGTACTGAAGTTTCTTCATGAATTTTATATTTGTCTTTATATTTATTTAGTTTTCCAAATTAAAAAAAAATTTTGTTTCAAGTTACGGAATTTATTTCCTTGCTCAGAAACTGTAGGAATTTTTCATCTTCCCAAAATGAAATTCTGCATTTACTAAACGACTCCCCATTTCTCTCCTCCCAGCCCCTGGAAACCACCAATCTACTTTCTGTCTCTATGAATTTGAATACTGTAGATACCACAGGAAAGTAAATTCATATTTTTTAAACTTTTGTATCTATGTTATTTCACTTAATGTAATGTCTTTAAAATTCAACTGTGTTGTAGTATGTGTCAGACTTTTACTCCTTTTTAAAACTAAATGATATCCCATTGTATGGAATATGTTTTTTTTAAAGAATTTTTTAAAGTAAATAACCTCTTCTCTGTGGTGGTGCTTAGTCTTTTGTGATGCTGTTGTTAATGCCTGTAATTACCATATACTCTTAAAGTCAGCAAAACATAGATAGCAACATACTGTTTACCAAATAAAATATATCTATCCTAGTCTATAACAACACCTAAACATAAAAGCAGAAAGTGATTTACTCCAACGCATAAATAAAATCACTAAGCATAAGCTAGTAAAAAATTATTATTTGATATTTATAGTCAGCATCAGTATACTTAGTTGGAAAGTAACAAATTTATAAACCTAACTATCTTGGAGATGTTGTTTGACTTTTCTTTTTTAACAAGGTTATTAAAATTTCCTGCTGGTTTTACTATCAACCATCAAAAATTCTGGTATTTTACTTTAATTGTCATTTACATGTTCTTATACGTATTTCTTTCTGCTCAGTTGATACCTAAGATGAAAGTCACTAATGCCAAAATGTATATGTCTGCATATTGTTTTATATCTTCATATTAATTTAATAGATTCCAAGTTTTCAGCCAAGTAAATTGCAGATTTAATATTCCACAGTTATATTTTATTTCAAGTGTGAATGGTGTGTGCATACAGAGGCCAAGGAATGTCAATATCAAGTAAATTGCATTAACAGCTTTTGTTCTAACTAAGCTTTTGGTAGAACCTGCATTTTCAGATCTCCCTATCTCTGCTACACAATTATGCTCAAACAACCTTTAATCATATTTTATAGGCATTTTATTTACATACTTAAATCAATAGTGAAAATTCTAAGAAGGACCAAATTTAAATCCCACAGTGTACACAGATGAAAAGGGTTAAAAACTGGTATGAGCTCAGAAGTAATTAATTTAGTAATTGTCAGGGATGAATAAGTAGAGCATGAAAAAGAATATTCATTATGCACATAAGGGAAGGCTCTGAATTTCCAATTAACATTAAAGCAGCATCAGCATAAAATGAGCATTAATATTCCACAGGATAATTGGCAACCTTTGTGGTATGATTTTTTTTTTGTTTGTTTTTTTCCTACTTTAACTATTCTCAAATAGGTGCTATTATTCCTGGTTGACTGAGAGGGATCAAGGTTTATGATATGTTCTACACCTATTTCTACCGATAATCACAGGCTTTTATTATGTACATAATACAAACCATGCTGAAAACTTTCTATGGGTTACTTGTTTAATTTCTGTATCTCATACTTTGTATCACATTTTACCATTCTCCAAACACTTTTATGTACATTGTCTCAATATCAAAAAAAAGAAAGAAAAAAAGAGAAACAACCCTGTATAATAGTTATTATTGGGATTTCAGATGAGAGAACCAAGACTCAGAAAATTAATTCACCACAATGACAAAGTTAGGAAGTAATTCACTTCCCAACTAAACACACATCTCTCTCTTTCTATTATTTAATGCCTCAAAAATTTTGTGTTGACCAGTAGTTTATTGTAGTTCCACATGTTTTTCTGTCTTTCAATCTGTTATACATAGATGAATTTGGGGTTTAAAATGAAATTCCACATTCCATTTTACATAGAAAAATTAGGAAATCTGACCATGCAGTAGCAACCAGATGGTATTGAACAAGGCTGCTTCCTCAGAAAGGACACGTGCTGTCTAGTTGGCAGTCCCCACCATTCCATTTGTTTTACAGTGGGGCTACACTGTGCACTAACTTGCCTGCATCTGAGTTCAGTTGAATTTTACCTAGTTCAATATTTATTTATTTATTTATTTATTTATTTATTTCTCACTCAGAGACATGCTATTGATTTTAGAAAGAGGGGAAGGAAGGGAATGAGAGGGAGAAACATTATTGTGAGAGAGAAACATAGATCTGTTGCCTCTGCTATGCACCCTGACCAGGGATGGAACCCGTACCCTATTACCTAGTTCAATCTTTGTGGCCAAAGAAACTTTCTCTTCACTGGATTGCACACTATTTCTTTAACTGGACTATGTATCTCTACACCTCTGTATTTTTGAAATGAAATTTTTTAAGATGCAAATCAGTCCCTTCCCCATGAAAATGTTGCCCCATATAATTTTAGCACATTGGTATGTTTGCTGTCTCCACATCTCCTATCAAAACAAAATTTACACCATACAATGTTAAACAATAAAGGAAGACTTTATTCAAGGCTACTGCAATAGCAGGGAGAGACCAGAGCACAGCCTTGAGTTCACCTCCACTAAACAAAAGGCAGAGCTTGAGCTAGTGCACAGCTACAGGGGGTTGATAGGAAAGAGATATTGACCAATGGGTCATGTGAATCTCATTGAGTTATTTCTGGGTTTGCAAGTGTTCCACTCCATGATTGGGCAGTCTGTGTATGGTCATTGGCACTGACCCATTAAAGGTCTTTGAGAAAGACGATTCTGCATTGTAAATCAGCCAAGATACTTTTACGGAGGCTTATATTTCAAAGGGGCAGAGAAAAATTTACAATGATAAGTTTTCTAAAGTGAATACTCTAAGAAAAGGGAGATCAAGTATATAGAGTTAGGAATAAACCTGTCTAAAGTTTAATCAAGCTGAGAGGAAGATTAAGGCAGCTGTGATGGAGACTGCCAGTTATCTGTCAATGTCTGTTGCTCCCTTTTTTCTTTATTAATTAGAATTCAAAGTTTGATGTGAAGCACATGACTGATTTGGCAAATATAATATATCCCAGCCTCTATTGCCGGTAAGTATGCTATTTGACTTAATCCTGGACAATGAGAAGTGAGTGGATGTGAAGGGTGCTACCTCCAGAAAGGAAAGTGTGTTGGCATCCCCTTTGTCTTCTTCATGCCCTAGCACATGGAACGTGGACAAGGTAGCAGGAGTTGGAACAGACACCTTAAATTACAACATGGAAGCCACAGGGTATGTGGATGGCAGGACAAAATGATAGCAGAATTCTGAGTCCTATTAGAAGCTAATATTTTTAAAGGTAAAATTATGGATCTCCTACATATTTGAAAATTAGCATGTGTTAAAAAATTTTATCTAAATTATTAATGAAGGAAACTGATAAGGCAGTAATAATCAGTTAAAAGGAGAATTTCAGAAACAGAATATTTATGGATCAATTATAGCAAATGTGAAAATAGAACCAAAGTGGGGGAGTCAAGTTTGTCTCTCTTTTTAAAAAGATTTTATTTATTTATTTTTAGACAGAGAGGAAGAGAGGGAGAAAGAGAGGGAGAGAAACATCAGTGTGTGGATGTCTCTCACATGCACCCCACTGGGGACCTGGCCAGCAACCCAGGCATGTGACCTGACTGGGAATTGAACCAGTGACCCTTTGCTTTGCAGGCTGATGCTCAACCCACTGAGCCACACCAGCTGGGGGTCAAGTTCCTCTCTTGACACTGAATACATTTTTATATGTATAAAGAATAGTTTTGCATTGATATCAGTTATCTGCAATTAACAGTTATAGAAGAACTCACACATTTTTAGATTTTGGTAATTCTAAAGGGTGAACTATGTATAGATAGTGCATAATTTTCCATTGAGAACATTCTTTTTTTCCATTTTTTCTACAGTCCATGACTTTGTGCAAGGACTAGATCTTAAGCTAAATACTATTCACTGATAATTAAATATATAGTGCCTTGAAATATCTCACTGATGTTCTTTAAAGTATGTGAATGCAGTTAAAATATCTTACTCCTTCTTTGCTCTTTCACACTGTAATTACTCGGGCTCTCCCACAGAGACATTCAGCAAATATTTGTAGATATCTATTATTTAGAACCTAATTTGACATTATTCTAGAAAAGAAAACTGACCAAGGAGATCTAGATATTTAACTCCACCTTTTATGAAACACACTTATAAAGGAATTTAGGCTCTTGAATTATTTAAAAATGGAAGATGCCAACGTAGCTCCTCTTTATCCAGTACTAACATTAACTACACTAGTGCTTTGAACTTTGAGAAATTTCCATAAGAAGAAGATTTTTGATGTCTCTTCAGAGCAAAAGCCATTTGGGAACAGAGTTGGAAGATGATATGGACAATAGACTGCCATTGCTTATTCTAATATTTCACATTATGTAGAAAAATTGAAATGGTAATATTTTTCAGAAACTAAATATGCCTAAACTGTGGCACTTATCTATGGCCATTGAATACAATGTACATATAGATGATTGAACTGTATTTGACCTAAAAGTATTATTTTTACCATTAAATTCAACCTACTATTTAATTAAAACTTTCACTGGAGAAGCTAGGAGGAAGTCAAATTAATTCATTTGTATTTTTCCTCATTTAATCCACATTAACTAATTCTGATTATAATGAATGCACAGGTAGAAACTGGGTCCAAGAAATAAGTCACAGTTAATTTTCCAGAAGTGACTTTGAAATTATTAACATGCAATAATGGTAATAATAATAATAACAACAACAGCACTATTACTAGATAATTTTCTGTGTATCGTGTATTTTGCAAATGATTCATGTAATATTTATCCTCATCATAAATATTCATGTATTCTTTTATTTATTCAAAAATAGTCCCTCATTTTCTGCATGCTCTGGCATTGTTCTGGTTATTAACAGTATGTAAATGAACCAGTCTGAGAGTCCCTGAGCTACGAGAGCCTGGCTCACTTCATGGGCATGTCATCTGTGCCCCATATTTAGGGCACATATTCCTTTCTTGGAACCACTCTACTTTTGCTATCTTGAAAATTTTGATTTTATTTTAAACTTGTGTTTTGTGTGTGAAGGCTGATGTGGTAATAGAAAAAAGGCATGACCAAGAGAAGTACACCCAATACAAATGTTTTCTTCATTTACAGTGCCCCAGGACCACAGAATTCTGTTGGGCCATTGATGCATGAGAATTCAATGGGACTCAAAGCAAATGCAAGATAAGTAACTTGTGGAAACTGCCAACCACCTATACAGAAAATCATTACATAGATGGAAAAACAATAGTCAAATCCATAGTTCCTTTTCCTTTCAGTTCTTCCTGACTCATCAGGAAACCAAAGGTAGAGAGTATTGGTAGGATGTGTATGCATCAAGGAGTCAAACAAAAAACAGAGTTGTGCACTGTTTCCAATAGTTCTGGTTAGGACGATCTGTATAAATTATCTAATTTCTGTGACTTTTGATTAAGTTAAATTCTCTCACATTTTCATTTAAATACATTGCATAATAAAAAGGTATGTGGTAAAACTCATTGCTAATACTTTAAAACTATTTTTTTAACTTACAATTATGCTACCTAGTAAATAAAAACACCATGACAAGTTGAGAGAGAGACCTCAGCGAGGTGGGGGTGATGCTTTATATTTTATACCTGTTTTTGATACAAGGAACCTCACATTTTCATTTTTTACTGGGCCCGTAAATTTTGTAGTTTGCCCTTTTCGTAGCTTACATTCTCATAGGGAAACAGATGTAAACAAGCCATTAATGTGACTTCCACTGGACTTCCACATGGAAGTGTTCTAACACAAGAAACGAATAAGTAGTGATGAAAGGAAGGGGTATTTCAGAGAAGGATTTCAGGGTAGGGATTCCACCTTTTTGAGAAGGTGACGTCACAACAGAGACCTGCATAAAGGAAAGGAGTCAGACATAACATTGTGGAAAACATAGGAAGGAGGGAACAGCATACGGAAAAGCCTAGATATGGGAAACAACTTCATGAGTTCCAGAAATGATGAAAAAAAACAAAACAAAGCAAAACAAAAAGATCATTGTGGCCTGAGCAGAGGGAGCAGTAGTGGACTGGAGGCAGAGGGGAGGGGAGGGGAGGAAAGGAAGGGGAGAGGGCCAGTTTCAAGGAGTTGGGAAGCCCTAGGAATAGATTTTCAATTGTCAACTCAGTGGGATGGGAATTTCCAAGTTTTTGAACAGAAAAGTGATATAATTGGATAAAAATACTCTATATACCTAATTTTAGTTATGTTGAATTGAAGGATTGGAGGTTTAGGAAATTTTAATCTCTTTTCTAAGGTTACAGAGCTAATAAGCAAAAGAGGTAGGGTCTACACATTTATCCACTATGCTGTACCCTGAATGTAGGCACTGTCTATTGTGAAAGTGTGATTTGAACAATTAAGCAGGCTATTTTATTCCAGCTACTGCAATACAGGAGAACATTCATTACAGGAATGCCTCAAAGTAAAGGAAGAGGGCTTGGTGTCTTACAGAGGTAGGGAAACATGGGAGATCTGGAGAAGAAAGGAGGCAGGTTTCACACTGGAATACAAGAGGGCAGACTGGCGCTTTATCATTAGCCTGCTTTCCACAAGGCTCAAGTTCAGTTCAACATTGTTATTCCATGAACAACTTTGGTCATAGTTCTTCAAAGTGTCTTCATTTTAATTGAGCTCAGCATTTTATTGGTACTATATTTACTTAAAGTATCTTTATAAATAATAACTCCTGGTTTAACGTTGAAACAGAGTTACTTTATATCCAGAAAGGTACAGAAATAGAATACTTTTTGAGTTATAGTGAATCAAGAATCTGTCATTTGAAAAATGACACAATTCTCCATATTTTCCTGGAAGCCTCAACGAAGTGTTTTAAGCTTTTTCTTCCCAAAGTGTGGTCTTGAATAGCTGGGTGTTTATTAGAAATTATGAGTCTTAGGCTTCATTCCAGGGCCTCAATTAATCTCAGTAATTCTTTGCAGTAGGAATTACTACAATATTTAAAAGAAAAGGAAACAGCAATTCAGAGAGGCAGATTCTTTGGAAAAACCTAATTGGTGAAGGAGTTTCAAATTTCAGATGGCAATGTGATTTAAAGCCTTATCTTATTTGCTTTATGAGATGTTGCAATAAATCAATCAATACAAAGACACATGCTGTTCAAATGTCTGCAGTTGGGAAAGATTATCTCATAAGTAATGTTGCAATAAATACTATACTAGTCTAAATTACAATTTATTGTCTGAATGTGATCTTGTTACATGCTGTGTTATTTTCTTTAAAAAATTTGTTTTCAAATTTCACAGCTGACCTTGACTACATTTTCTTCTCCTTTTACTGTCAATGGATTTTGTAGCTTATCTCATTTATTTTTGGAAGCAGAAATAAGAAGAATAATTACCATAGATAGTTATTATGAATATCATAAAAATTACATCATTTTCTGTTGCTGAAACACAAAACAATTATAACTACTTTAAGCTAAAGGAAATATATTAAATATATCTAAATGAGAAGATAGAGGAATAAAACCCCCAAAGCTGGTGTAGTCCAGTGGAATGTCACTAAAGCTCCTGAAACATTTGATGTAGTTGCCATTCTCCCTGGAATCAATTTCATGAATTATTTCTTTCATTATTCAACTCCCTAAGATTTAAAGGTTTTAGATAGACACTGCCTCTTAGCAGAGCCTGACTCATTCACCTCAGCAACAAGGAGTCTGGGAAAGGTGTCTTTCTTCTGATAAAGATTTCTATAGTCCACTAAGGTTCCTAAAATGAAATAAACCCAAAATATAGTAAAGGTATTCTAATGTGCTATGTAACCAAATAATTGCCAATATTATCTTATCAATCATGGCATTATATAGAACGTAAATTTATATATTACTTTTTACTCAAGAAGTTTACAAAATCAATGAGAAAATCTACAAAAACATAGGAAAGGTGATTTTAATCTTATTTTTATTATCTTTTACATCTAAAAATGAATCTTCAAATTCTTCTTGATTTGAGGCATTGATTAAGACATTATTCACATTGTTTTCAACTAGGCTGACAATAAAATGTATCACCTTTATCAAAATACTTTCAGAATAAACTGAGGTGCTCATAATAAACAAGACAGTAATCTACAACACAGAACTCTTCCGGACCGCCGGTATAGGAGATCATGCCCTGATTATTCATGGAAACTGCACAGTAGATCATACTAGAAAGTAACAACTGACTGATCATCTGGAGAGCTACTAACATTTCTATGACAGGACAGAAGGGAAGTAGGAGGTAATATTGGGCTATGCAGTTCAAAACAAAATCTGTGATTTATAATTGTGAACAAAAGTTTACAAATCCAGGATCAAGAAGCCTCTTCTGCTGTTCCACATATCTCTCAACACACATACAGATTTGTTAAGTGGATGTGATAACACAAAGCTGGCCAACATATCTGCTGAAACTTCCTCACAATCCTTCCTGAACCTTAGAGTGTTGCTGATGAAAATCCCCAAACTCCACAACCTTATGTTGCCAAGAGAACACAGAAAAAAACAGCAGGAAGAAAGCTCTAATCTCTCTCAGAAATGGATTTACTTTAGATCTTAATTCACATCTGGAACTTAGAGCCAAGGACATCTGGGAAGTGCAGTTTTTAACTTTTCAGCTCCATCCATATCACAAAGTTCCCATTGACATTAAAATATTGGTAAAGACCATCTGCCATACCAACGTCATTGTTCAATTTCCTTTCTCTTTACTTCGTTACGCTCATATGCAAAGCTCTGACTTCGGTTAAATTCAGTTCTTTGACAGAACCCATGTTGCTGAACAAGGATAAAGAAAAACTTATGTAACTTTTCTCCTTTAAAATTTTTGATTGTGAACCTCAATGTGGAATGTGATCCTGCCCCCATTCTATCACATTTTGTTGGCCCATGCACTCCTTTGTCCTTCGAGATGAATAATTCATACTTTGGTTTCTGTTTTCACTCCTCTCCCAGTTTCTTCTCCTACCTCACTGTCAGTCAATGACTTTAATTTTTACTTTCCTGAGAGATACAAGACTCAAGAGAGATGTTCTGCAGTACATACATATCACCCCTTACTCAATAACTTTCCCGCATACGCTGCCTTCCTGTTCTCGCTATGGATGAACTTTTCATGCTGTCAAGGCTGACCCTTTCCTCTTTTATTAACCCCATCACTTCCTAACATACTTATGCATATTTTGCCCACAGTTAGTGGTACTATCTCCTACATAATTACTTTTTACGTTTTTATTCAGTCATTTCCATCAGCATGGGAACAGTTTGTAATTTCCCATTGTGGAAAAATCCTCAGGACACCACCTTTTTCTGTTACTTTTATCTCTCTGACTTACTGTTTTTTAAAAATTATTTTAATAGTTAATTTTTATTGTATTTTTCCATTATCATTTATACCCCTTATACCCTCTTCCACTTTCAACTCCCTCCCCCCTACAATCACCACACCGTTATCCATGTCCATGAGTTCTTTTCCATTTAGCTTGATCCCTCCTTTCCACAAGGCCCTCCCCTGAGCTGTCAGTCTGAAGAGCTGTCTGCCTGCTTTCTACTTATGAATCTGTCTCTATTTTGCTTGTTAGTTCAGTTTGTTCCTTAGGTTCCACATATGAGTGAATTCATATGGTACTTGTCTTTCTCTGACTGGCTTATTTCACTTAGTATAATGTTGTCCAGGTGCATTCATGCTGTCACAAAGGGTACATATTTTTCGTTTTTTGTGACTAAGTAGTATCCCATTGTGTAAACATACCACCACTTTTTCATCCACTCATTTACTGATGGGCCCTTGGGCTACATCCATTTTGTTGGTGACTGTAAATAATGTTGCAATGAATATAAAGGTGCATATATCTTTCGAATTAGTGTTTTGGGTTTCTTTGGATAAATTTTCCCAGAAGTGAAATATCTGGGTCATAAGGCAGTCCCATTTCTAATTTTTTGAGGTAACTCTATTCTGCTTTCCACAGTGACTGTGCACCAATCTCCATTCCCACCACAGTAAAAGTTTTGAAAAGTTTTTCTATACCTGTTGTCTCCAATCAGGCTTTGGTCTTTATCACTTCAATGGAGTCACTCTTTGCATTACTGAACACAATGAAAGACTCCCTTCTCTTTCATAAGAAATCATCACTGTTGGACAACTTCATTACGTCCTCCTTCTTCGAGGAAGTTCAAGGGCACAACAGTTATCTTCAGCTTTCCATGTTGTGCTTCTTCAGTCTTCTTTTCTTGTTCCTCTCATTATCCCAGCTTCTGAACATTGGAATAAATTGAGATACACTGTTCTCTATCTACATTCAGTCCCTTAATAACTTATTCTATTTCTCACATTTAAATAACACATATGACCAGTGAATTCCTTATTTATAACTCCCACTCTGAAATCCTGATTAATATACACAAGTATAAATTTATTCTCCTAGAAATCTAACAAGCCTTTAGAATTTAAAAGGTCTAATATAGAGCTTGTTAGAAAATTTTCTTTCTAACATACATCTTCCTTTTTAACATAAAATTCTCTTTCTAAAATAAATTTTCTTGCTAGAAAATTTTCTGCTCCTCCTGTAATCTTTATTGCAGAAACGGCAACCCTTCTAATCTTAGTTGCTTTAAGCTAACAATCTTGAAGTCATCCTTCACTCTTTCATTGCTCTCCCCCATCCACATTCTATTTTTCAACAAATCTCTTTGCTTTGCCTTCAATATTATATACAGAATCATAACACTTCTTGCTACCTCTACTGCTACTAATGCTAATTCTAATTTCATCACCACCTACCAATTGTTCACTGCTTTCCCTTTTTCTTCTGTCCTATAGCCTGTTAATATAAAAGGTAATAGCATTTTTCTTAAAAAAGTCAAGTATATCACGTCACCCCTTTGCTTGATTCTCTTGCTCTCTCTGGGGTCTAGAGTAGTATTTTGCACATAACAGGTACTTTGGTTGTTTTTGTTATATAAATGAAGGCAAGTTTCACATGCATCTTCAGGTGGCCTCATGCTGTAAAGTAACTATTACTGCTTTAATCATCGATGATAGACTTGAAAAAGAACAAGAAAAAAGAAATAACATAAAAACCTTCGCACAATGACTGTTCTTACTTAAAAGAACTCTCCCAAAAATTTAACAGAAAAACATCCACTTTCATATCATTGGCCACTTCTTCTATCAATAAACAACATTACCGTGTCCTCTTAAATTTGAAAAGAGTCGTGATTACAATGGAAGTGCTATTTTGAAAAGCCAACACCTAGTTTATAAGTGACAACATAAAGTCATTATGTTCGCTTTTGTAGATTTGCTCTTGTAACGCAGTTATCATGCTGTGGGGAAGCCCAGGCTACACTGAAAGGCCATGGGTAGATATTCTGGCAGTAGCCCTTGCTGATATCTCAGCTGAAAGCCAGTGTTAAACAGAAGAACTGTGAGTGACATGCCTCCAGATGATAACAGCCTCCAGCTATTGGATCTTCCCGGATGAGGCACCAGGGCACACAGAACACAGAGAGGACCACTTCACTATCCCTTGCTCAAATTTATGGTTCCCGGAACCTATGAGTCCGATAAAATAGTCGTTTCATGCCATTCTGTTTTGGAGTGGTTCACTATTAAACAACAGGCAGCAGGAACAGGAGTATTGGATTAGTATGTGGGCTCTGACATATAATCAAGATTTTGTTATTAATCACTCAACTAACATTCTGCCACAATATCCTTTATCTTTTTGTACTTTATAAAACATAGCTGTAGTTTTAGCTTTTTAATAATGAGTGTATGGATGGTAAAAGTATTAAGAGCTTTCATATTAGAATTCAATGATTTTATCCTCAAACTTTTTGACTGGGCATAGAATTGCTTCTTGGAAACTACCTGTTGGCAGTTTTTTCCAACCCGCCGTGCTGCCAGAGCCATCGCACTGCAGCTTGGGTGTCTGACTTACCTGATTCTGAATATTTTCATGAAACTTGATTTTTTTTTCCTTTCTGAAAGATTTAGAATCTTTTCTTTATACCCTTAGAGCTACCGAATTTGTCATATTCTGTCTCAGCATGAGACTTTTTAAATTCATTAAGCTGAACACTCAGCAGATATTGCTAATATTGAAAACATGTTGTTTTTGGTTCTGTGGAATGAAATTGTACTTTGGCCATTTTTCTCCCACTATCTTATTTATTTATTTTTTCAGAAATTCCTATTATTAAAATGTTGGGCTGCTTAGGTTAATCCTCTGGTTTTTAATTTTTTTTTGTTGTTTTCATCGACTTCTTAAAATGTGTTCTCAATGTTAATTTCCAAATGTTCTTTTCCTCTGTTCTTTGTAATTGAAAAAATGAAGTATGTATTTTCTTTCATTCCTTTTGTGGGTCTCTCCTTTCATGGTATGTTTTTTCTTTCAATGGGTCATAGTTTTGGCAGTGTTTTCATATGGAATGTTTAGGTAATTAAAGTGAAAGCACTGACTACACTGTGTAAATGGGTTTTCTAAGATATATTTTAAGTTTTCTGGAATTTCAAATAGTTTTGATATATTTTTAACAAGGCAGGAAGTTTATGCCTTCTTTGTAATACCTCTAAATTCTATCACCTCCATAATTATGAAATCTTTTAAAAATAATTTAAAATTTATCCCGATGAAAACACCATAGTTGCCACGTTTATGAATGTGGGGGATGAAGGAGACTGAGGGGCCTACAGGAAAAGGTCCTTTATAGCTGTCCCTTTGCAATTCATGTGGGCTTTGCTTCACTTCCCTTTTCAATTTCGTGATCCTAAAGATTCTGCACTGGAATTCTCTCCAAAACTTCTCTTAGAAAAGTGACTTCTGCTTATTACTGTCTTCTCCTCTGTGTATTCTCTTTTTCTCTTTTCTTTTTTTCCCCTTCAAATACATATTTTATCTTTATTTTTATTGTTTACGCTATTACAGATGTCCCAATTTTCCCCCTTTGCCCACCTCTCCCACGCCTTCATCTCCCCTTCCTTCTGGCCGTCACCACACTGTTGTCCCTGTCCATGGGTCGTGCATATGTGTTCTTTGGCTGATCCTTTCACCTTCTTTCATCCAGTGCCCCCTCCGTCTTCCCTCCGAGAGCTGTTAGTCTGTCCCCATGTGTTCATGCCTCTGTTTCTACTTTGTTCATCAGTTTGTTTTGTTTGTTAGATCCACATACATGTAAGATCTCATCCATTTCTTTTTTCCCCAATTTTTCAAAGTATGTTATCTAATAATGTTCTCATTTCTTCGCATCATCAGCACTCCTTCTGACCCCATCAGTGGGGTTCAAAGGGGAAAGGCTGGGCAATGCCTGTGCTCAGTTCTACCTTCTAGGCTAGCAACCATACTGGTTATTTGTTTGTTTATTCTAATCTCAGCAGGCAGTCGGTTTCTGTAAGAACAACAGACTAAAAGCTGATGGCAGCCATGTAAGTAAATCTCCCAGCAGTTTCCTTAAATGGTTTGACATGAAGATAATTTTTGTACGTTCTTTTTGTTGTTGTTGTTGTTGTTGTTGTTGTTGTTGCTAAGGACGTGATATATCTATGGAGACACAACAGATTTTTTGTGTTTAAACATAGTCGAGAAATTACTTTGTGTTTCTAAAACTCATTGAAAGACGAAACATACTTTGACTGGTATAAGGGGTTTACAAAAGTATCGAAAAAGTCATAACTATGCCAAAAAAAAAGTTCATAGGTAAAATGCTTTGACACATTAGCCTTCAAAGGGATTAGACCGATCTAAGGAATATAAAATGACACTATGTGACAGTAGCACTGGCAGAAAGAACAAGAATTGGTACGTGCAGCAGGGTTATTGTAGAAAACAAAAGAGAGAACCATAGAGAAGTCATACAAACTGGAAAGGAAAAAGTATTCAAGAGAATCAGTGGATGCTGAATTTTAGAGCAAAAAATATAGATTGTGGCATTAGCATAAGGTGTGTGTTTTACTCTGAACCTTGTAAGCAATGCATTGTGTTGAAAATGTATATGTAACTAAATGACAACAAGATTTGTGTTTAAGGAAGATTATTTTAGGACCTCTTAACAAAACTGGGTAGAGAAATTTTTGCATAGCATTAAGAGAGTGAGGCCAGGTTCAGAATGGTGAAGATGGCACAATTGCAACAACAATTGAGGAAATCACATTGAAAGAACATACCAGCCCACTGAATATAGCAAGTAAGGAGAGAAACAAATCAGATTTGAACCATGATGACAAGGAATTTGGTGAAGTGTCTTACAGATGTATATGAGAAGGAAATTAATAAAATCTATTTTTTGTATGTTACATTTATGAATTTGGAAGTCGACATTGAGGCATATAAAAAACTGTAAGCAAAATGTATGAATAGAATTAAGAAAATACGACTGTGCTTTTCATACATATTATGGAATATCTACAAAGCACTGAAAGTCAGTGCTTTCAGAAGTAATACTTTCAGGGTTATCGAAAGGTAAAGAATGCAACAATACATAAAAGAAGACAAAGAGCCTCATTGTGGTTATCTTTATTTTGGGATCTAGAGAAGACAGAAGCACCAGAGAAGGCAAGCAGTAGTTTCATAAGAAGCAGTAGGTCTCGCAGGTAATAGTGTCTCTGAAGTCAAGAGAGGAGGAAGGTTTAATAGACAAGGCCAATAGTGCTTTAGCAACTACAGAGGTGACCAAAGAAGAATATATTTAAAGAGGTCATTGGATTTTGTTACCAAGGGTCTGTTAATTTCTGGCATAACATGATACAGATGGACAGAAGGTTGGGCAGAACTGTTTCTTTGTGTGAATATCAATCCTATAAAACAGGGGCTACCTTATATATTTTGTGTAAGAAGTAACAAGAGCAAAAGGAGTGCTTGAAGTTTTTGAGAAACAACTTTGAAGTTTTTTCCCCTGCAAATTTACAAATTGAGTAAAACCTAAACATCATGCCTTATGGGTGTGGGGTCTCAGGAAAGGCAGGATGGCTTGTAAAGTTTGTAGTGCGATTCAGACATGAACTGATCCTCCAGTCAGTTAAATTACTTTCGATAATTGAGGACTAAAGCAGTGTGGCAGCTGAATATTGCCTTCTTCAGATGATAGCAAAGGTCAGTGGAGGATCTAGGCCAGAATGCCCTGCTTCATCTTGTCCGGCCCCCTCATTAGACAATCTAGCCCCATGTCAGAAGGTGTATCACCTCTGGCATCTCTGCCTGCACTTGCAATGTACTATTTATTCAGCTGCTGACCCTCTTCCCATTAAAGTCATTGTTGACCTAATCACAATCTATTCTGTTCAGCACTTTCATAATATCTACCATGTAGGAAAGTAACAGAGTCCTAAAATTAGCATAGTCGGATGACTTGAAAGATAAAACTTTCTGCATTGCTAAAGCTTACAGACATTGCATGAGTTTGTAGTGTTTTGCTGGTGAGTTTATGAGAAATAGGAAAAATATCATAGTTTAATCACTGTAATAATAATATATTATTTATTTGTAAGATTGTTATTAATATCTTCAACTTAGACCTTTGACACAAAGACTATCAAGTAACACATATCTATTATTCAGGCCAGCTTAATATAGAAGTGAGTATTCATGTTTGTCTACAAAATGTGATTTAAAGCCATGTGACAGGTTGCCCCTAAATATCACTCCTTGGAAAGAGCTCCAATCACTGAAATATCACCAGGGTAGATAAACTACAATATTTCATAGTAAAAGAAGTCTCTTGTAATTCTTTATGAGCATCCACAAACTATTGAATAAGAGACTATAGAATGGCAAATACACCAGACATTATTTATGCCCAAGACATTGAAACAAGCGAAGTAAGTAATTAACCCCTGAAATGAGGTCAATGCATTGGAGAGGTATCTTTTGATTAAAAGCCAATGTTAGTCTCATGAAAGGTTTGTGATATGTACTTTGAAAGATACAAGGGTGTAACATTCTAAAGAGAGTTAAAACTGCTCTTTACCGTATCTTTTTGTCTAAAATGTGAATGTGAGAAACATATGCTTTCTATGTAATAGACACAAAATTTATTTAATGAATGAAGTTAGACATTCACTCCCTAAAGCTCATTTATGATAAGATCTAGATAAAGTAGTTTTTAACTTTCAATTTAGGTGACACTGATTATTAGCAACTTAATTTTATACAAGCAACTGCAATTTAAAAGGAAATTCAAGAGGTAAATGGCTAGGTTGAAATGTAGCCTTATGCTTTACTAAATTCCTGATATAGGAAACTTGTGGAGTAGCAAAAGTACTCCAGTGTCCTGGTGTATTTTAAAGTATATTATTAGGTTCCCTTAAACAGCCTCAGTACTGAGATATAGGATCTTGTCTAACTTCTGAAAGAATTTTAGGTTAACCTATCTTGTCCCCGAAACTCCAAGCCACTGAAGCTTTGATTAAGTTGAACAGGGGAACCTACCCAATTGTCTTTAAATTCAGCATACCCAGTTTTTATAACCTGAAAATAATTAAATACATATTAAAAATTATTGCTGAAAGAATATGAAAGTATTAAATTTGAGATGTGATATGTTAAAGCTAAGAGTCTAAGACCATTACACCATAGAGATTTCTCCTGCCATTTGAAGGCAAGCTTTTCCTTCTGCACTGCTGTTATTGAGCTGGGTGTGTGTATAATTAGCTGCAATCCAGATAAAACTACTTTGAGGAAATTCAATTAGGTAATTTCCATTAGTTTGATTAGCTTTTCTTGACATATTCTTACATGACACATTCTTCAAGGACAATATTAAAAGTCATACTGAAATATCATAAGAAAAATAACACAGCCCAAACCTTGTGAATCAGAAAAAGTTTTTTTAAAAACCTTGTGATATAATACCATTCAGTTTTTGTAATCATGCCAATAACTCTGCCATCATTAAGTCATAGCTGATTTGCCCACTGTTTTCTCATTTTAATTCAAGGCCATCAGAAGTAACTTGGCCTAATAGCATATAAGAGAGTGCAGTTGTTTTTAAATGCATGAAATTCATTCCCTGCTTATTTTCTTCTCTTTAACTCCCTTTCATCTTTTTCAGTGACCAAAAACATTTTCAAGGCCAAAAAGTGTGTACATGAATCAATGAGCAGGCAAAATTGAAGAAAAAAAAATACTGAAGATCAATTTGTATTGTGGCTATCCTTCAGTTAAGGAAAGTTCATTTCAAAGCTCCCTCTTGTTTGCAAATAGTAAGGGGAGAAAAAGATGTTAATGTGTTTGGATTGCATTAAAGTTTTAAGATAAACTAAAAGAAAGGGAGGGAAAAGTGCTAATGGCCAAAGCACATGGAAGAGGCATTATTATAGTACTGCTAATGCACACAAAACATTGCCTATTAAAATAGGCTGGCAGTTTTACATCCTATTAAATATATCAAAGCTGTGCTTCAATTACAAATCCTTTTACATGTATGTTTTAACAAATAGGTCTTTGATAATGGAATGTCGCTACACCTTCTTAAATGCTAAACACGAGTTATTCTATATATTACAGTGGCAAAAGAAAAAAATAATTACTACCATAAGGTAACCGTATTTTGAGATCTCCAGTATATACTGACAAATTATGAATTTTCAGGTTAGCATCCGGACAGCAACTGAATTTAAGGACCTGAACCTCTGGGCATGTGATGGTTAACAGGGATGAGCTGTGATATTATTTTCACATGGTTATTTATGGAAACAAATGATGTCTTTGAGATGGAATGTGAATAGAAAAGCACTTGATCATGTTTGTCTATGATCTTATTTGTGAAATAACTGCAACAACTTCTACTAGAAAGCTTTATGGTGAAATAAATTTCCTCAGAAATTAACAAACTTCTCATTTTGAAGACATAGGGGTGTCCAGCCTGTGGTCCACGGGCTGTATGCGGCCCAGGATGGCTATGAATGCGGCCCAATACAAATCATAAATTTACTTAAAACATTATGAGATTTTTTTGTGATTACGTGTCTCAATGTATTTAATGTGTGGTCCAAGACAACCCTTCTTCCAGTGCGACCTAGAGATACCAAAAGTTTGGGCACCCCTGTAAGAACAGCATATTATTAGTTTTATGAAAATTTCAAATATATCAGTGTTCAAATTTAGTATACAACCTCTATGCTGCTATTCCTACCTCATTAAAAGTGACTGGTCAAAAATACAGTGACATTCCTATTAATTAGATGTTGTAGAGAGTGAAAGAAGCATAAGAAACATAATGCATGTTAAGAAAAATGCTGATATTTAAGTAATCAGTTGCTATGATTATGAAAAAATAATATAGTGGTCATTATAAAAGACTCCCTTTTAGCACAATGAAATCTTCATTTCATTTATAATTTAAACTATGAACAAGCTCTTTTTCTTAAAAATTCATCATCTACACATACAAATATGTGTTTTTCTCTCACTAGAAATTGAAAAGTATCTATTAAATTTAATTTTTTAGTTTCCTCTTTAGTGCCATAAAAGCCAGCCAGATTAGTTATCTGCTTATCTTTTGTGAACTGTTTGGGTTATTTTCATTTTTTTTCCCCTCTCGCTCCTACTTGCCCTCAAATTCTGACCTTTCCAGGGTCGGAGTTTGAAGGAGGCAGAAGCCACTGAAGGGACATAGAAGTCCCTTCTGGGGTTAGGCTTTCGGGAGCTGACATTGCACTTTCTGGTCTAGAGTATTGTTAAAATTTGACTCTTTCTCTGAAGAAATATTTTTGTAAATTCTTTTAACATAACTCCCTCATCACCACTACTTGAGATAAGTGGTGCATTTTTCTTTATGAGTCCTAAAGAGTTGTCTTTTGGTCTGTAGTTCTTGGGGTCCCATCAGTCACCATGCTGTGTGTAAGGTCCAGATTGAAAACTATTTTGTCCATGGAAAACTTTCTTCATTGTCTGCCCTAAACACTCTGAGTGTACTGGGTGATTCTACTTAGCAACAAACCCTCCTTCACTTTCCTCTTTGAGTTGCTTGTCCTTTAGAGAGAGGTCATATACCAGTCCACTGAGCCCCTATAATTTCAAGTGACACTAATCAATCCCTCCTAGTTTTTTTAATCTTAAATCTCTTGCTTGATTTAAGCTAAAGGAGGAATAAATACCTACCTCTTATCCTATAGTGACCATCAAAGAATTAATTAAGTTGTGATTGTGAATCACTATTGAAAACTAAACTTAAAAAAATATAAATATTTTTTCCAAATATCTTCCAAATAAATATATGCTTGCTGTTTGGTAGGCAGAAAAAATGGAATAATGATAACCCTGCCCCTGAACTCCACTACAAAGGTATTGGGTCTAATCGCTAAAGAAAAACGGTCTTCGCAGATATGATTAACTTAAGGATTGACATATGGAGAAAATATCTTGGGTTGTCTGGAGGGCTCTACATGAAACCACAAGGGTCCTTATAAGCGAGTAGCACTGGGAAATTTGGCACGCATCCAGAGGAGGCAACATAAAGATGGAGCGGAGAGAGATTTGAATTTCTTGGCCTTGAAAATTAGAATAACCCAGTCAAGGCCAAGGTAGGCTGAGGTCACTAGAACCTGGAAGAGATAAGGTATAAATTTTCCCTAGAGCCTCTGGAGATAGTGTGTTCTTGCTAACACTTTGATTTTAGCATGGTGATAATAGTTTCAGGATTTTGGTCTTTAGAACTTTAAGAGAATGAATTTTTGTGGTTTTAAATGACTAAATTTTTGTAATTTGGTATAGTTAGTTATAGGAAAATGATACATTGTAATGAAGTATTTTAATATATTCTTCTCTTTGCATGAACGGTTTTGACTTTCAATGCTTGGTAACATATCTCTCTTTGCTTCAGTCAGTCACCACTCAAACCTTTTTATTTTACAGTGGCTCTAAAAGAAATTTTAACAGTTATAAAAATCATCAGCATTGTCAGAAACAAATTCGTTAATCATATTTTTAAAACATTTTTCAAGATACGTTTACAGAGTATGATATTCTCCTATACCACACAGCAAGTTGTTGACTTTCAAGAGGACAACCACAAAGCTTTTGTTTCAAATATGGAAACATAATTTTCAATTTCTATCTGAAAGGAAAAGGACACGTTTGGAACATTTTAAAAGAAAATGATTTTTTTTTATCATGGGCACAATACATGGAAGTTTTTTGTTTTTTTTTTAATGATAAGAATGAGATAAATTTTTGTGCTAAGGTCCTGGTGTCACCATTTTGGAAGCTGTAAGCTTTCTTGATTAAATTGCTGATAATTGAAAGAAAGGAAGATTCAGGCCATCCTGATGGCTTTCCAAAGCTGAGAGAAATGTTTTACTAAAACGGAGCTAAGATATACAATTCTTCAATACTTTTGAAAATAAAAATATGCAATCGCTTCATAATTCTTTCAAGGTTATATCTTTTTGTAAGTCCATCTTTTCTATTGAACTTTCACATTTTTCTCAATCTGTATTAGTATTTTAATAATCTGGATACAAATCTTCATTTATATATTTATAAGAAATGTCTTCTTCCAGTATTTTGGTGTCTTCTAAGTTTATAGTGTCTTTATTGCACAGTGTCTTTTATTTTTTATTTTACCAAAGTCCAATTTCTTAACATTTTATCTATGCTTTTTATTTTTTATATGTTATTGAAAAATAACCTATCTAGTTTATGTCTGCACTATAAAAATCATATCCTAGATTTTCTCTTAAACATTTTTCATTTAGGTATGTTCTTTATCAATAATTAATTATTATCTACATATGATGCAGTTATTTTATATTTTTACATTAAAAATCAATCATCCTCATAACATTTATTTTAGTATTTTAGTATAGTAAAATGGAAATTATTAAATTTCCATTTTAGCATAAGTCTATTTTCAAGCAATACTTTTATTCATTAATGTGTTTCTTTGTATGTTATATTTTTATACCTTTATAATAAACTCTGGTTTCTGGTAGGGCAATTACCCCTTCCTTGTTTGGTTCTCAAAATCTTACTGTCTATTCTGTGACTTTATTCAGTCATATTGAATTTAGAATCAGCATCCTGAACATTTGTGTGGGAAATTTTGTTAAGATTATCATTGATATAACAGAATTTGTAGTTACTTTAAAATTGGCATATTTCTGATACTTATCTTCCCATCTCTGAATATACTACATCTCTGCAATTTTTCAGTTTGTTTGTTTTTCAATAATATTTTACACAAGGTATATAGAAATCACTTCTATAAATCTACACAATACTGGATTGTGCTAATTCACCATCAGTTACTCATGCAGAACTTATGGATGGACATTTGGATTGTTTCTAATTTTTAGTTTTAATAATTAGCATCATCATCAACAATCTTATAGTTACATAATTTCTTATTTTTCAAGTTTACATTTGATATAGATTCCTAGAAATTTGGTTGTAATGTAATATAGTCTATATGTAGTTGTGCTATATTTTAATAATTTCCCCTCCTTATGGGTAACAGTCATTTTTCACTCCACTGCAATGTGTTAGATTCTGTATCCCCACAACCTTGCCAACAGTTATATTATCACAATGTTGGATTTTTGCAAATATAATAGGTGAAGGATGATATTTCAGTTTAGTTTTAAATTGCAGCTCTTCTCCTATGAAAGATTTTAAGTGCCTACTTGTGTATTTATTTTATATGAATTTCCATTTCTGTAGCTTGATTGTTCATATATTTTAACCATTTTAATTTTATTTTCTTGGGCATTTCCATCTCAATTTTTTACAGACTTATGTATTAGTGAGATTTCATTTTAATTATTATGTCTTGCAATAACTTTTCTTATTTTGTCATGTCATTTTGACTTAGTTTGTGATAACATTTCATTTTGCCTTCAAAAAAGGCTAATAGACTTTTTCCTCCAAAGGCTAATTATTGCTACATCATCCATATTTTCACTAATAATTTGAAAGTCTACCTTTATTGAATACTAAATTTCTATAAATCTTGGATATCTTTTTGGGGTTCCTATTTTGTTTTATTATATTAGGTGTTCCATCTATCTATAAACAAATTACATGTGGACTTATTAATGGAAGCTTTATAAAATGTTTCAACCTCAGGTATACCTACTCCCTATTATTGTTTCTTTCTCAGTTTTTCTGGTTAATCAAAATTATTTAAATTGCCATCAGAATTTTATAATTTTATTTTCTTTCATGTGAAGAAAGAAAAGAGACTATTTTTCATGTGATCATGAGACCTTTACAAACTAACAGAAAAAAATGAAATCTTTAGGATGTAATTCTCCTTGTCCACGTATGTGACATCTCTTTCCTTTGTTTATCTGTTCTTTTGGGTGCTTTAGGAGTGTTTTAATGTCTGACCGCACATAATCATACAGTTTTTACTGATTTCTTGTTAACTTTACACCTAGACATTTTAGCAATGCTGTTACTATTGCAAATGGATCATCATTTTTGTTATGTAGCCTAAATGGTTATTTTTCATATGTGGCATCTAATTGTTAATTTTCTTAATTGCAACATTGCAGTTTTACTTTATTAAAATATCTTGTTTGTAACAGTTTTTTCAATTTTTAAAAATTTATATATACATATATACGTTATATGCATACATAAATAAAGCACCCCTTTCTATTAATCTAGATACACACATACCTATGGCCAAATACTATTTTATCAAGCATTTTTATGTTGAATAGGTCTTACATTTTATCAAAAGGAGTTAGCCAAAACTTCTACGGAAATTATATATGTTTTTATTTTTATGATGATTAATAATTTCATGAAAATGTTAAACTAGTTATCTTATTAATTTCAAATTTTTGAACTACCTAGCAAATACATAACTTGATTTACTTTCTGAATTATGTTATTAATTTTGTAATGAAAAAGTAGTTTTTTGTCAATCATCTCTATCATTTCCACATATTCTAGAATCTATTTTAGAATATATGTTTATACCACTGAACTACTTTACTCTTTTGCTAATTTCACTTATTTTTAATTATGTAGCTTTGTAATATATCTAATTGGAAGGGACAAATTTCCTCTTTGCTTTTAATATTGTTTTTATTTTTTGAACGTTGTCTTGACCATCTTTGTGTACATATTATCTCATATTAATTTTGAGATTTTGAGACAAGTCCCCAACACACTGTTTGATATTTTAAAAATTGAGATTTTATTGAATTAATTAATATGGATAGGATTAAAACTTTAAATTATGTAATTTTCTCCTTCATAAACTTATTTTTCCACTTACTTGGTATTTTTTGGGTAAACTTCAGCAAATTCTTAAAATTTCCTCCAGAAAAAAGCCTTTCATTATCTGAAACCGCCTACATCTACAGCTTATCTCCTCCCCGCTACCTGCTCTCCAGCGACTCTTGCCTCTCTCTTGAATCTGCCAAGCCTTTTCCTTTTGTAGAGCATTTTCATCCTATTCCAGCTGCTTTAAAACTCTTTAGTATTTACATTTTGGCCCTTTCTTGTCATTCAGGTTGAGTGTACATATCACCTTTTTAGAGAGGCTTATCTTATATTATTACAATATGGTCTCTTAGTTAGTACACAGCAAGCTGTTCTCTGGAAAACTCTTATCCTTATCTAACATTTTTCTTATAACAGTGATAACTAAGATCTCTGTTTTTATCTGCCTCGCTATACCGAAAAAGAAAAGCTGTCAGAGAGCTAAATATTTGTCTACTTTATTTACTGCTAATACTCTGTCTCCTCCCAAACAAAAAATGCCTGAGAGTCTGCACTAAAATTTTACATATGAAAGAATATTTATCTATGAGGAGCTTATTTTAATTTTAGATATGATACCTGAAAATATACACTTGGTTTTCCAAGAGACTTGAAAAATTACACCATAATATTTATAATAAAACCCTTTTTAATCTTCTAATAAAATGCCTTTTTATCTCCTTTTCTTTATATATATATATAATATAAACTTTATATATAATATATATACTTTATATATTAGAAATATATATATTTCTATTCTCAACGCTTCCAACATTTTCACCTGCAAAACTTTCCAATAGAAAATCTATATACCACTTTACCTTTAAAATATATTTTATGTTCTCTAACATTCTAAAGGAGAGAGTAAAAGAAGAACTAGGGGAATAGCATTATTAAAGTATTTTTTGAATTCTTTCCAACAAAAATTGCTATTACTAATAAGTGTAGATATTAGGACTGTAAATGATACATATTGATCAGTGTTAGAATGGCACCTAAAAAGGAAAAACGTGATAGTATGTGACCGGCTGATTGTTGATGTATGGTTTTGAGCCTTATGAGGAAATTTTAATCATGTTATATTGTTATATTTATTTTAATTCTGTAGAAAGCAGATTAGTTTAATGGGCATAATCATTTATGTTGATTACTTTCCTTTCCAGCTGGCCCTTTGGCATAATAGATGTTTTCAAAGCAGAATGATGTTTATCTGCAAACACTGTTTTATAAAAGCGGACATTTTTAAAGACAATATACCAGTACTTTTATGGTTAAGCAAAATGTGTTCCATACATTTCACAGATATTAATGATAATAGAGCAGTGGCCAATCACAATAATACCTAGATTCAGCCATTAAAGATCTAAAAGAGCTAAAGAAAGGAATATAGATATACTTAAGACAAAAGATGAATTTAAATGAAGACATAAAATAAAATTTGATATGTGCATCTCAGAAAAAAGAAATTTTGGTTCTTTCAAAATCAGCACTGAGTCATTATGCACATGTGAACATTTATTTTTAGCTGCTTTGGTGTATTTCTTATTAATAAAATTATAGGATTTTTTCTCAATAATTACATAAAGTTTCTCTTTTTTACTTGAATAAGGGAGCAAAAATGATCAAAGAACAGGTTTTTATAGTACTTTAATATAATTACAACACTGTTAAGTCTAGCATCCACTTTTTATAGCCTATGGTTTTTAAGGAGCCAAAAGACAAACACCTGAAAGGAACTCTAAAGTTACAGGAAAACTGTAAGATTGAATTTTAATAACTCTACTTGTAGATGACATTTTGCCAGCACTTATTTCCCAGTCCTACCTGAGTCAGAGATTTCTGTGTGTTAAATTTACAATGTGTTGGTAAATTAGGTTATTATATAATTAAGGTTCTTGAAAATCTATATAGTTTATGTTTCTATGGTTCTTCAAAGGATACTACATCCAGGATGACCTTTTTTGACACTACTTACATCATATTTAAAACAATATACTACATGAAATTTCCATGAGATATGGCTTATTTTCTTCCATAGTACTTTCCAAACAGCTATAATCTACTGCCAAGAGTACGAATCCCACCCATTAGACTCCAGAACAAAATGGAAAGCCCTATGGAGAGAAACCTTTGTTTGTTATACCCCTTTATCCTACAAGCAGTATGTACCAGGAATCTCTTGAAAACTATACATTAGAAAGAATATAAAGGGTGGGAGGGACGAAGTCAGTTATCTTATTTCTCTGCCTCCATCCTTCTAGTTACTCAAAAGTACAACCATACACATAGAAGATGAAGTACTTAGAATAAATAAACATGTTATATTAAGTTATTAGAAACTGTTTCCAAGGCAGTCCTCTGCTTGCTGATTCATGTGAGCCATGTGTTATTCATTAATAACATAGAAAGCCCCATAACATGTTTAACGAGAAAGCTGGTGGATGGAGGTCCAAGTGCTACATCATAAAACATCAGGTTCTATTTTTTTTTAATGTAAGGGGAAGTAATATCAATTTATGGTGTTAAAATAATAACTCCTCAGTATTGAACACATTCCTTATTCTTATCTTTGTTCTAGATGCTCTTAATGAATTTACTTTTTGCATTTACTGAGTATAGCTTTGTCTCATCATACTTAGTTTATGCTATATTTTTTCCACTGATATTGTTACATAAGTGATGTTCATTGCACACATGTATATACCTCACCCTCTGCAATCACTACTTGGGTGTGTACAGTGAGTGAATATATGCATACAGGTGGGTAAAATATCTGAAGTAGGTCTGCTTACTATTTTTAAAAGTCCCAAACACCAAGACTTTTTCCTCTTTCCTTTAAACAGACTTCATTTAAGATGTTTGGTTTTAATCTCTCTATGTAAACTGAATGCAATATCCTTAAAGGGTCTAACTCTTCTCATTACTTTCCTAAACTGTACATTTTCTTGTAGCACACAGGGTTTTTAAATAGAGGTCAGATTCTGTGTTTAAAAAAAACACACAAGTGATCCATATTTCTTCAGCTGTTGCTCTCAGGAAAATAACTGTTTCTGTTGGAAATACCTGTAATTTACTTGAAGGCCTAGCAACTAAAGTAGCTACTCAGTTTGAACCAATCACCCTAGGTGTTCTTTCCTGAGTTAACTGTATTTAATGCTACCCTGTAACTCCTCAGTAGCATTCCTGGATTATCTCTGCTACATGAAATAGAATCAGTAACAAATAAATTCAGAGCTGAAAAAGGCTGAGGATTAAGAATATTCCATTTTTCTTAATTTTTCTATAAAAAATTGAAGTACATAGAATTTAACTAAATGAAAACACAACTAATCTTAGAACCTAGGTCTCCTTGATTCACTCCAGGCTTTTTCCCAGCACCCTACATTTTTTCTTAAAAAAGTGGGATTCTCTAGATTCTTTTACTGCTAATGTTGAGAATGTCATCAGTAGAAAGCAACAGATATGCTCATCTGAAAACTGGAATAAATTAAGTTTTAAGGTCCTTTGTATTGAGCATTGCTACTCATAAAGTTCAAAATACTTTTATTTAATCCTATATCCAAATGTTAAAAATACATTAATTAGAAGAGAAATCTGAACAAATGAAATGATGAATAATAAACAGACTAAAAATGATCAAAATGAATGATTAAATCTAACTAAAATATCCTAGGAAATCTAAACTGTCTTTACCCCTCAATCTATAAAATTATATATATAATTATATAATATACACATTATATAATTTTATATAATATATACATTATATAATTTTATAGACACACAAATGAAACAGAATAACCCTGGTAAGTGTGGCTCAATTGGTTGCCGCATTGTCCCATAAACTGAAAGATCAGTGGTTCTATTCCTGGTCAGGGCACATACATATCTTAGCTGTGGGTTCAGTCCGTGGTTGGGGAAGGTATAAGAGATAATAGACTGAGGTTTCTCTCTCACATTGATGTTTCTCTCCTTCTCTCTCTCCGTCCCTTTCCCTTTCTCCAAAAATCAAGAAGCATGTCCTTGGGTGAGGATAAAAAAATATGATATAGAGTAAAATTAAATATTTAGGTTAAAAAAACCAAACCAAACCAAAGTTATCCTTACTGGAGCAATGCACACTTTCTAACATCAAGATTTCCTATTTCATCCCATGTCTCAGAGATGAATCATTCACAAGCTATGGCTGTATAAGTAACAAATATTTCTACAAGTAATGACAGAATCTTCCCACTCACTTTCATTTGTATTTTGTTTTCATGCATTTTAGAATTATGAATATATGAAAACATAATTTAGATAAATTTCCCATCAAAATAGTGTGAAACTAGAAAATAAAAACTACCTTATCACATTTAATCTAAAAAAAAAGAAAACTGGAAAATTAATTCAGGAGAAACAACGGTAATTCAGTAAGTGGAATTTTCTCTCTCTCTTTGGTTTTCAGAATTCCTAATTTAAAGAATGATCAGTTACTGATAATAACAAGAGGGTATTTAGAATATTCCCCTTTGATAGTATGATATATACATTACCCTTCAGGCCAAGGAGAATGATGGGTATGTTAGATGACACTTACTGTCACAGTTCTCAAGATCCAAAAAATGTGTTTTCCCTTTGTCAGTGCCTAGATTTGCATGAGTTCCACAAACTAACCTACAGAACATTTTCACTTTTTTAACAATTTTTTTTTTATTTTCATTGAGTTTGGCCATCACCCACCGAAAGAATTTTTGTACTTACTCCAAAGTTTAAAAAAAGCCATAATTTCCAAGATACTCCATAAAAAGTCACCAGAATACAAAATTATCTGATAAACTTAAAGTTCCTAAGAGTGTTTATAATCAGATTTAGAGAACACAATTATTGTAAAGGAACAAAGAATACCCCAACAAACCGTTGTATGACTATCTACTTGAATCCATAACACAAACCTCTGTTAAGGGTCTGTCCTCTAAATGATCTTTTGTTATTGTAGCTTTCCATCAAATTATACCATGAGACAAAGGAGTACTAATAGGAAAATATGAAATTTCCCATGATTGCAGCATAAACAGTGTATAGTAATGGTCCTGTTTCCTCTGGATAATCAATATCACTAGTTTCAGGTTTTATGATGTAGTTATATGTAATCTTTCCTAAATCACTCCCCTATTTTTCTTCCTTAGTCAACTTATTATAGACAATTTCCTCAAGTGGCTTTATGTTTGGAATAAAGGAGAAATGACTAACAGAGAGAATAGAGGCTAATGAGACTGTGCCATTTTTTCATGCTACTTGTGACTGCAAGACCTGCTCAAATCTGATTCCATCTCCACATTGAATTTCCCTTGAGTACAGCTGCAAATGCCCAAATGTATAACTTATTGGGTTGTAGAACACCGTATTCATAACAGACAGCTTATACGACATGATAATTTAGTGGAATATGTTCAGAACTTCAGTCTCTTTAGAGCCCATTAGTAAACCAGAAACTGTTTTTCAGTGGAGAACAGTTAGCCACAATAGGTGACATGACTTTGCTCCAATACCGTAAGTATCTGTTCTGTCATTTTCCATTAAGGATTTGTCTAAGTTCCCATACAGCTTCCTTATCTGCTACAAATATATTACTTCAAATAACATTAGATCTGTTAGACCATAAGGCCTAAATGTCAAACTAATTTACACAGCAACCTGAATCTGTTACAGAGCTCATTAATATATCTTCAAAACTGTTAAGAATATATTAGCAAATAGAATTCAGCAATATGTAAAAAAAAGAAGTATAATATGACCAAAAATAATTTATTCCACAAACACAAGGTTTAACTTTTGAAAATCAATTAATATAATTTATTTATAGAATAAAGAAGAAAAATAAATGATTATCTCAATAGATGAAAAAGTATTGAAACATTTGAACATTATTCATGATATTAAAATATCCAAAAGACTAGAAATAAGAGAGGCTTTTTTTCAGAATGTATCCATAAAATTCTACAAGCTAAAATTATATGTACTGAAATGAGACAATTTTTTTTTAGGATCACAAAGAAGTCCATAAGGAAATAATTTACTCTCTTACCACTTCTATCCAACATTTAATTAGTGGTCCCAGCCACTGTAATAATGAGAAAAAATGCTAAATAATGGCATAGAATTTTGAGAAGGAGAGATAAAAGTTTTTGTTGCAAGTTACTTGATTTACATGTAGAAAATTGTATTACTTTTTTTTAAAAAAATACTACAATTCATTAATAAATTGAGAAAGTGTACTGTGAATAAAATAAAATTTATTTGTGTTTGAGAAATAATATTTAAAAATAAAATTTATAAATACAACATGTAACAGAATAAAATAAAGCATAAAATAATTAGGAATTGCCTTACAAAACTCTGTAATACCTGCATATTAAAAACATCAAAACAAGGCAGAGAAAAATTAAAGAATATAAACAAATGGAGAGATAGGCCATATGTATGGATAGAAGAACTCAAAATTATAAAACGCAAATTATCTTAAAATTGATCTGTAAATTTAATGCAATTATAATTCAAATTTCAGCTGACATGTTCTAATTATTCCAAGCTGATTCTATATTTGTGTAGAATTTCAAATGATCTATAGTAGTCAAAACAACTTGGAAAAAAATGGCACATTTCTACTTATTATCTCAGAACTGTGCTGGCATCATAGAATTTGCATACTTACTTAAGTTGTGTTTTTTGTTTGGCTTAAAGTTACTTATATTATTCTCTATATTTCTGTGCCCTTAATTCCCATAATTCCATCCAAAAATTTCATATTTGTAATGAAACTTTTTCAGGAGAGAGGTCCTTGTTTGCTAAACATGATATCTAAGTCATCAATGAGTATGGCTCCCTTGATTTCTTTGTATTTTAATTATGTGTTACATTTTTCTGGCTATTCGTATGACTTCTTATTTTATATACAACATAAACATATAAAATAATCTATGTAATTTAAATATAATGTATATTATTTATATAACACACAGATGGTGCACATAAATATAGCTATGTAAAAACATCTATACTGAAATATAGATACACACATATATGTGTATGTATGTGATTATATATTTATAGAGAGAGAGAGAATCTCAGTGGAAAGTAAACTATAGTTTACTTTGCTTTGTTTTGTATTTTCCAGAAAATGCACATACTTTCTATTGTGTAGAAGTTTGAGGTGAAGAACTTTGGATTTAATGAAGTTGAGATCACTTTCGGATAATTTAGGTGCCAGTTCTTGTGCTGCCATTAAAAAGGGTTGACGGTCTTATCATGTTGTTGGTTGAGCAAGGGGGTAATTTAGTTTCAGATATCACTTTATATTCTCGCAGACTTAGAATCCAGTTATTGTAAGAATGTTTAAGATTTTATGAATTCTCTACTTTTAAAAACTCTTTTTTGCTTACTCAGTAAAATTCTGGTGTGGGGAAAGGATGTTTTATAGAATTAAATAATTTTATATTTCTGACTCTTCCCAATTCTAGCTTGTCCTTTCACTTACCCTGTCCTAAAGGGATTTTTCCATTTCCTCATGACCCTGTAAAATCTATTTTAGGCCAGCTAACTGCTCTGCAATTTCAGTTGGACTAGGTCCTTGCCTCTAGGTATGGATATTATTGTGTTGGGCAAAAATTTCATTTATTTTTTTCCATGAGATAGCTCCAGTAGTGCTTAGTAGTGTCCTGAACTTCATTCGAAACAATTTCATTAGATCTTATTGTGACAGTAATCATATCAACGTGAATTAAAAAAAAACAAAACATCAAAATTGGTGAATTTTTGTATAGCCATTTTAATATTGAAAGTTAAAAAATACACAGTTTTGGCATATTGTGCTTTATTATTTAAAGAAAAGTAAAAACACAAAAAACAGTTTGTGCAGTGTATCAAGTAAGTGCTGTAAACATTTCAAAAGTGGCTTGTGAAGTTTCATGCTGTAGATATTTCACTGGACAATGTTCCACAGTCAGGTAACCCTTAACAGTTGAAGTTGTTAAACAATCAAATCTAGACATTAATTGAGAAAAATCAATGTTCTACCACTCAGGAGATAGCCAATGTACTCAAAATATCCAAATTAATAAAGTTATTGGTGAAAATGAAAAAAAGACATCTTTTGTTTTACAGGAAAAACAAACAAACAAACCAGCAAACTAAAATACTTTTAGGCCAAGCCAATATTTGGGCTCCATGCTCAATTTTGAAATATTTCTACTGTCTGGGATTTGGTTCCTTAATGTTTTCTTTGTATCCACTGCTTTTTGAACTTTTACTTTCCTATTTATTAATCCATATCAAGCCATTAGAAAGTACCTTATTTTTGCCACCTTCTAAATGTATCTCAACTCTACACCATTTTATTATCTTTATCACCTAGAAAAACAACTATCATATTTCTGTGGACAACCAAAATAGATTTTAAACAACCGTCCCTGCATTCAACTTAATAGTTCATACTTGATCATTATTGTCCCAACTCAGTGTTATCCCCTATTTTCTAATTCTCACAAGGAACTATAGGAACATAACATTTAAAAAAAAATCAAAATGCTTCAGTAGCTTTCATTACATTCAGGGGGAAAAAATGATGTTGTTACCATGGTATATCTGAACGATCTGGCCGCTACCCACCTTTTTAAATTCACAACTGTCTCCACTATCTTTATGCTTTTCCAAAATAATAAATCAAATCTTAAAAATATGAAGAGAGTGACATTTTCTCTGCTCAGGAAATTAATTGACATTTGCATTTTCCTGGGCTTCTTACAATGTCCTTCCCTCAAATATTCACACGGCTATCCTTTACTTACTTATTTATGTAATTTTATCAAAATTGTCTCTTCTGATCATTGTATATAAAATAGGTTATACCATTTCATCACACTATTAGCTAACAAATCATCTACTTTTTTCTTTCATTGCACGTTTTATCTAGCTGACATTTTATATTCAATCTGTTTACCTCATGTGTGCTCTTATTATGACATTTTCACACTGTCTTGTAGAACTTTATGTTGTGATTTTCTTTAAATAGATAGCAACTCCTTGTATGCTTCCGCAATGCCTCATTTCATTGGCACCCATGGCATGACTACCTCCATGTTGCCAACACTTCTTATAGGGGTGAATTTCTTCTCTTTTTCTTTGCTTAAAGTCTGACAACTGAAAAGTACATCCTACTTAATAGGCCTTCAAGATATAGTCCCTTAATTAATTAATTAATTATTTCCATTTATATCCCATAGGAACACAACACTTATGAAATTAAAAGGTATTTAATTTTCCAATATTAATCATACCATCAAGAAGTTTTTGCCATAGTATATGGTTTCAGAGAAGAGTTGTATTATTTCTGGAAGTTTCTATTTATTAATTTTTTTTGCAGTGAGGTTTCAAAATATTATTATAGCACATATGTTCTTGTTTACTAGTATAGTGACTATTTTCATTCTTAGTTGATAGTTTAAGAAAATGCCCTCGGATAATTAAGCAATTATGCAGTGTGGAATAATGCAGTAGCCTGTAGTCACAAGTGGCTATTGAGCATTTTCAATGTGGCTTGTTCTAATTAGCATGTTTAGTCTGTGTAAAATACACACTAGATTTTAAAAGCTTAGTAAGAACAAAATAATGTAAAATATCTCATTAGAAATTTTATAAAAGTTCTTTTAAAATATTTTATTTATTTATTTTTAGACAAAGGGGAAGGAAGGGAGAGAGGGAGAGAAACATCAATGTGTGGTTGCCTCTCGCACGCCCCCTACTGGGGCCCTGGCCTGCAACCCAGGCTTGTACCCTGGCGGGGAATCAAACTGGCAACCCTTTGGTTCACAGGCCAGCACTCAATCCACTGAGTCACACCAACTAGGGCTCTTTAATAATTTTATATTGATTATATATTGAAAATATACTGGGTATATGAAAGTAAATGAAATATATGGTTTTATTTTATTTTATCTATTTCACTTTACTTTTCTAATGCAGCTACATGTGAGACTTTAAGCTTGCGGCTAGCACTATGCTTTAGGATAGCATGAAACTGAATAGAGATGAAGCATGAGGGCAAGTGGGAGAATTGGTTAACTTTTCATAGGGGAATTGGTTTGCTTGCATGCTAATGATTTTCATAGCATTTTAACTTCCTATAATACTTAACAGTCATATTTACTAGTTCTATGATTATTCTATTATTTTGAACTTTCTGGAATGTACTTGGCTAAAACGATTTAACATTAAGAGTTGGATTCTATCAAGAACTTTTGTGAGAAAAACATATGAGAAGGGACCCAAGAAAACCAGAAATTATTTTGTGGAGGATGAACCCTTTGTAGTACATGCTTCCATCACTAGGTGAGTGTGCTAGGAATCCATCTGCACCAGTGTACCAGCTGGTGTTGATGTGAGAGGCTGCATCAGACTTTAGTGAATGTTTTTTGCAGACTCTTTCAATGCGTTTGTCCGTTTCATGATGGGTGACTTATTAGTACACCTGCTGACACCGTGCTGATTGTTCAGCAGTTTTTGACCAAAAATGGCATGACCTTGGTACTCTACCCTTCCTGTTCACCCAAACCCACCATAAGTAATTCTTTTTTTTTTTGTTTACCCAGATTAAAAACAAATCCTCAAAGGGAAGTGTTTTGCTGATGTGGAAGAAGTGAAACAAACAACCAAAAAAAATAGCAGAAGCACTAAAAGACATCAAAACTGACAAGCTCAAAATCTTGAGCAGTGGAAAAAAATACCCTCGATAGGTAGATTGTATCAAATGGAGAATACTTTGAAAGTGACTGAAGTTTAAACGTGTAAGAATAAATATACAATATTTTAAATAAATAAATCCTAGTTTTTGGGGGATACACCTTATATCTAGCATTAAAGACTCCTAGTTCAGTCTTTAAGTATGAGCCATCAACACAATTAAATGTGGACAGTCAAGTGTTGAAACTAAAATATCGATTAGTTTCATAGATAATTATTAACTTGAGACTTTCTCCAGTCAGAATAATAGACTAGTTTGGTGGTTGGGGCTGCAGGAATGGATCATTATACGTGAATGAGAAACTTAATGGTGGATTGGAGGATATATAGAGAAATGATAGAAATATTACTATTCAAATTATACCATGTGAGGCACTATCAAGCAGAGGGGGTTCCCTAAAATCACATTCAATGACGTTGTTGCTTTTTTAGTAACATCCTCAAAAGAGAGAAGATATACTGTAGATAAACGGTCTAAAGAAAGGCTATGCTATCTGATGTGGTATGAGCATGTTATTGCTTAAGCACTACTAATGCACAGTCTCTGTTTCTGTATGCATGTGAGTCAAAAAAAATTATGAGAATGTTTATGCCAAAATTACCTGTAGGATTTAAAACCTTTCTTCACTTCTGAATTTCATGGTTATGTATAGGAACAATCAATTTGACATGGTCATGAAGGGTTTAGAAATGGCTGAAAATTCTGGGATGTATTTCCCATAATATTCTGCTAATTCTAAAAGTCTTTTCACTTGACTAAAAGGTTGTGATTAGCTTTAATTCTTTCATCATACAATACTCAAACTTTTGATAATAAAACATGTCCTTAAGTGGTAAACTGGCCTTTGGTGAAACTGGATCTTTCCCATGTACCTTGAGAAGGCAGGGTTATGGTGACTTGCCTGAAATCTGTTTACCTCCTTTTACCTGTTGAATGTGCCCCACTGACACACAGTGAGGTAAAAACAGGACAAATTATCTGGTTTAATTTCCTCATCAATTGGACCCTGGTATTAATAAACTAATAATATTTTTCTGAAGGGAAGAGATTTTATCTCTAAAATGTCCTCAGAAGAATATCCCTGGATAAAGATTACCTACAGTTAATAAAAGCACACAAAACTTGGCTACTTAAAGAATGCCACTTAAGTTATACAACTTATTGGTATAGTAAATAAAGATGTTTCATACTTTATGTGCTCGTATTCTGTGAAGAACTCCACGAACATAATTAAAGACCCCATCTATTCTGGGCTGGGCGATGCCTGTCCATTATGGAAAGGAAGTACCTGGAGAACCCCTTCAGTGCCACAGACCTCTCTCTACTTTATCTAAATCTTTTCCTTGACTGTCTTTTTGAATTAATTTCTAAGCTCGATACTGGGTAAGATCCTGATTCATGTGAGTCTGATTTCACAACAAGATCTTGTGTTTTAAGTAAAATTCTTATGAATTCATTTAGTGAAGAATCATAATAAACAAGGCAAATACATTTGTAAGCTCTTTTTGGTCAGGGAAAGAAAAAAAGTTTATATGTACACCATACGAAAGTGCATCATGTGAGGAGTCTATGGAAATTTTATGTCATGAGTGACTAATTGTGATATAAAAAAATGACAGTATCTTAATAAATAGCCCAAACATTATAGTCCAAGTATACTGTTGACTTTCCAAAGTAAATACAAGCAGATTTCCACTATCTTAAAAAAAAAGCGGTTCTCTGACAGCATACAATTTACTGTAATTAAATATCAAGGAGAGGACAGTGTTTGTGGTAGGTGCCATGGAAAGTTGAATACTGATATTTAAAATGTCCTTAAGTCCAATTTAAATCAATATCCTCTACTTTTGACTTTTATTTTTTTAACTACAAGAATGTGGCTTATTTAGGGGGAATGGTGAAAAGTGTTGCTAAGTCTTTGTTGATTAATATTTCAATTATTGATTTATGGCCAGTGTTGGCTTCTAATTTTTGTAGGTATTACATGCTATCAAAAAAAGAAACTTTTCAATTGGACTTCGGTTGAATCTATGTTTTTCAGTTATTCTATAGTATGTTGCATTTTTTTTGTTCAGATAGTATTTGGGGCTTCTAAATAATAAAGCCCTATTTTCTTTAAGAACATCACTAGTTTGACAGCTTTGCCAAGATCAACTATAATTCAGTTATGCATAGGGAACCAAAAAGTACTTCTAAAAATAATGTGTTTTCTGAACCTCTAATTTGGCAATGGTTTTTACATAATAAATCTTTTCAATTACATTTTTGAGTAGTACCACATTTTTTTTTTAAAGTGTTTTTTAGTAAGGGGGGCCAAAGGAAATATACTGGTTGAAATGGAGAATAGTTGGTATTTGTTGATACTTAAAACTATATTGGTGATTTTACATACTTCGATGGATAAATACTAGAAAATTGCTTGGGTTTTTGACAGTAGCACCTAAATCAAAGGGTATTTTTATTTATATTCCCATGACTATTGTCTACTCCCCAGTGCTGGCCTAAAGGCAAATGGAGAGCTGTGGGGATAGCTGGACTTCCTCAAAGCACCATTATTGTGTTTTATCTACAGCATCTCTACCTTGAAATACTTTTGTGAGAGCTGCACATAGCTCATTGTTTCCTCCATCTGTTGCCCCAATATCATTTTGTTTCTGCATTATCTATCAACATAGTGGTCAATCTAATGGCTTTGGGTAAAGATGGCCGAAAATCTGTAATTTAGTTCATTTGAACATAGGCCAGTTTTTTGACTTTTAAAGTGAGGAATACCATTTGGGTTTTACTTTGTCTATTTATTATAGTTCTGTAGATATTAAGGCTTGCTAAGTGAAATTACCTTTTTCATGCTTAATTCATAACAAATTGAGTTGAGTGCTCCTTCCCTTCTGCACTGATGGGTTGACATCCAGGTATTACTTAAGTTTTTAATGTAATTTAGTTTTGAAATTATCTCATAATTTCATTCATAATGTGGGGTTTCCAGTTTTGAATTTTTTTCAATACCCATTAAGGAAAGAGAGCCCTAAACAGGTCTCTCTCCTACCTTTTAGCCACTGCAAGATCTTTTAATGTGTTAGGTGTCTTAGGCTGTTTGTGATTTGTAATTAGATTTCAATCAACATCCTTCGTCTCTTTGTCTCCTTCAATGAATCCAACAAATGCATCGATGAGCCGAGATCTGAGCCCAGGACATTGATATCTAATTTTAAGCTCTTGTCACAGTGAGTTCTGTATTCTGTGATTTTAAAAATTTCTTAAATGTAGCTGTACAGTAAACCAGAAGTTAGTTTTTGCTGTAAATTAAGCTACTCTATCTTGAGGAGCTTGGACAATATTTAGAGTGAATTAAGGATTCTAAATTATAATTGTAAAGAAGTGATAATTCATGCAGTACATTTCTCTCAGTATAATCTGTGGATGGCTCGCATGAAGTAAAGATGTACTTTGGCAAAGGTGGTAGGGACAGTGGATAAAAGAAACAAAATCTCAGAGGGATCATTCAAAGATGGTTTCTCTTTTGCTTTAGTCAATAAATCTTTTTAAGTGTCCCATTTGTGTTCAGAGTTTGCTCAGGGTTTTGCTCAGACTGCCCATGGGATGTTTGAATTTTTTTTTTTGTTAGAGTTCTCCTTAAAAATATCTATTTAGTCAATTAGATGTTTCACAGAAAACAGTTACAATACAAAGTTATGTTTTGTGAAAACATTTCACTTAGAAAAATATGCACAAGAATCAGAATTTAATGGGAAAACCTGTGTAAGGTGAAAGTACTCCAGGAGGAAAGTCAGGCAAAGAAACAGACACACCCAGAAACAGGCAGAAGTTGCTTTTTCACTGTTTATAGTAAATCTTGGCTCTCTTCTGATCAGGCAAGTCTATTTATACTGCCAATACCCTGGCAGCTATTGATGCCAGTAAAGGTCCAAGAGACAGTTCTTATAATAAAATAATAAAAGGGAATTTATTGCTATTACAAACAAATGTTTTTTATATTTGTGTTTGTACACAAAGATCATAAAGGAACTGAGGACACTTTTAATGAGAGTGTCTTTTTTAAATTCAAGGGTCCAGTGAAACCATTCAATATTCTTTATCAAAAATTGTACTGAGGATCTGTTTTCATAAAGCAAGACAAATGACTTACCGGTCCCACACTTGCTTGTCCTAAGGTATACCTGGACAGAAATTTATGTTGTTTAATCAAAGCTCATTCCCTATGAGCAAAACTTAAAATTATAAAACAGCTGGTAAAAGACAAGTGAAAGTATAAGGAGTATCATGGAACAGTTTTCTGGTTTAATTAAGACCTGCTCTTAGAATTTGGTTTGAGTTGGCCTCTGTGACTTAATGTGAGTGTATGTAAAATAAGGAGAAGACAGAAAATTTCTTTGCCTACCAGAAAGTAAAAAGACAAGGGCACACTAGACAAAGAACATACCGTATAACATTTCAAATAAGTAAAAAAAAATCTCTTAAAGAGTAATATAAGACCACTGACATAACTTATTTAAAGCTAAATGCATTAGCTGGTCAGGTGAAATAGCACCGCATCACTCAAGGGCAACTGCAAAGAATTCTCTGAGAGTAGAATGAAAGGACTAGATATGAGTGTAATGGGGATATCTTAAAGTCACTTTTTTATTGGTTAAAAAAGAAAATGGTGTTCCTTTTTGGAGACTGGTAATTACTCATGTATGGTCATTGAGTAGTTTTAAGCACATACATATTTCTTAATAAGTATAGAAAGAGCTGCATAAAGTTTTTGGTCTTGTGTTTGTATCTACCTATTTATCGTTTTGTATGTATGTGTGTGTCTGTCACATATCTATATACTATCTGTATGTGTCATCTGTGTGTCTGTTTCAGTGTCTCTGTAGATATTTATATTGCCATCTATTTATCCATGTACCTGTTTTTCCCTGTATATATCTATTTGTGTATCTATAATACATCTATCTATTTATTCACCTAACATGCTTCTAAATTATTAGGTGTATGTGTGTGGAAGACCTTATGTGAGAAATAATTTTAATTATTATTTCCCCTTTTTTGGTATATGGGTAAAATGCAGACATTCCTTTATGTGTGTCTAAAACTCCTTATTAAATCTGAGAGCCTGGTTCAGATGGAAATATACTCACTTGGATCCAGTGGACAATAAGCACAAATTCACATAGATTTAAAATTGCTTTCAGGGTAACTTAAGAAGCTTTTGTAATAATTTAATGAAGGATGTAGTTGTGCACTAAAGTCAGGATCCCGCATAGAATGTTCCAGCTATATTGACAGTTTGGCAAAGTGCACATTTCTCTTCAGCAGCATCAGTGTGAATCACAGTAGAGGGAAACATTTACCTCTTATAAAACTTTCCACAGATTCCCATCTCCATGAGCTTTGTGAGTCTAACTTACATGCCAGAGATAGAGCTCATCATTGCTTGCTATGTTATTCTTATCAACGTAAGAACTCAATCTCCCATACAAGCTGCTGGAATACTTATCTGGTTTATTACAGAAAGTAAAACACAAATAAAATGATCCTGAGGGAAAACTAGAACAAACCCTTGAAATACATGAAAGCTTATTTACTAAGAATCTTACAGTGAATATGATATCCAATGAAGATGTAGCTACAGAAATTGCCAGTTTTGAGGGAACAGAGGAAGAGTCTGCTAGAAACCTTGAAATAAATTTATACCTGATACTTAACCCACTGCTTTAATTTTTCTGTTGATTTTGTTTCCTAAATAAGTGAAAGACTTTTTTTTCAAAATTATGAACAGACATGTATGACATCAGAATGCTGTGATCCAAATGGTGACAAAAATGAAAACTCTGGTCGGGAACGCTCGGAATGAAGGCAGAGACACAGCTGGTTTGGGACTTGTGTCTTTCATTAAGTTAGAATGCAGGAAAAGGCTCAACCTCCCAACACTGCTAAAAACGATTGTTAGCATTACTGTAAAAATTGAGTGATCGTTATCTAAGGGAATATATACAGTTGATTCTATTGAGTTTAACCTAGTAACATCAAATTTAAATAGGTATGAGGAAGACGAACTGTTGCAGGTGTCTCCTGCTGCCCCTGTCAACAGAGATTACTGTAATCTCTCAGTACTTTCCTCCAGAGTATTCCAGAGAAGGGAAAGCACGCTTCACAAAAGTAATATGATGATGGTAAAACAATTTTACAGAAAGCACTATTATCTGCTCATGTCTATTCCACGGGGAGCTAAAAGCCATGTTTACAAAACAGGGTGTGCTGTCACCCGTGGGTCTGGAACAGGAGCCATTCTCTTAGTGCTGTCTGACTCAGCCTCATTTCTCTCTCTGCATACTCAAATAACCGTAATGCAATTTTTAACCATAAACAACTTTATTTTTCTGATTATTCCTGACATCCTTTCTCCTATTTCCCATTAGTGTTATCATACTTACTTTTGTGTGTTATACTTGTCTACGTCTTTCCAATCACATACAATAAGTCACTTTTATTTTATTCCAACTGCATATCTAATCAAATGTTCACTAATTTGTTTTGAGGATGTCCATGCCCCTCTTTATGGAAACATTGTTCTTAGAAAAGAAAAAAAATAAGAAAAAGGAAAGGGAACTCAAGAAAACAAAATAGCCTAAGCATAAAATCCATAAATGTAGTAGGTATGGTTTTGTCTCTCATTTGCCTGTAAGTATCTGAAGAACTGGTGTTTGTTAACATGATCCTCACTGCACTATTCCAACACTACCTCTGAGTGTCACACTTTCTGTGCATTAAACAAACATTGAAATGGAAATGTGCTTGTAGAATTTAAATCCTGTCCAGTTTCAATGCAAGACTATTGTCACTCTTCATCACAAGTTCTGATCTAGCAGGCAAAGAAAGGCAGGAAGACCACAAGCGACCCATGCTCATTTTGTTGGCCCCAGTGAGGGTGAAAGAATAAAGGCAAGGAGGGGAACTGAGCTATTTATTTATTTATTTATTTATTTATTTATTTATTTATTTATGCTCTTCAGAGAATAACATACACTTTGAATGACTGGTTTAATTTTATGGTTTCAGTTAATGATACAAATAAACCCAGTATACCCTTGAAGTGGGAAGAACTCAGAATTCCCTGAAGATATTTATTATAGTGTTAAAACAGCCCACTTGGGGGGCACAGTTAACCTCTGCCTGTCCATGGCAGGTACTCTCAAGCCAGAGTTTCTTCCTTTTAACGGAAATGATTATCTTTACAGATTACAGCCCCTGCCCCTCAAGCTTTATGTACTGTGTTTCCTCCCCAGGGTCAAGAGTGTCTAACAGGTCTGGTTTACCTTTAACGAGCTCTCTGCAGTTTTACCTAAAAAGGTAGCTCCCAAGATTGAGCCATTTAGGGTTACTTCTGAAGGCAAGAATCCGACAACAATATATAATATAGCTGCTTTTCTTTTTCTCTTGACTATTTTGAAATTTCTTCTTTTTATTTGTTATAGATATATTTATAACATGTTTAAATGTCTCTCAGCACCATCTCTGTTATGTGTGTGTGTTTAAACAAATTACTTTCATTGGGTTGGCCAAAAAGTCCATTTAGTTTTTTCCATAAAGTAAAAGACACATTTTTCGTTTTCACCAATAACTTTATTGATTTGGATATTTTGTGTATGTAGGTTATCTCCCATGTTTTATAACATTGATTGTTCTCAATTGATTTCTCAGATTGATCACTATCAATTTCAACTGGTCTGATGGTGGAGCATCACCAGCGAGAAATCTCCAGCAGGAAACTTTGCAAACCACTTTTGACACATTGGATAAGTCACAGCACCTTATCATACACTGCACAAATCTTTTTTTTTTTTTTGAATTCCAGTTGCATTTTTATCTTTCTTGGAATAATAAAACATAATATGCTGAAAATGTTGTGTATATTCTTCCATCTTCAATGATAAAGTGGCTACACAAAAAATCCACCAATTTTGATGGTTTCTTTTTAACACACACTGATATGACAACTATGACAATACAATCTAAAAAAATTGTTTAGAATAAAGTCCACCAAGTGAACTTTTTGGTGGACCCGATACTTACTTTGGTGAAAAATTGTTACAGGCTTAAAAAAAAAAAAAGGAACATAGGGAGGAAACAAAATAGAAACATTTAACTCCAAGCAAATTTTGCTTAATGTGGCAAGCTCTGCTCTATAACCTCATTTAAGTTACCCAGAGACGAAGACTGAATGTAAATCTAATACATGCTAAATTAAGGCTAAATGACCAATTTTGGGTCACTGAAGGTTTTTTCATTTTTCTACTGGGGAAAAGAGTGATGTAGAAATTGGAGCCAAGAATTGGGAGAGCTTCTAGGATGATTGGTGTCCAAATCTGCAGTTTTTAGACTTCTCTCTAATAATGAGCAATTCAGAAGCTAACGAGCTAGGACTGTCTTAGAATGCTGATGGAGATTTTTGGAGGGGAGTGGCATAAGGCCAATGAGCACCAGAAGGCGCTGTGAATGAAGTACAACTGGGGCAGAGGGGCAGAGAGGAAATGGATCTGAGGGCTCTGCATGTCCGACTTAATCATGCAAGTTCTCTAAGCCTCCATTTTCTCTTTATCTAACATCATTCTCATCCTCTTGTGAACTATAAAAATGAAAACATGTAAATGTAGCTAGATTAAGATTCTAGCTAAAATCAGAGTTAAAGAAGCAGAACATGTTAAGAGGCTGATATCCTCATCAATTACCCAGAAAGTGGAAATCTTAATACAGTACCTACTGTCTTGATTAGGTTATCTGTGTAAATCTTAGTACCAGCCATCTTACATTCATCATCTTATATGTTCACAGATCAACCTAGAAAACAGTTACCTTATGTCCTTCTTTTGTATAAAAGGAAACTAAACTCTAAGAAGGCTTAAGTGGCAGGGTGAAGTCTCAAGGAGTTATTTTGTGTGATAGTAGTGATTCATCCTCAGGTTTATAGAACTCTGAAGTCTGTCCTCTCTGACCGCCCTCATGTTGCATTAATCTAGCGTCCATCTCTGACAAGCGAATAGAGAGGAAAGCAAACAAGGCATATGTGAGACATCTGTTATGGGGAAGAAATCCTTGTATCTGATATGTGGTCTACGATTTTTGTGTTATGGCTCAATCCCAGAATAGTAACACATTTTGAACAAATATTTGAGGGAATTCTACACATAGAGTCAATTAGTAGCTACTAGTACTCAGCATATCATTTCTTTTTGGAGCAATTAAGGACTTGGGTGTTGGTAATAGGAACCCAAACTCTTCCACGTACTAGTTTTCTAATCCAATATAATTTATAAAGCCAATAAAAGGTATAAAATTAAGCTATAACATTATCTACTTTATAAGATGTTTTTAAAATTTGATAATAAAATATATATAAAGTACTTATTATTTTGCCTCATACAGTACAGTAAGACATTAATGAATCTTGATTGTTATCATAATTGTCAAAATTTCCTTTCTTTCCCACATGAGTTTCATTTCAAATAGCTTTATTGAGATATTGTGGATATTCGAATAAACCTTAGAAATATTTAATGCATTAATTTGATTAACCTGGAGATATGTATACACCTATGAAAACATTACCATAATCATGCTAATAAATATATCCATCACCTCCAAAATTTTCCTGTGTGGCCGCACTTTGAGTGTGTGTTAACACTTAACATGAGATCTACCCTCTTATCTTTTAAGTGTACAATACTGAATTATTAACTATAAGTGCAATGTTGTAAAACAGATCTATAGATCTTACTCATCTTGCATAAATGAAACGCTATACCTGTTGAACAACTCCCCATTTCCCCATGCCCCTAGACCCTGGTAAGTATCATTCTACACTACATTTTATGAATTTGACTGACTTAGGGACCCCAAAGAAAGTGGACTTGTAGTAGTTGTGCTTTTGTGACTAGCTTATTTCTCTTAGCATAAGGTCCTCCAGGTGCATTCAAGGTGTTGCATATGGAAAAGCAGAGAACTTGAATAGATATTTTTCCAAAGAAGACATGTAAATGACCAAAGGTACATGAAAAGGTGTTCAATACCACTAATTATCAGGGAAATGAAAATCAAAATCACAACGAAATATCACCTCACATGTGTTAGGATGACTATAATCAGAAAAATAAACAATACCAAATGTTGACAAGGATATGGAGAAACTGGAAGATTGTACACTGTTGGTAAAAATGTAAAATGTTACAGCCACTCTAGAAAGCAGCATGCAGTTTCCTCAAAAAATTACAAGTAGAACTATATGATCCAACAATCTCACGTCTGGGTATATATCCGAAAGAATCGAAATCAGGATCTCGAAGAGGTATCGGCATTTCTTTCTTCATTGCAGCATTATTTGCAATAGCTAAGATATAGAAACCACCTACATGTCTATCAGTGAATGAATACATTTTTTAAATGTGTTATGTACATGTAACATAATACTATTTAGCTTTAAAAATTAAAAATCCAAATGGGTTTTATTGTGTGGGGTAGAAAGGGAATTGGAATGGGTTCCGTCTCTGCTCTGGACTGTGAAGAGATCTTGGTTGTTTTTGTGCAGTTCTCTTTTGATAGTTTTCAGGGTTGTGATATTTTGCCCCTTATATCATCAAGATCTGATTGGGTATCCACTCAAGTCTTACCTTTCATTTGGGGATATTGAGTGACCTTAGAGATTTGGGTCAGTAAAGAGTTGAATAAGATTTCAGGCTAAGTGGTCTTTTCATGATGACCTTATTTCTATTCTGGGTTCTCACTGTTTTCTTTCTTTAGCCCAAGACATGGAATTATTTTTTAATATGGATTAGAGTAGAAAGGAGGGGGGTAATTAGATGATTATTTATCCAAATACAACCTGCTTGTCCAGATCTGAATCTGTTAAAACTTTAAAGAGTGGTCTAGAGATAAGATTGAGAAAGACTAACCAAGTCAAATACTCTTACTTAAGTCATGTTTTAAAAGTTGCATCGGAATTAATTTAAAAAGACTGGTTGTCGTTCTACACTAAGGGAGGGAGGACGGGGGAGAGGGAAAAACAGAGACAGGGAGAGAGAGAAAGAGAGAGAGAGAGAACTAGGAGATGGAAATTTTTTTGATTTAATTTCCCGGATGGGAATGGGGTGAAATTATCTGTGAAGAAGGGAAGAAAAAGGTTAAAATAGGTAAACATTTTAATAAATAGAAAAATCAATATTTCAGGTTGTATTATGCTATTTATTTTGTGTATTCACTAGCTCTTGAAATTTTTCATGCATTCTATAAGATTAAAATAATTACAGCTAGCCTCACTGAAAAAAAATCTATTTTCCTTTTTTCTTTGTTGTTTATTTCCTAAGTAGAGGTAATATTTGAATCAATGATATAATTTAACTTTTAATTTTAATATTTGAGTTCAGTGGAGTCAATTCCTTATTGAAACAAAATCTTAAATTATAAATTCTAATAAATGAAAATTTTGTCTGCTTAGTATGACTATGTTTTAATTAAAAGAATGATCAACTAATCCAGAAATTACAAGTTTCCTTAGGTAGCCCTTGCATTTCCTGAAACATGGGGAAACAGGGAACACAGCTTGAGGCCAAAAGCTTTTTGTTTCATTTTTTTCTTTCAAAGATCAGTGAGAATGTGTGCCACTCACATGCACATTTGTATATACATTCACAGATAATAAGCTCATAAAACATCACCAAATCAAAAGAAGCAAAATAAAGTGGCATGTAGGCTGAGAAGCCTTAATTTAGGCTCCACAATGATCAGAGTGTTTTAATATCATGATAACTGATAGAACTCTTGTCAGACATTTCATTCCTTTTTAATCAAAACTCCTACTCTGCTAAATTAATCACTCCCTTGAGGTACAGTACAGATTTCCAATTTAGTTATAGAACATTAATAATGAAAAGTTCTGGGGGAACATTCCTTTATTTATGTTCTTCTTTTTATTTAATTATCAGGAAGTTTAAAGAGACAAAGCAGGAAGGAAGATGTTACCTTGACAGGTGAGAGCAATACACACTGATAAATGCAGAGAGTGATTCAAATCAGAACTTCAAATGTTGAAAGGACACGAGGAATCAACATGTAAATCCTCCCCGGCTTAGAAATCCATTCTACTGTGTCTCCGTTGCACACTCGGCCAGGGCCTGCTCCACCAGGCTCTGCCCTGACACTTCCAATCTGATTCCGTGAATATCTATTGTGTTCCTGTTATGCATCAGGCGCTGGAGAAGCACTGGAAGGCCCAAATAAATGGAAGATCTATTCCACCATTTGGATTGAAGTTTTCTGAAAATCAATTAATTGAAAAAAAAAGTATAGCCCTGATCAGCAAGGATCCGTTGGTTGAGCATCAGCCCACAAAGTGAAAGGTCACTGGCTCAACTCCTAGCCAGGATACATGCCTGGGTTGCAGGTTCCGTCCCCACTTGGGGTGCCTGCAAGAGGCAACGGATCAATGTTTCTCTCACACATTGATGCTTCTCTCTTTCTGTTTCTCCCCCCTTTCCCGTCTCTCTAAAAGTAAATAAATAAAATCTTTAAAAATTATGTATAAAAGTAATGAATTGGGCATTTATCATTTACCTTAAAACAAATGAGAAAGGAATAAATAAAAATCTCAAAAATGAGAAGAATAGTATCAAAAGTCCAGAAACTATGGGAAACTCCCAGAGAAAGAAAACAGTTGACAGAGGGCAGAGGAGAACCCCAGAGCAGAGATCCTGTGTGGAGAGGCCTGTGTTCCAGGTCTGTGTCTGGGAGGCGGTCAGGTGACAGTCTTGTGGCCAAGACAAAAGGGGTTCAATGAGAAAATAATTTGAGGCCACTGCTTAAACTGCCCCCACAGCATTGCCACCCTTTATAGAATATCCGGTGGGGAAATATTTGCCCAAAGCTTGCAGTGGTCACTGAAAAGACACGGCTGAGATGAATGGTTAACATTACAGAATACATGGGAAACAGGACAGCCACATACCCTGCCCAGGGCCTGTCCATCTTTTCTTCTTTTTTCTTTTTCTTTTTTTAAACTATTTTAGATGAAAAAGCATCCTCAAAGAATCCTCAATTAGGCATAAGGGAAGTGCCTAAACTCTAACCTAAAACTACAAATCACCAAATATTTAGGGAAATCGATTAAAATAAATAAGCAATCAAAATGAATAAGTAGGGGAGGAAGGATCAAGCAAAATGAAAAAAGGACTCACGGCACGGTGATTGCTGTTTCTGGGGCTGTAAGGGGGTTAAATGGTAATGGAAAAAATACAATAAATTTTTTAAAAATAATAATAAATATTAAAAAATTAAAAAGCAATTTGAGTGTTCGGAAATATAATAAAGAATTAAAACAAATAAATATTATTAATAGAATATTGGGAACAGTCAGAGAGTCAATATACATATATTTGCCCTCACACAATTTGGAAGATGTTTAGTCTAGTCAAACTATCCATGTAAATCTGCTGTTTCTGCTTCTGATCTTGGGGCTTAGAGTCAGAGGAGCAGGCAGTCAGTAAAAACAGATAGTTGTTAATTGGGAGAAGATGCTTATCTATTGGACCCTGAGAGAACAAGCTGGAACTAGTATGTTTATTTTGGAACCCATGTGTATTACTTGCTGCCTTTGAGTGTCTGATTTCTCGGAGACAATGGTGCCCTTCATCACAGAGCCAGACACACACTGGGCCCAAGAGTAAAAGAAGCTGGCAGCTGCGATCCTGCAGGAGCTAGGGAAGCCATAGGCCTGGCTGCCGTTCCACCGCTAATTGATAATACATATGACCTGCAGCATTGCCTGGTTGTCTGCAATGGCCTTCCAAGCACACAAAGAATACAGCTTTTGTCTTCTTTCATTTCTCACACAAAATGTTTCATCCGGTCCACACTTACCTGGGACTCTACAGAGAAGGGAAGAGGTCCACCAATTTGAGAGTTAAGAGAGTATGATTGACCTCTTAATTAAGAGCAATGTCACTTGGATAGAAGGCAGAGAAAGCTTATGATATTGATGTACTTCGATATAATAGCTGAAATCCCTTTGCCTCTTTCACATAGATTATATTAAATCAGTGTCACCATTTGTATCTTTTTACATAACTCATATTGTATATAAATTATATAAATTATTTTTATTACTGCTTTTGCTGTTTGTGTTACACACAGTTCCAGATCTGCTAACTTTTTCCAAATATTGAAACTTTAAATTAACATAAACTTCTTTTAAATTTTTTTAACTACTTGGCTCAAGTTTTTCAACGGATTAGAATTCTGTGATTGATTTATATTTTGAATCTGTTCTATAACAAGTCAGATAATAGAGAGGCTTTAGGTTAGAATCTGGATCCTTTAACCCAGAACATTTGTGTGTCTACAGTCCAGTCTAGGTTCCTGTACTTTGGGTTGTATGATAATTTTTACAAAAATATTTTTAATAAAATCATGAAATGTTAAACATACACACATTCTTTCAATAGAACAATAGCTCTACCACACTTATTCTTATGAAACCCATGCCAACCTAAAAGGTCAGCTGCTTCTTTTCTTGAGTTTGATCTACCAATAACCCTCAATTTAAAAAATACCTTATCATCTATTTATTTTTATTTTTTGAAACTCATTTTTACCCCTTCTCTCTCTTTTTTTTTTTGAGTTGCTTATTTTCATCTAAAGACAACTTCCATCTCCTGTCCTGGTCCTTTTGTCATTTTGCTACACATACATGTAGTTATTTTCTACCTGTTGACAAAACCACTTAGCAGAATAATTATTGTCTGTCTGTTTCTTCCAAAGAATGACAACAAATCGTAGCTGCAATAAACTGTCTTTATTATTAAATCATGGACATTAAGTCTAAAAGTAACTGAAAATTAGAGTTCTAAAAACTTTAAACAGGTTTATTTAATAAGCCAGTTCAAAGATATTGTCAAAGAACACATCCTTCAATTTGACAATTCTGCAACATATAATAGAATCATGGAAAATATGTTGTGTGGGTTTCTCAGGAATCAGAAAACAAAAACACATACTTGTTTGTGGTATGGAAGCCAGTGATGCTGTGTAGATCACGTTCCTGGCCTTGATTCTAGGAGGTGTTAGTTGTGTGGCTTGGAGTGATTTCTGTGACTTCTCTCACCCTCGATTTCTCCCACCCATAAAATATATAAAGGTAATGTCTGTATTGGAAGGGGTTTAAGTATTAAATGAGATAACTGGATAAAAATATAGGTCAATATCTTTCTTTTCTTAATCTGTTTACAAGGCTGCAGTGGTACCACAGTAAACAAAATATAGGTATTCTTATTTACTTTTGCTTAGATCTGCTCTTCTTCTCCCTTGTAACAATATCAGATTCTTTCAATAACTGTGAATTGGTTTAATTCCTGTGGCAGATGCCTCATAGTATGGCTAGAGCAATTCATTAAAGACAGTATGCTATTTAATCTATCCAATTGTATCAATTGACTTTAACCACATATTCCATGCATTTAAATACTTAAAATCAAAATGATATATTTATTGTTAAAAAGAAAAAAAGATTTTAATAACGGAAGATGAATTAGTTTTCTGACATGCCATTTACCATATTTTTTTCCAGTTCCAGCAATGGGTATTTTCATGATCTTAATAGCTTCCTACTCAGGGTGACTGTGGCTAAAGGTAGCTACCATGTTGGTGACTCTATCTGATTGTGATTTCACTACTCTGGGTCTCTTCTACCTTTACCGTTAACAACAAATATCAGGTAGGTTGCAGTCAGCTTCTAGTAGGAACGTTTCTAGTTAATGATGGTTTAGTCATATCACTTCTGAATCTGGAGGTGGTTGTATAGTAGTTCGGAGGTGTCAGGAGCTAAATTGGCTTGCCTTTCCATTCAGGGACCCAAGGTAGCTGCAGCAGCTTTTAACAGAATATCCACACAAGATGAAGAAATCCTAAGCAATAGACAAGGGTGTCAGGGGGTTAGGTTAAAAGTTTTCTTTTTACCTATTTTTTATTGGAGAGAAAAATCTTGCCAAGAAAACCCAGCTGTGTTTGTCAGGGTTATTTTTCCAAAGGGAGGATATGCCAACCCCAGCAACCTAACAGATGGATTAAGTCTCAGCCCCTTTATTGTGATTCTTCTGCCTTTTCTCCTCAGAACAAGAGCAGTTACCCTCTGGTCCATCTCCTCCTTGACTGTGGCAACAGAAACATTGGCTTACTTAGTCCTAACACCTATTCAAAGAAGCAGAGGACTTCATAATTACCAGTTCAACTGCTTTATCTTATATGAAATAACAAGGAGACTAATGCTGCTTATGAATTAAAAAAGTTTATATGGCTAAGTAGTACTAAAAATAAAAAAGGTTAACTCAGGTTTCTGTATATTCTATAACAAAATAAACTAGATATCAAACTGGAATATCAATCATATTTTTTTCTGCTAAGGAAAAGAAACTATAACCATAATTCTGAAAACATTCATGACACTCCAATTCTTCGTCATCTACATCTGTGTGACTATGTGATTATAAAAAATATTAGATATACCACAATCAAAATCAGCAGTAGAATGAGTTTTCTCTAAACCTCTTGTGATAGATTATTATGGATTATTTTTGTTAATGAGTGAAAAAGAGAAGAAAAATATAGCGGTATTTTTCTGTATTCAGATAATATGATTATAAGAGGTCTGTCCAGAAAGTACCCAACCATGCACTATGAAAAAAAAAAGGGGGGGGACTTACTTATTTATTTAAAAGATTTTATTTATTTTTAGAGAGTGGGGAAGGGCGGGAGAAAGAGGAAGAGAAACATTGATGTCTGGTTGCTACTCATGCACCCGGAACTGGGGAGCTGGTCTGAAACCCAAGCATGTGTCCTGACTGGGAACCGAACCAGTGACCCTTAGGTTCCCAGCCTGGCACTCTGACTGAGCTATGCCAGCCAGAGCTAGAGGAATTTATTGAAGAAGATACAAAATACAAGAAACATTGTACATAGGACAGTGATGCCACAGACTCCTTCAAAGAATGCACCTTGGAGCCTCACACAGATATTTGTTGTTTACAGTCAGAATGCCTTCAACATTTTCAGGTGTTCTCCTTGTTGCAGACCTTCCAGAAGGTGTATTACTTTCAACAGATTCTCAACCATCTTCAGAACATTTGTGCCACATTTTTATTTGCACTGTCCTCATTGTGTCATCTCTGAAAGCTTTCTGAATCATCTGAAAAGTTTCCGCAGAAGAATGCTCAAGCTTAACACAAATTTGATGCAGATTCGTTGCTTTACCTGCTCAGCCATTTTGAATGTGACAGCCACACAGTACATATACTCACTCAACGACATCTACCGCCTCCACAGAGTAATACAGTGAAGTCGTTATTGTTCATGCATGAGCATTCCAGTCCACTCTCCTGGGCTGCCAGGTTACATTGATGTCGCACAAAATATTCTTGTTATATTAACAATGGCTGGACTTTTTCTGAACAGACCTCATCGTATACTCATCAAAATGTTAAGTGACAAACTGTTAGAACTAATATGATATATTTTAAAGAAGCTATAAACAGGGAAATATATGAATATAAAACTCAGCTTTTGATAAAAATTTCATTTCCAAAGGCATCAATAACTAAAACCTGCTAGAATATAATTTTGTTTTTTATTTTTAAATTTAATCTTTATTGTATTTTTCCATTACCATTTAGTCCCCATATACTCTCCTCCCCCCAGCAAAATACAAAAAGAAAAGAAAAGGTGATTATGCTACAACAAAAAAGGAAAGAAAATAATTTTTTATGGTACAAGCAAGATCTTTTCTGAAACACAAAATAAAATTTACTGAGAAAGATTATTTTTAAAAAGAGAAAAGCAATAAGATTGTTACCACATTGGAAGATTCAATATTGCAAGTACATTATTTCATCCCAAAAGAAAAAAAAAAGTTTTTAAAACATTTTAGTTTTTATTTAATTCAAACTTTAGAAAAGTTGTGAGCATTGTACACAGACCATCTATAAGCCCTTTTACATATGCAACCATTTAATAATTTTGCCCCATTTCATATATTCTCTCTCTCCCTCTTCACAGTATAGTAAAATCTTAAAATCAAGAAATACCTTGTATAGCATTTTCTTTAATGCAAACACTTCCTTGTTCTGTCCTTATTTTTGTGGTTTTGATCTTCACAGTAACAGATAATTATTTTATAGAATTTTTCTTAGCATTTCTTCAGATTTAGGGTGTCCATTTTGGTCACAAATTTAATGCAAGTGATGTGAACTTAGCAACACATAATATCAGGAGGTACATAATGTTAGTTTGTCCTGTTATTGGTTATGTTGCGTGTGGATCACTGGTTTAAGATTGTGCCGTATGGTTTCTCCACTGTAAACTTACTACTTTACCCCGCACAATTAGTGAGTAATTGGTGGGGACATATTTTGAGACTTTGTAAAAACCCTGTTCCTCATTAAACCTTCATTTACTATTTTTAGCATGCAGTAATGATTCCTGATTGAATTAGCTATAACTTTGATAGTTGCCAAATGATGATTAATTAATTATATCCTGATTTTACTTGTTGGAAGTCTATCATACAGAAATGCTTTTCTTTTTTCTCCATTAATAAATTATTTAATTTTATATTTGTTATTGTGCACTTATAGAATATTTTATTCCATAGGTTATAATACATTACTATCGTTATTTATTCTGATGATCAGATCTACTTGAGCGGTCAGAAGGAACCTATTCAAATGTTCCCATTAGTCATTCAACATTTACTTTTTATTGCTTAGCCCTGGAACCATTTCTCCAAAGAGCAATCCCCACCTTTTTTAAAGTGTAAAGTGATATTTAAATACAGACATTTGCATTCATGAGTACTGTGCATGACACATAATTTTCACTAAATAATTGTTGAATGCATAAATGAATGAATGAATAAACAAATGAATGAATCTCATCATTGCCTCTTCTAGAACATTAGAAAGAGAATAACATACAATTTCTTAAAATATTTCCTACGATAGGTCTCTGTGTGTGTGTATTTGTGTAGTATTGAGGATATTGAAGCTTATTGGTATATGCGGGGGAATATATACATGCCAAAAATCTCTTAAAATTGGAAGCTTTGTGATTCTTCATGCACCCAAACTCCCAAAGAATCCTTTTTCTCACTTTCTCTGATAAACTGCAAATTTTGGCTCTGTCATGGACATTCTGTTCTTTGGAGTTACATGGTATGTTAAAAAAAAAAATAGCACTGCAGTGATTGCAAAAAGGATGGTTTGTATTCTCATTGCACTGGGTGGGCAGGGATTTTCATTTCATACATCCTTTTAACTTTCTCCAATGATTGGGCACCCGTTTTGTCTCACTCCATCACAACAAGCTACCTGCTCGCAAACTCAGCATGCAGGCTAAGCTGAAACAATCTTCACAACACACTATCTGTAAAAGCTTGTAATTTCAATTGTTCATACTAAAATGTTATGTTATGCATCTCAGTGCAATCTCATTATACTAGTACATAGCAATCACCTAATGAACTGTAACAAACTCAGTTTCAAAAATGTCAAACATAATGAAAAAAGGCAAAAAATAACAGAAATACATAGGTTCTCAAATGGATTTATTGTATAAAGGCTTTGTGTTTAGACTTACATAAGTTTCACACACTTTTTTTCTGGTTTATTTCAAATGATCTTAGTGTTTTAGCCTTGTTCAGCTAGTCTATCTAAATCAGCACACTGAAAAACATCCAAAGGCACTGACTCAGTTGGATAATTATTCTCAAGTGAACCAATCTCAATTAGATTGCATTTTTCCTTTGTTACAGGTCACTATATGTGAGAGGTAACTCCATAATATTTCATGTTTATTCAACCATTGTTATCTGTTCGTTTTTCTGGTTTTATTTTTGGTCATCTATTGTGTACAAGTTTACAGGGACACCATAGTGGCTACAGCAAAAAAGGTGTCCATTTTCACAAACCATACAACCTAGTGGAGACAGAAATTAATAAAACAACCTCTCAAATATATATCTACAAGCTGAGGTAAGGGTTATGAAAAAAAAAAGTTTAGAGATCTATATAATATTGTAAATCAAAGTTTTAGTGTTTGCACTAACCTGGAGAGACCCAAGTTAGGGGGCTCCCTTTGCTAGGTTCTTGTCTTGCTAGTGAGAAATGAATTCGGGTGAAAGACAACACAGTGGAAATGAGACAGTGAGTTTATTTATGAAATACACTCGCATGAAGCCGAAGCAGACACCTAACTAGTCTGAGTGCCACGATTGTTGGGACATTAGGTGTTTTACCCTTGTATCCAGCTTCCAGGCTCCATATCTTGTTCTACTCTGCAGGTCTTGGGATTAATACATAGTGACAAAGGCTTTCTTTCCTTTTGTGGAAAGATAGTGAAAATGATACACACAGAACTTCAAGGGCTGCCCTCCTCCTGCTCTATCATGGTTTTTCTTGTGATTTTTTAGAGCACCTGGAAATCTTTTTTGACCAGGGTCAGGACTGATGAGTTAATGAATAAGGCATGTCTCCCTCCCCCTCTCTGCCTTGGTTTACTATCTATCCTGCCTACCATGAGGGGTTAGAAAAAATGGCTTCCCATGAGAAAATAAATTGACCTAACAGCAAGGAATGGATGAGGGGGCAATAGACATTAGCATCTATTCCCAGAGTGGGTTTTTTATGTTCCTTACTCTAGAGAAAGAAAAAAAAAAACACCCTGACTTTGATCAACTAGAAAAGGGCAGTATGACCCCAATATCAGGAAAGAATGGGAAACGGCATAACACAAGGCTGAAGATGTTGGCACAACCACATTATGATGGACTTGAGACTCTAGTGAGCGATTTCTAAAATGGAAATAGGTTTATCAGTTATTCAGTTTAGCATGGTCCTTCTAACTAAATGAAGAGAATAGATTTGAAAAATGCAAAGGTGGAACTTGAGAAGAGTAGAAGATGCAGCAGTTGAAATGAGGACATCTTCATGCCAGTGGCAATGGTGAAATGCATGATGAAGATTAAGGAGATATTTAGGAGGAAAAATAAATAAGACATAATAATTGATTAGATATAAAAAATGAAGGGAACGGGTATATCAAAGATGACAGCTCAATTAATTAAATATGCATTTAATAAATATTTATTGAATGCCTATTTAATTTGAGCACTATTCAAGGACTAGAGCTGTAACAATGAAAAAACGAAAAGAAAAATAATTCCTGACTCATAGAATTTTATTCTACTTGGGCAACTAGACAATAAACTATTAAAATATATATTTGTTCAGATGGCAAAAAATGGAGAAAAATAAACTCAAGAAAAGGTATGGGGAGGGTAGAGTTAAAGGTAAGAGTGGAGAATTGTAATTCTAAATGAGAGTCAAGGAAAACCATACTGAGAAGGTAAAATTTGTCAGAGGACAAAATATGAAAAAAATACCCAGAAAGTGACATTTCTGAAAATATCTGGAGGGCAAGAAGGCAGGTTTGAGGACTTTTGGGACAAGAGTATTCCTGTCAGGTTCTTTTGTAGAATTTGTTAAGATCTTTTCAAAGTCTTTCTAAAATATTATCCAAAATATTGTAATCTTCCCCTGCCCCCGACATCTTGGCTTCAGCTCCTTATTCCCTCCCCTTCTGTGGTGTCTTTTCTTCTCAAACATTTACTGTCTTCTAATAACCTATATAATCTATTGCCTCAATTAGCTCCATAATGATAGAGGTTTTTGTCTGTTTTGCCTAAAATCATTGCCTGCATACAGTTTATATATATTGGTTAAGTACATGTCTATTTCAGAAGTATCTCTATACATGCATAAACTAGATATGTTCAACTTTCTTATTGTGGTTCAATGTCAAAGAGTTCAGCATGTTATACCAATTTTCTACCCCTTGTTTCTTCTTTCCCACAATTGAAGATTGCAGAAATATTAGATCCCCGATTGGCTGCTGAATAACCTTGTTGCTTTGCTCCATGGATATATCGTCAATTATGTATGTACACACTTTTGAACTTTTTCTATTAATTGTATCTATATAATCCATGTTTTTGGTAAATTTTATACTTCAAATGCCATATAGAAAATATGAGTATATAGCCTTATGATAATTATTTTTCTTCACCTGTTAACATTATAGCAAAGCAAGAAAGAAAGCAGATGTTGCTTTTAAGATGAAATGTGCTAGGTAAATAAATCAACTAAAATGCCAAAGGATTGAAATATGTGGAGACATACTTACTCTACTTTACTAAAGGTGGAGATAAAAAATGACTATGCATTTTGCTTCTATAATTTTACAACCCTTTTTATAAAACAAATAATGCATCACTAATACAACTCTTGCCAAAATAGTACTAGAAGAGTGCCATTTTGCCAATTTTTCTTTTTACCTAATGAAATTTTATTCTTTACAAGAACTAATTTATAAAACACCTCCAGCGGTTTTAAGGTATCTACTGAATCAAAAGTTTGGACTTAAATATACAAGGTCTGTCCGGGAAAAGTCCAGCCACTGTTAACATAATGAGAACCATTTGTGTGACATTGATATAACTTGGCAGCCTAGGAGAGAGGACTGGAATGTGTATCATGAACAATGATGATTTCACTGTACTAGTCAGTGTACTAATCAGTGGGGGTAGTAATGCCATTGGGTGAACATGAGTACTATGTATCCATCACATTCAAAATGACTAAGCTAGTGAAACTGTGAATCTGCATCAAATTTTGCGTTAAGCTTATGCATCCCTCCATGGAAACTATTCGGATCATTTGGAAGGCTTTTGGGGACGAAGCAATAAATGCAATGCAAATAGAAGTGTGGCACAAATGCTTCAAAGATGGTTGAGAATCTGTTGGAAGTGATCCATTTTCTGGAAAGTCTGTGACAAGCAGAACACCTGAGAATGTTGAACGTGTATGGGCTGCAATCAACAAAGATCAATGACTGACAGTGTGAGAACTAGAAGCTGATCTGGGGATTCCAAACACTATTGTGCCCGGGATTTTGATGCAGGATCTCAGCATGAAGCATATTATGGCAAAAGTCATTCTGCAGTTTCTGCTACCAGAGCAGAAGGAACATGGTGCTGCAGTTGCTAAAGACTTGATTCAAGCCTCTATCAATGAACCAGATTTCCTTAAGAAGGTCATAACTGGAGATGAATGGTGGGTCTACAGCTATGATCTGAAAATGAAGGCCCAACCATCTCAATGGAAGTCACCTGGTTCTCCAAGCCCAAAGAAGGTGTGGCAATGTTGCAGCAAGATCAAGACTGTGTTAACTGTGTGTTTTGATTGGGAAGGTGCTGTCCATCATGGGTGCACCCCTCCAGGCCAAACAATTAATAAGGAGCACTATCCCTCTGTTCTTTGCTGTTTGAGAGAGGCAATATGGCCAAAATGGCCACAACTATGGGCAACTGGTGATTGGCAGTTTTATCATAAGAACGCGCCCACTCACACATCATGTCTTGTGCATGGTTTTTTTGTGAAACATCAGATCACTCAGGTGACTCAACCCTGTTACAGCCCAGATTTGGTGCCCTGTGACTTCTGGCTTTTCCCAAAACTGAATTCACTTTTGAAAGGGAAGAGATTTCAGACTGTTGATGAGACTCAGGAAGGTATAATGGGGCAGCTGATGGCAATTGGAATTATGTGAGGTCCTAAGGAGTCTACTTTGAAGGGCACTGAGGTATCATTGTCCTATGTACAATGTTTCTTGCATCTTCTTCGGTAAATGTTTCTTTTTCATTTTACATGGCTGGATACCTTCTGGACAGATCTCTTATGCTTTGGGTACATTGTGGGTAGACAAATAATTCTCAGGTCTCAGACTAGCAATAGATATCATCAATAGCCCGACAATAGTATAGGGCTGCCTTTCTCCCACTCTGATGTTATTATAGAGCCCAGGTGCACCGAACTGTTTCATCATGCTTTATCATGATTGAAATTAGCATAAATTAATACTAAAATATATGCCTTTGGTGCTCCCAGGAGACCTGTGATGTTAATAGGCCTCACTAGGGCACAGAACATTTATAACAAATCAAGGTACCTGGAAGAGGTCAGGGAATATATTGCATGTTGCAAATAAAAATGTATTGATGTCATTTGCTGAGAGCAGAAACTTGACAATTTTTTGTTCTTTTAACATGGAAACCTTCTTGTATCCATGTTTGCCTTTTCATATCTACAGTCTACCTTGTTGACCAGGTCAATTATTTTAATATTTCTCAGAAACATAAAGTGAAAGAAGAATTTTTAAAATTCCAGGACCTAATATTTTCTCTAAAATGTATGCTTTAAATTCAAGCTTAAACATGGAAAAATTCCATAAACTAAATATATGACTTAGAAGATTTATAAAATAACATCATAAAAATGTAAAGCTTTAACATTTGTTTGTATGTATTTAATGTATTTTAGTGCCATTTAAGTTCAAAGAGATATCTAAATCAGTGGACATTATGACTCTTGACATTTAAAATATTCTGGTCCATTGTTCTGTCATACTCTATGGAAAACTTTCCACAGATGTTTCAATATAATTTTTATTATAACACATTAATAAATTTGTTCAATATTGCAAATATACAGGAAAATAAAAATTAACAGTTACTGTGAACATTTTTGATTTGAATATTCCTTTTTTTCTGTGATTTTCTTCCTAACATGTATTTATTCATGTCATACCTAATTCACCCTTCTTTCTTTTTGCAATTTAATGTTTCATTAGAATAGAATCCATGCTTATTAAATTTCTCTTATTTTGATATGTTGCTCAACATTTGCAAATTTTATTTTTAATTTTTATACATTTATAATTTTTATGTCTTTCTTGTTCTCTCGATTTAATTTTCCTGTAGCAGCCTAAGTTGATTTCTTGAAGCAAGTATTTTTTACATTCTCCAAAGTTGCCAAAGAACTGATTTTAAAATGCTTTTGTGTTTCTTTAATTATCTCTTTCCTCTGATGTAGTTTATTTTAGTGTGATGCTTCCCTCCTGTGGAAGTTTTTCTTAAATATGTTAACCATAGGTTTTCTATTTTTATTAATATTTGTGAATAATTAGTTCAATTGCTATGAGTGCTTATTTTCATATGTATTGCCTTGATTATGAGCTTTAGGTATATTAGTATGTCTAATTATTCTTTTCCTTTTATAATTGGCCCTAAAAATGTTGACAGACTAAACTATTTATCACATACAACAGAAAATGGAAAGTTTTAATCTGGGGTGTCAATGCTGACAATTACGCTTTAGCTATTCACTTGCAGATTATGCACATTCTTTATGAATCAATGGATTCAACTCTCTTTTTAGTTATGATGGTAAACATCTCTGCTGACAAGTATTCTCTATATGAGGACTGTGGACAGAACTGAGTAACAATCGATAATCATTCAGTTAAAAACCTAGAACATTTCTTTATACCCTTCTCTTGCTTTTTGTAGATTGTGACTCTGAGTTTGGAATCCCTGCAATGTCCCATTTGGTAGAAAACTCCAAATTTCCTTACAACCTTGCATTGTGCCTGTTTTGCATGCCTTTCTCTACTGCAGTTCATCAATCACTTGTATATCACATGCTCTTCGTGTTCCAAAATTTTGTCAAAGGTTCCGATGGGTACATTTCTTGTTTTTGTTGTGGTTTTGCTCTATTTAGTATATATTTGCTTAAATGTTATGTAATTAGGAAGGCAGGGGATATAGCTGGGTACTTGATCTACGATCTTGTTCCAATAACTACATATGTTCCATGTTTTTAATACATTTACTCATTTTACTCCAGCTTTCACACAATGTAAGTAAATGCTTGGCTTCCACAGTTAGCTATTTCTTGTTTTAAGATATTATTTTTACTAACTTTATAAAAACTACATCTTTTCATTATGGACAGCTTGGATCATTGTAGGAGCGTGAGCAATAAAATAGAAAAGGCTAAATTGCTGTCATAGCTCCACCACTTCTGTGTTACCTTAAGCGACTTTATTAACCTCTTTTTGCATAAGTCACCTAATTATAAAATAGGCATAAGATAGTACCTTCTCATTAGGTTACTGATAAGTTTTGAGTGAGTTAATACATATAAAGCTCTTAGAGTAGTTTCAGGTACAAGTAAGCATCCAAGAGTAGTAAACTACCATTGTTAATATTTATTGTTTGAATCAAAACTCCCGTTTCTCCATTTAAATTATAACATTTCATTTCATTTTGTGTTTTATATCTCAATTCTATTTAGCAACAAAATTCTATTTAGTGTTGTCTAATAGTAGACGTAAAAAAATCAGAGGAAGACAAATAAAAATGGGCAAAAGACTTCAATATTTTTATTTCTTTTATTAAATAAATCCTTCCCTCTACTCTTTTTTAGAAACATTATTTTTATAGAATAGCTAAGTGCTGTTCTTTAATATATCTAGCAAATTTTCACTCATCTCAAACATATATGAGATTACCATTACTGTTTTCAAAGAATTCAAACATATTTAAGAAAATGGAGCTCTTTCAATCAAATATTTACAGAGAAGTGCCTTGCAATTATATAATACAGGAAAGAGGAAACCCTTTAATCAAAATAATGATTTTAAAAATGATTTGGTTGCATATTATACATGCAAAATGAAGGACAATGAAAATAGTGGCCAATAGTTTGCTTGCATAGACTCTTATTTTGATTTGACAAAATGTATCTGGAGCTTTTCAAAGAATGATTTATTTTGACACTTTTTTATGGATCTTAGGTGCAAAAAAGGTACCAATTAACAGATAGCTTTTTTCACGAAAGGAATATATGGGATATGTTAAAGGTAACATTACACTATCTGATGAAAACAAATTTTTAAATATATAATATATGTTAAATATACAATATTTTATAAATATGTATTATAATATTGCTTATAGGAGAGAGGCTTGTAGCAGTTATTCAAAGAAGCAAAAGTGTTTATAAAAGCTAAATTATAAGTAAATTTAACTATAAGTCATTAAATAGTTGATGTTCATCAGAGGAGAAAGTCTCCTATGCAGTAAGTGAAAAAATGGCCTTCTTTGTCCTTCTATCCGTATCAACTTCCTGTCAAAAACAATTGTGGCTTTCTAAATTCTAAGCTCAGTTGCCATAACATGTTAAGCAATTCTTACTGATTTTGATGTTACTATGTAGTAGAAAGCAGGAAAATACATAATCAACCATATTTGTTAGGAAATAAAATATAGCATATATAGGATTGGCCAAAAAGCCCTTTTAGTTTTTTCTAAAACAAATAAACAAATAAAACAAATAAAATAAAGGACACATTTTTCCTTTTCACCAATAATTTTATTGATTTGGATATTTTGAGTATGTCAGCTATCTCCCATGTGACAGAACATTGATTGTTCTCAATTAATGACCTCTGTCAACTTCAAGTGGTCTACCCAATGGTGGATCATCAACCAGCGAGAAATCTCCAGCACAGAACTTCGCAAACCACTTCTGACACATTTGATTAGTCACATCACATTCTCCATACACTGTACACATCCTTTTTGTGTGTTTAAGCTGTGTTTTTACCTTCCTTGAAATAATAAAGCATAATATGCCAAAAATGTTGCTTATTCTTTTCCATCTTCAATATTCAAATGGCTACACAAATCCTCACTAATTTTGATAAGTTTTTTTAAGTGCACGCTGATATGACAGCTGTCATATACAATCTAACAAAATCGTTTTGAGTGAAACTAAAGACAGCTAAGCACCACTACAGCCATCTTCAAACAATTCTTTTGGCCAGCCTAATAAATAATAAGTACAAAGTTAATGAAAATAAGATTTTTATTTTTTCTCTGCATCCTTTTCAAATTCAAAAATCCGAGCAACGTAGAATAAATTCTAAGAATTAAAAACAACTTGAAAATGCAGTTTCAAATTAAGGAAAACAATGAAAAATTAGCTGATGCATTTACTGTAATATAATAGAAGCAATTCTTTTTAGGCTCTGAATTATCTTATACTTAATTATACACATAATAAAAGATCTTAAATGTCATAGAATGGACAATGGTAGAAAATGATATAATTTAGAACAATATAGACATGTTCTTCCAAAATTTTCTTATTATATCAAAAATAAATTATTTAAAAAGCATTTAACCATTATAAAATTGTAGTTTTCATAGTTTCTTTTAAATATGCAAAAAAAGTTAGTGTCCACTTGAGTATAAGTTCCCAAACAGCATTATAACACACCTAAAAGGAAAAAATTTAACTTGGCATATTTGAAAAATGACCAAATCTTCCAAAGAAGATAAATAAGAGGCATATGGCAGCAACCAAAGAACTAGCTAGCTAGCTGCCTCATACATCAGAAGACAGGCCATATTTGTTTTCTGTGAAATCTATAATATTAGGGCAATAAACACTTGTTAAATAGGTGATTTAAAAAAATAATATTGTTTTGCACTTAGAAGAAAGCTTATATCTGGAAATTAGAATCCATTTAAACTAATTGCCCTAGAGTTAAATTTTGAAGGTTACTGGCACAATAGTGACTCAAAATGATAATATTCTCAACCCATAGACAAAACTTCACACTGGAAAATCAGAGATAGCTAATGAACTTCAAGAAATTATGTGAAAAATTATTTATACATATTTATTCATATTATTTTATTTTTATTTATTGTGATTATTTACAGAATGTGAAGTCAATGCAAATAAACCATTTCCATCCGCTATTCTGACAAATAAAATTGTTTTGTCAGGATTTCAGTGAGATGATCAAGGGATTAGAAAAAGATGTGGTTCTGCTGATTTCTTTTTCTTTGGTCTGAGCCTATTAACAGGCATTTAAAAAAAAATATGTTTGGACTATAATATAGGAAAATAGTGTCAAAAAGTAAAGCCAAATCTGATTCATCCTTTTTTTTGGTGTTATCACTCTGACACTTTAATTGTTTGCGCATCAACAAATTCACAAGATCATTTACTCGTTTACATATATATGTACACGTATACATATATGTGTATATATACACATATATATAAAATGATAGTTCACACTTGTCATAAAACATATTAATTTGTGTCCTATGCCTTTTACAATTCAGGCAACAGGTAACACAAAACAACAATAAAACTGAATCTGAAATCATTCACTTTTGGGTGATTTTTAGCAACTATGTCTGAAAATGTCCACTATTTTTTATACTAAATAGACATAAAGTACAAAAACTATAAGAACAACATATTAATAGTAATTTTATATTTATTACAAAATATCTTTCATGTTCTTTGTTTCTTTTGCTTCTTTCTCTCTCTTTCTTTCTCACTTTCATCCTTAGAAGAGAAAAATCTTCCACCTAGTTCTTGAATAAAGTTTCTATTAAAAATAATAGGTTAAATAATGTTTAAATTTTTTTTACAGCATAAATTACTGATTTATTTATTCCACAGTCATGTCAATAGGGCAAAAAAATGGTTAATTCCATGAAAAGGATAATATTATATTTTATCCCTATCTTTTACTCAAATTATTGTGATTTTTTTCTAATTTAATGTGATACAGTAATATGTAAGGTTATTAGGCATGTGTATTCTAATATCCTTTATCTTTTACCACAAATACATTTTAGGGTGGAACCCTTTTGAATGAGAATGCACATTATTATAACATTATATATTAGATATGTTTGAGTAAAATTAATGATATGCTGTTATTATCCCTTTAATGATTATCCTTATTCCTTTTACATACCTTTAACTGTAAGTTTCCTTAGGTCAAGTCTCATTTCTTTTAAACTGTTGTAGAAGCAGGCATATTAAAAGTCTAGGAATGTAACACAATCTCCCCACTCACAGGCAAAATGTCTGTCCATACACATTGAAATTACTTTCATTGTACTATAATATTCACTCTGGTGCTTTCAAATTCACATTCTGTGCTTTCAGAGTCATTCTGATTTTTAGTATGGCAGAAAAAACAACTTTTTCTATACCTTCTCAGGGAAGCTACTTTTGTCAGGAGCAGAATAGTGCATGTAACTCTAAAGAAGGGCTTTTAAGGAATTTCTCTTGGAAAAGGCCATTCATTTGTAATTTTGGGTTTTTTTAACTATTCAGTTTCTAGGGATGGGTAACTGATCTTTACCAGTGTTTTCCTACATTAATTATCACTTCCTCTTTCTTTTCTTACTGCTAGATAATTTTTTCCATTATGTTATATATACTTTTCATATCTTCTAAACTATAAATTCTTCAAGGGCAAGACTTGAATATTAATCACTACATTAAGTATAGTAAAACAAGCTTTGCTGTAGTTATTGTTTTGATACATTGCACTCATCTAGGTATCTTTCTTTAATGAAATTAAAACCCCAGTGTTATTTCCAACTAAATTAAATTAGAATTATTTTATAGTTTTACTTTAAGGATTCAATTCTTAGTAGTGGTATATAATGCACATTTTTGTTTTCCCATTTCTGAATATGTGAGTTTGCATGTGTTTTGCCTGGGTGTTTCAGTCCAGAATGAAGCAAATGGATAGATAGTTTTTTTATTATTTGGCTTATGTCTCAACACATTTTCTTTAAGACTTTTTGGAAAATTTATGTAAGGTATAAACACTCTGATTTATTGAACATTTGGCTGGTTTCCAAAACAAATAACCAAACCAAAAAACAAAAAGAATAAAAACCCCACTGTCGTAGGATAATCCAGTTATATTTAAATGAATTTCAATACCTTTTAAAATTCTGATCAGTCAAATAATGTTCTGGTTATCATATGACATCATTTTAATGACTATTAGTGTATACTTATTCGATGAGTATTATATTTTAATACTCTGATTCCTCATAGTTGGTTATTTTTTAAAAAGCTATGAAAAGTGGTATAATATGTATTAAAAGACATTTCCTTTCATAGACTTAGATGTTAAAAATTTCATGCTTCTTCACTTCAAATAAAAGTGTGGCTTAATATATAAATCTCAATTAGTGCAGACATAAATTCTATCAGACAGTATAGGATCACTGTTAAACAATTTGAATTTAGATTGCACACAGTCTTAATGCTTACCAAATAAAGAACAATAGAAAGATAACATAAATTGTCATGGCATCTATATAACATACTTAATCTCCCATCCACAAACTCCCGTCAACTGCTAATGCCCATAAGAGAGGCCTTGTAGCTAAATAATAAGATCTACAATGCCAGAGCAAGTCAGTTTGTGGTCACATTTCTATGAATAGAACTCTCGACTTCAATAGTAGAAAATTTAGTGGCAATGTAACTGTCACAGTAAGAGATTATCTTTAAAAGTAGCATTTAAGAAGTGGTTACCATCTTAAATTTCAAAATATTAAATTCTATTCTTGAATGGAAATATGCAAACTCTATTGATTTCAGGCTATTAACTAACTTTTTTTTAAAAAAAGGATTTGATATTTGTCATTATCAGCTGGAAAGTAGGATGTTTGAATGAAGTAAACACATTAATCTTAATTGCCCACGCATGCATTATAACCATCTATTAATGTCATTATCTATACATTTTCTTAATTTATGTATTTCCTGAATAACAAATACCTCTATATTCCTATATAAGTTTGAAAAGCAATTATCATTAGGTAATGAATGTTATATCTCCTTTGGGTCTTTTTAAACTATTCAAATTTTATTTGGTAACAGATAATTATTTTAGATTCAGATTTGTGGTTTTTTACCTAGATGACTAACTCTGAAAGCAAAATACCAAGATATGGAATTCCTGGTTTTTTGGTAATAGTTTCTAAATTCTAAAAGTTCTGTTTGAATTGATAAGATCAAGAATTTTTAAACAGATGGATTTCCTCTAAGGTCAACTGATGTTTTTAAAATTTTCACCTGAACTTTTAGGCTAAATATGTAATCTTTTTACCCCCTGTGTTTATGACATCAACTACATTACACTGGATAAAACCATGTATGTCCATACTGGTATTGTCAATGACATAAGCCCACAGTCTGTAAAATCTCAAAGAAGAACATGGGAAATATAATAATGTGCTACCCATGTTATCGCTTCTACTATTAAGCTATGGACAGGATTGTAGACTTAAACTTCTTTTTTCTTCCCCCATGATAAAAGTTTAAACCTAAATAAGAGCTTAAAGAAAACTCTAAATAGAAGGGCTGATGGCTTTGACATTTTTTATCCTGTGTTTAACAGTAAAGTTTCTTTTTAATTTTGATATTATGGTTCTAAATATATCAGTAGATACTTTGTCAAACTTTTTTTTCCTGTAAATTCATTTATAGAAATAGTGTGATAGACTTCAAAGAAGTAAACACTGAGCCTACAATCAAAAAGAGCTTGTTGGAAATTAAGAAGTCACTGTCAAAATGTTAAGGTTCCATTACATTTACTGAAAACACTGCATTCTATCTTCATAATGTATAAAGAGTTCTATGGCTTACATCGTCAGGAAAGCAAGTGACACACCTATGATAAGACAGAACTGAATAAATAAATACATCTACTGAATTCAGTCTAGTTAAAAATTTAATTTAGAAGTCAAAGAATGCAATGTTCTTGATTTTAGGCAGAATAATTGATTTATACAGAGTAAATTCATAAATAGCTAGTCTACTACTGAAAAGCTTTGTGGCTTACTGTATGATGCCAGTGATAACAATAAATTCCAATTGTCACAAGGTTTGGTGTCTTATTTGGATCAATCTCCTCTCAATTTTATGTGAAGTCTTATATTTCCCAGCAATAATAATGAAAGTAACAGTACATATGCAAAAGTACAGAAGAAACAGGACAAAGTTCAGTTCTATACCTTTCTCAGACATGTAGCTCTTAGGTAAATGTTTAGCCTTTCACATAAGTCCACACTGTGTCAGCAAAGTGGCAGTAAAATGAGGAGGAGCAGGAGATTTAACATTTTCTCTGAACACAATGGCCCTTTCCTCACAAGTTAATTTTAATATCTGTGGACAGTTTGTCATGAATTGAAACATTTTGCATGAATACACACAATTAGATTTATATGCAAATGTTGGCGTTCTTCCTGAATACTATGGGGTATACTTTGAGATAAGGAAAAAGAGAGGAATACAGAATAAAACTAAAAAAAAACAAAAAAAAAACCAAAACACAAAAACTTGTTATTGTTTAACTGGGAAGGAAGTTATATATATTTTTTTTGTTTTTTTGCTTTTATCATGAATATGTATTAATTAATATTTATTTTTAAAACTTGGTATGATGTATGTTAAGAAGAAAACAATTCCCCAAGAGAACTAGAAAGGTGCATTTTGGAGGATGCTCCAAAAATTGGTTGATGTTTAAACTATGATTTCCACATAGTGAAGATCATATTTGCTTTCTGGGTCTTTCTATTCTATCTATATACTCTCCACAACTATTGGAGGAAAAGGCTTAAGAGGTTTATGTAAACTCCTGATTCCCTCACTCTTAGGCCGCCCATCATTATCTGAGGTGGGTATGTTTGAAAATAATGTTAATAAACTGTTTAAGTCCCCTTCTCTACCTCTCTTTTGGTAAACCTGCTTTTCTTGGTCACCAAATGCTCTAAGACTTAGATAGATGCTGGAAAGGCAGTGTCTTCTTCGGCAGTGGACAATCTTCATGCTCTGCAGCTCCTCCGTGTGTGTTTCTGTGCACTGAGTACAACGAGAAGGAGGGGAAAGCTGTGCTTGTTGGAAGCCTTTCCACTCTGCGCTGTGAGGGGCAACTGTGAGTGTGAAAAGAGAGAACTTGAAGAGTACTGGAGCTTGTTTTTACCTGCTTATTTTATTAAATAAGGTTCATTTCTATATTTTTTGTAAATTATGTGGTAAGAATTAATGCTTTCACATACATATAAATGCTGGATTTAATAAATAAAGCGAATAACATTTTAAGGAGGAAAAAGAAAAGAACTCTATGCAGGAAACTTTGTTGCGAGAAAAGAAAAAAGGAAAATATGCTCTACGTTATCTTCAGTCATAGGGAAGGAAAGATAAATTAGCCACACGTACAGATCAATAGAATGTCCATGAACAGTACAGTTAAATCATCTATAAATGACTAAGTGGGATCTGAAACATAATTAATTGCCTATTGTAGATACTTCCTCATAGGGAGAACAGATACCTGATCATCTGAGATTATGTCTGCTTTATGCCTACAGGCTACATGAGGCAATGATGCTGTGAAAGCTCCCAACATCAGTCACATTCAAAACAGAAGCGGTGGTGGGAAAGGGGGTTTGGAAGTATGCAGTGACTTGTGGATTATGATTTTGTAAGTTCCTGAAATCATCATCCACATGAGCAATAACTTGCTGTAGAAATAGGAAACAATTCCTAAGGTACTGTAAAAAGCTCAGTCTTTTGGTGGCTCAGTGAAATCGTTGGTATCTTGTATGTCAACTAAATCACTTCCTACCTCTAATACCGGTGTTTCTCCGTTTAAAAAAAAAGTTATCTCCTTTTCTAAATGTAAAGTCTGGCTTTACCTGCTGAAAATAAGCCTAAAAGTTGTTATTATAAATGATTTTTTCAATGTTAGCTTCAGTATATGTTAACATAAAAATAAAAGCCAAAGTGAGAGGCAAAAAGAGTTTGAGATCAAAGTATAGCTATTCTGAAAGATCTCATTCAGGCAGAAACCCAAATATTGTTCCAATTACATGAAGACAAAGGGCATTTATGAGGTAGGCAAGGGAAATAATTTACATAAACAGAAGGAAGGAACTTGTATAGGTGCGAATAAGCCAAGTTATTCTTTAACTCTACATGGTGGTACTAATTCTAAAAATATGTTTTTAATTTTCAGATCTTATAGTCAGGATGCCTACTTTCCTGCAAGTTTTACAAACATTTGTTTGTAAGAAAATGTTGGTTTGGCCCAGACCAAAGATTATTTTGTCCAGTTCAAATATTCCAAAGGTTTGTGGAGTAAGATAAGTAAGGACAGTTCTTTTGGGAGGGTGGCTTCAATTGCATTTTTGAAGTGGCTGCATTTATATTATTTCTCACAATATCTGCCATAAAACTGAACTATGTTTCTGAATTTGGTATCCCAGAAAATGAGGCCTGTTCAATGTGAACAGTGTTGGAAATCTAAATAATTGTTTTGTTTCTTTTAGTCAATAAACACTTTTAAGACCTAACATGCAAAGTAGTTTATCTTATGTGTTATAAAATTATGAATAATAATAGTCAAGAATTATGTCCTTAAAGTACTCCCAGTTTAGTAGGGAACACAGAAAAATCCATAAAGCTTATGAAAAAGTTTGTACTCTAATATATAAGCCTCAAGATTCAGATATTTATTAGTGATTTTTCTGACTAACTCCTGATACAAATAGTGTAGGTCAAAAATGGCAGACAAATACCAATTATGAGGTCTAAACTAAAATACCTGAATCTGTAAAATGAATTTGTATAAATCAGATAATGTTAATATTTTAATAAAATATATCCTTCTGGTAGAGATCTGAAAATAATATTAAAGACAATCCAATTTCAAAGTCTCTCATTTTGAAGAAAAGAAAATTAATAACTATAGTTGGTGATTTACTTATTCATGAGCAAATAGCAAAGCAAGGACTAAAAATTTAAGATCATATACTCTAAGTCAGTGTTCTGTGTACTATGGAAATGCAATCTTTACTTAACAAAAACTATAGTTTCCACTTCAGGATATAAGACAAATATGTGAAAAGGGGAGGGGATCAAAGAACAATTCAAAACTATTTAAAGGAGTATTCATAATTCTTTTATAAAGGCACTGATGTATTTTATAATAGTTGTTTCTGCAAGCTGAAGTGGTTTCTGAAGAAACAGAAACAGAAAGTATATATTTATTTTATACTTTTTTCATGGTGAAACAGAATAAGGGATGAGAGGAATTATAATAAAAATAGAGACTCAAGGGTAAGGCAAATAATCCTAAAATGTGTTCTAAAAAGAGTGAATTAGGTTACCTCGGGTAGAGGAGAAGTACTAGTAAGATGGACTTTGTAAAGAAAGAAAATATATTAATCACTTCCTCTGTTTCATATGATATTGAATAGTATTTTCTAAGTTATAGTTATTTATGTAATACCTTCTATGTGTTTGACATAGTCATCAAACCTTGATTACATTTATTTTATTGATATATTTTTATCAACTGAGTTAAATGTATTTCAATTATATCTTAACTGAAAAACCTTTAACAGTTACCATGAACAAGTCACTTTTAAAGAAAATAAACTAGTTAAAATATTAAAGTAAATAAAATGAAAGTAATATATTATTCCAGCTCCAATAATCTCTATTTGGATGTATATGTTGTTAGAAAGTGCAAAACGTTTCAACCTTGTTTTGGTAAGATTGGGAATTGATCTTTACATATAGGTGAAATTTTTATTCTCCTTCTTAAAAATAATTTAAAAACAATGAGAACAAAGTTCCAAAATGTCTGTTTTCACAAATGTAGGAAGCATTTTGCTAGAATAGTATTTTCTAAAGTACAGGAAATGGGGTCTTTTCTATAAATTTCCACTACCTGGTTTGTGAAAATATTCTCAAAAATATATTCTAATAACATGTAAGCACTTCCTTGAAATGCTTTCAATATTTTCAGAGAGTTTTAAAGAAGAATCCATAGGTTTTTCAGACAAGAAAATTTTCAATTACTTTCCAGTTAGGAAAAACAAATAAATACATTTTTGTAAACCCTAGTTATATTTTGGCCCAAATCAAAATATATTTTTTTACCATTTGACAAAATATACTTTGGTCATTTAATAAGAGTTTACTATGTACCAGGAAATTTAGAACTTATAAAACTCCACAGTTCTGGTACTGTCACTATCCCCATTGAAGCTGAGGAATTTGAGGTTCAAAGGGTGAGGTTACAAAGTAAATTTTGTAATGTGAGATACTTACCCTTGAACCCTGAGCTCTGGAGCCTCGATGGAAGCTGGTATGAAACCAGAGCTTGAAGCTCTGCTTCTGTGATCACAGAGCGTTGGATATGGGCTCCCTGCAAAGGGACTCAGGCTTTGGCTGGGCCTCCTGTGCCAAGGCATCCTGAAATGTTTCTCGCTCCCTTCTGAGTGTACTGGCCTCTGCTCTGGGAACCCCCTAATGGCCTTGGCAGTAACATGGTGGGGAGTGCGGGCAGGTGGGCCTAGGAAGGAAAGAAATGGAACACCATCTAAAGTTGAGATAAAAACAAAGCTAAAGAGATCACGAGTCTAGACTACTTCTCTGTCTCCCCTTTCTTCTTTCCCTCCATTGCTTTCTTTTTTATTTCTTTTTTTCTATATTTTTTCTTCAACTCACATAGTGCATATCTTTCAGCCACTAATCTCTATCTCAGTCTCCATAAGACTACTTGTATATATCAAACACTATAGTAATAATGTCATTAAGATATATATCTTTAGGGAGGCACTGTGACAGTGATTTAGAACAAAGGTAGAAGTTCGAATGAATACCAACCACTTCTACATTTACTGGCTGTGTTGCCTTAGGAATCTTGCATAAAACATTTGTGCCTCTGTAACTCACATGTCTGTTCTGAGAATTATATGACATAATGTTCATTAAGTGATTGGTACCAAAGCTAACACTACATAGAAAATATTTTTTAAAATGTAAGATATTATTACAGATTCAGATTAGGCACAAAGAAAGCAGAGATTAATAAAACTTCGATCTTGTCTTTAAGAACTTCCATAGACTACCAAGGGGAGCCAGATATAAGAATAAATTAGTATCATAATATACTAGAGGTATAAGATAAAATTATGTGCAGACAATAGTGCTAAGCAGGCATTATTTTTAGGGCACGTCTGTCATAAGTAGGTCCTTGATGTATCCTTCTGAATTAGTCAGTTTTTACAAAGTTAGGTTGCATGATAAAGGCTATTTTTCTCTCACACTATTGTTTCTGCACGGTGGCTACAGATATTTATTCTAGCATGAACGTAAGCTGAAGCTTCAATCTGTACATGTGGGCCTCATGCGGGGAGGAAAAGAGCTATGGTAGAGCCCTGCAGTGGCTTTAAACCTTATACTAGGAAGTAGCACACATCACCCCCACTCACGTTTCATTGGTTAGAACAAGTCAGCTAACGGAGATTGGTGGAGTGAAGAGACTAATCCTCTCGCACAAAGGGAACCAGTAGAAAGGAGCCAGTCAGCATGGGACAAAAAAAGGGGCAGTAAAGGTGTTGGACAAGAAATACATCCACACACCTCTGGCTCCAACAAAGAGCTAAAACCAAGGTGAAAATATATAGGAAAAGCACTTTAAATTTATTAAACAGTTTAATATCTATTTTACTAAGTACATACTAATTAAAAAATAACATAGACATGCACCCACACACGTAATTAAAAGCACCATTGACAAGAAATATTTATTTACAGAATAATCAGTATGTGCATGATAATAGTTGAAAAGTTTTGTGGAAAAATTAATGTGGTGTTTCCAATGAAAGTCCATTTCACAATGGAAATTCTTTCCATTCTGAAAATAATACTTAGAAGTTGAAATTGGCCAGAAGTAGAGCCACATTTGTAGGATCACGTATCAATATAACTTTTTAAGATACATTTAGCTTCACTCTGAGAGCTTTATCCAGAACATATTTTAAGAATAATTTGTTTTAAAATTAGCATCTGAATGAATTTATTAATCTTGTTTCCTCAATACACTCATATTTTAAAAATATCCTAATATTTTGCATTTGCTAAATCACTCTGAATGCAGAGTATGAATTTATTTTCTTAAATGAAGGACATTTTCTTCTATTTCTGTTGCTTTTCAATTTCACCTCTGATACCATTTTATATAATTTGTGGAGCTTTTATTTTGTTTAATAAGGATGATTAATGTTTCTTCTCATAGTTAAAAACAAGAATATTTGACTCTCATGTAAAGACAGAAATAAAAACATAAAAGGTAAAACCTTTGGATATTAAAAATACATGCACATTCTTCAGTTAGTGTGAGTATGTATAGCATATCCTTTTCCCTTGTTTTCAGGGGCCTTTTCTCTCTCCTCTTATTTCAATGGATAATGCAGAGTGGAAAATCCAACCATTCTTTGAGATCATTTCACAGAAACTTTCAACATTCCATTTCTGTGAGTAATTCAGGGAATTTTCACCTTTTAGAATTTTTGGTGCAAGGCCTTGTCTAAGTGTTCTTGCTAACTATATAACTTATTTTAAAATATGTAAATGAATGGATAAACACTGATGTGGGAATGAGGGAAGTGCAGACCAGGGATGTTAAACCAAATGAAATGGAGTAAATGAGGGGTGAACTTCAGCCATATAAGAAAAGAAGAAGCCAAAATTAAGGAAGAATGCATTAGGTTTGAGAACATGGGGTTTTCAGCAGTGCAAACTGCATGTGCAATAATGGTGACAAGTGGACCAATATCTGGAGGTGCCAGTGGTCTAAAACAAGTTGAATTGATGAGGGTCCAATCAAGCAGGAACTTTGTTAAAAGGCTCAAGGACTGGGGTTTTATTTTGAGGCTGGAGACAAACCATTGAAAAGTTTCAACTATGGGGTTAATTTTTGGCAATACCATTTTGGCAGCCACATTCAACAGGCTGCAGTAGGGATAAGGAGACTGGGTAGGAGATTCTTGCAGTGATCTGGGCAGGTGATCTAAATTGCCAGTCATGCCTTCAGGCATTGATTGATAGTGGAGGGAGGATGGGGCAGCAACAAAAGTTAATAAAAACTCCATGTGTAGCTAAGATATTTACTCAGGGGACAACACCAACGCAAGAGAGAACGTCCATGTTATGGAACACGGAGCGTGTAAAATATGCCCATAATTATAAGAACTCATGAATTAATTGAAACATAAAGCAAATAGCCTTGCTAGTACAAGCCATTTCAAGTGACCTTCAAGAGAAAATGGTTTTCAAATGACCACTTGGGATATTAAAAGCAAAGCAGTAAATACAACAGTAAGTGAAATTTTAAAAAATATCTGTTGACAAAGGATTAAATCGGTATTATTCATTCATGGAAATTCTTACATATTTATTCTAATGATTGTGCCAAATTTGGGGATTATGTGACCTATTAGTATAAACGTTTTAAAATTTGTATCCCAATATATGTTTATTAACCTCAATAAATTGTATACATGTACCACCAAACTAGCAGAATATTTATATTGTAAAATACATATAAAACATATAAAGGGGATAAGGTGAGATTTATGCAATATAAAATATCTAATCTGATTATTACTAGTACAAAACATTTGGCTTCACTAAAATTAAGATTTCTGTTAAGAGCAAATCATTAACATCTTCATGATTTTTAAAAATTTAAGTTACCAATTTAGTGAGTTTTGCAAAGATGTTTATTTTTTATAATTTTTAAAAATATTTTATGTACTTATTTTTAGAGAGGAAGGGAGGGGGAAAGAGGGAGAGAAACACCAATGCATGGTTGCTTCGCACGTGCCCCCTACTGGGGACCTGACTTGCAACCCACGGAAGTGCCCTGGCTGGGAATCAAACCAGTGGTTCCTTGCTTTGCAGGTCAGCACTCAATCCACTGAGCCACACTAGCCAGGGCTATTTTTTTATAATATTTTAAATGACAATCATAGATTAAGAAAAATTCCTTACAAAAATCTGCATATAAAAATGTAAAAAAGACTTTTTTGATAGCACTTATTAAACCATTATGATAATTATTCTCTCATTTTTCTAAATATATACAGGTTTTTGTTGAAATACAAATAGAAAATTTTCCTTTTCCCTGATCCTCGAGAGTTCTTCTGGACTAAGATGTTGCATTTTTATGTTTTTACTAAACAAGCTGAAATGACTGAAAATTTTAATTTTGTATCTTTTAACTTCTAAATCTTGCTTTAGAAGTCTTGAACTGTCAAACATATATGGCACATATCATTTTTCACAAGAAATCACATAATGATGAAAATTTTCCAAGCATCTCTTTAAAAACTATTCTCTCTAAAGGAAAACTTTACCTGGAACAGTAGTCACATTTCTCCCCTCCATCCAAATGTCACCTTTATATTGAAATGACAGATTATGTCATTTTTTAACATTGTTATTTATTAGCAAACTACTGACTTATTACACATAGGGTCAGCAAATTTGAAACTTTTTCTTATCTCATTGTAAAATGAGAAAAAGGAGTGGAAAAAATGGAAAATTAGTGACTTCTTTAAACTTAATTTTATCACATTACAAATTATTGTAGAATTTACTAGTCAAGGATATTATTTATTTAACCACATTAGGGATATCTTATAGCATAAAACTGGCAATGTAGTGTAAACTTCTGCTACTGAAAGAAAATGAGTCCACCATTATCAACCCTTTATAATTACACAGCCTGCCTTTAGGAATTCTCCACATTACTGTGGCATAAGTGACAAGTGATCATCCAATGTGTGGACCTGGTGAGGGTGCCAGTGTCACTCCAACCACTGACTATTTGTAAAGCATAATTTTTGTTTATTTGTTTTTGGTTAAATAAATATACATAGGTTTTACTTTTTTTTTGTTTAATTATATTTCCACACAAGGAAATTTCAAATTGAGGATCAGAAAACATCAAGTCATGAGGGTAAAAATCCTCATAAATCTGGTCTGCTAGGGACATGGGAAATACAGAAATATATCTGACTCCATCAGAAACTAGTCACACAAGAACTCATAAACTACGGTGTGTGCACCATGTATCCATTTGGCTCTCTGGTGAAGATTATGTACCCCTTCTTCAACTGATGCTTTTAAATGAAAACAATAAAATGCATCTAGTTATAAAGGAGATTAGTTATATTGAAATTTAGTTATCGAAATATTTACAACCAAAACAGGTGGAAAGAGTAATATATCTTCTTCTTTTCTTCCCTTACGTGAGAACATGCTTATTAATTTTAGAGGGGGAAAGGGAGGGAGAGAGAGAGGGTGAGAAACATCATGTGAGAGAGAAACATTGATCAACTGGCTCTCATATACACCCCAAACAGAAGGAACCCATAATCTAGGTATCTGCCCTGACCAGGAATCAACACACGACCATCCAGATTATGGCACAACACTTCAACCAACTGAGCCACACTGGCCCAGGCATGCTTCTTTATTAATGTATTAAGTAACTAATAAAATTTATAATAATAATTTCAAATATATTTTAAAGTGTTGTATAGACTGTATTACATGACTATACCTATAATTTATATTGGCTAAAAATTCACGGATACTTAAAAAAAAAAAAAAAGCCCTGGCTGGTGTGGTTCAGTGGATTGAGTGCTTCTCACTAAAGGGTTGCTGGTTGGATTCCCAGTCAGGACACATACTTGGGTTGCAGGCCAGGTCCCCAGTGAGGGGCACATGAGAGGTGATGTTTCTCTCCCTCTCTTTCTCCCTCCTTTCCCCTCTCTCTAAAAATAAATAAACTTTTTAAAAAATTCACATAGTAATACTACTATAGTCTGTTATTGATATTGTTAATGTAAGAAAATATTAAGTTGCAATTAAAGATCAGGGAAAATATAGATATAGTTAATGTTTTGCTATCCTAATTCATGGACTTCCTTACTTCTATCCATAGAGTCCAGGTTAAATATCTCTAACCAAAATTTGGTTACATAAGGATATCAAAGAAATGTTCTGGGTTTAGTGAAAACTAGACAATGTTCTGGGTTTAGTGAAAACTAGACATATCACAAAAATTAGGAAGGAATGAGGATGGTAAATAAGCGAAGTGTTTCATTTTTTATGAAATAAGTAAACATTGTATTGACTTCCCCTTCCTCAACTTGATTAACTTTTGCTTGAATTGTAGGTGGATATATGGAAAGACATGTTCTATTTTTTAATATTTCTTAAAAATTTTATTTATTTATTTTTAGAGAGAGGGAAAGGAAGGGAGAGAAACAGTGATGTGTGAGATCGCACGCCTCCAACCTGGGACTGGTCCTTAACCCATGCCTCTGTCCTGCCTGGGAATCAGATTGGCAGCCTTTCAGTTCGCAGGCTGGTGCTCAGCCACTGAGCCACAATAGCCAGGGCTGCAAAGACATTTTTTAAACTATTGCTCTCTTTCTTGGTTCTTCGTCTGTTTCTCTCCCATAGTAACCTACCTTTAACTGAAGTATGTAGAATTTTTGTATGGGCTGTCTTCAGAAAAAGAATGGCAAGGTATCAAATATCTAAGCATTTAAGGAATCAAAGACAATTCAAGATATAACCAAACTGTATAGAAGAAATGGTATTTTAAGAATGAGAAACAACCCTATATTGGATTAAAAATAATCTCCTGGTTTTAGGATAGGTGGTGGGATGAAAGAAAAATATGAACTCAGAGGCTAATTTGAGAAAGGCTGTGCCAGTTGCTACATGGTCCCAGAAGACAGTTAAGGGAGAAGACCGGAATGCCTTTCCTCATCCTTGTGCACTTAAGGAATAATGCCTAGAATTCATATCTCCAGCTATACTTTTAAGAATCTATGAATTAATACATTGCCTTTCTATGTAGCTTTGCAGAACATAGCAGGTTTGGATTTCCGAGTCTCCTACCATTTTTCTTAAACAGAATATCACCCTTAAAAAAAAACAAACTTTAAAGTAACAAGCAGTTAAAAGTACTCGATTCAAGCAAAATGCTTAATAAATTTTTTTGAAGGCTTATATTGTCATTACAGACTTGACAAAAACAGTTATTGCAATGGAGAGGAAGAAAACGGTTAAAATCTCATTTGGTGGAAGAATCAGAAAGGAAAAAATAAGAAAGGATAAGTGAAAATCTATTTAGCACAGACCTTTTATGTGTGTGTGTGTGTGTGTGTGTGTGTATATTTATGCATATAAACTTTTATACTATTTATATGTTTGGTTTTATTTTTTTAAGGGGACTTTTCTTGTTGAAAATGTACTGCGATATTGTTTGGAACTCTAAACCACTACTGAAGTCAGATGATAACACATCTGCAGTCCCTGGTACCCTAGTCCACTGCCGTCAGGGTTGTAAATAATGCTACTTTTCAGCAAAGCAGTGATACAGTGAGGGGATTAGAAGGATGAACTTTACCTGACAAAATGTGAATTTGAAGTTAAGGTGATAGGCTTTTTCAGTGACTATGTTCTGACACTACCGTTGCTAGTGAGAGTAGAAGTGCGGCTGCTTCTTTTGTTTGCCACTGTAAGTGGAAATCACCAAATACCTCATTAGCCAGGTTTAAAGCCTAATGCAATAAAGTGTGAATGAGTTTGTGCCCTCTATACTGTATTGGCTTACACCTTATCAGGGCTTTCTTCCACTCTGAAGAAGAACTGAATAAGCATTGGTGGGGGAAGTGGAAAGGGCTACTGCTATGACTAATAAGTAGAGGTTTATATCATCTAAATTGGATCTGCCATGACAACCCATTACTCACCACATTGCAGTATATATGGCGAGTTTAATCATAAAGTTAATGTATGATTGTAATCAGCATGCTCCCTCTCATATTTTACATCTGATAGATGCAGATGTTTCTTTAAGTTTTTGATGAAATTAAATATATACATATTCTTAACAAATCACTTAAATTATTTTTGGTTGAGGTTTAATTTGATTCCTTCATGTAGCTTCAGTTCCAAAGAGGGAAGCTTTCTTCTCCCTAGGCTACACCGGTGTCCTCGTGCGGGAACTGTGTAAGCCTCAAAGGCGAGAGAGCGAAGACACGGGCTCTCTATCTGCACGAGGCATGGTGCATTTCAGGATGGACGCCGGTAGCCTGGAGATGATTGAGGAAGAAGCAAGTATGCATCAGAATTGGGAGGTTGCTCAGGGTTTCAGCTTCACTGAGCACCCTGTAATTTTAGTTGAAGTTATTTATTTTGAGAGAGATTATAACATAGTAGAGAAAAAGGCAAAACACTAATATGTTGTTGATATAACTATAAATATTACCCAATGTTCTGATGCTAGATGAGAACAGTAGTGAATTTTAGAATTCTAGTTTGGTGGCATCTATAAAAAGGTTTGAATAGGACACCTGTCTCTTGACTGTATCCATCTTCTCCAGCTACCTTGTACATCCTTGCTCAATCAAGCAGATTCTCTGTCTGGTGCATAAACATATTCGATTTTTTCCCATCTTAAAACAACTATTTCAAGCACCACTCCAGAAACATATTAACTTTGGATATAAAAAGATCTCTTCCACTGTGACAGAGAGAAGATGAAAGAAATGATCTTGGATAAAAGTAAATTGTGCGGAAGGAAAGTGAGTTGAGGCAGTTTCTACATCATTACCTTTTCTTCTTTGATGGAATGTAGTAAAATTTATCCTTGAAGGTGATGAGAGGAGGTTCGGGACAACACTAAAGAGCTGTGGCATCTTCTGAGCAGAAAGTGACAAAAAATTTTGGGTTATATGTAAAGGTTTTCAAGATAAATTAAAGAACAAGGCAGATGGGAGTATAATGTGCTTTTTAACAGAACTAATGCCAATGTCTGTGTGATTTTTTTCTCCAAAAGTGCTATTCAACTTTTTCCTTCTCTTGCATGAGATAAAGTTTTCAAAAGAATTTGAATAGTTGAAGAAATTTGTTTAGTTTTTCACTAAGAATTGCTTGGAGTTGTTTCATGTGGCATTTTCAGTTTGTATAGAAATTATATAATTAATTTTGATATAATAAATCCAATCCAGGCACCACATAAGAATTTTTCCTTCTTTAAGGCAAAAATGACTATTTTAAATAATTATGATTTAGTGCATTATAGCATTTAGTGATATTCTTATACTTTTTAGCATAATGTATGAATAGGTCGAGCTCTGTAAATGAAATTCTTAATGTTAGATCATTCCTCTATTTTTAGATTGAAACCTAATTGGCCATGGTCTATTTTTATCACTATTTGATTTGGTTAACAATGATCTCTTGTAGAGCTTCTCCATCTGTATGTGTAATACACACATGTGTTTATATAGATATATTTTTCCTCTTATTTGGGATCACTTGTCAATTTGGTTGATATTACCCTAACTTAAATCTTCCCTAACACAATGCATTGTATGTTCAACTTATGAATTGAATTTAGAATAATTATGTGTTTTTATATCTTACAAAATATTTCAACATCTTCTTAGATTTTGCTACAATTTATCTGTAAGATCACTAGGTATTTTTTATGTATATCATTGATAAAAATTTTAATTTCTTCAGGGTAATTAGTCTGTATTTCTACCTATTGCTGAGAAAATTATAGCAATTTTTAACTTTTTCCAAGGGTGGGGGGCCATCTTATAACTATTATCAAAAACATTATATCGAAAATAATCTGCCCTGACACATGTGGCTCAGTGGATTGAGTACCAGCCTACGAAACAAAGGATTGCTGGTTCAATTCCCAGTCAGGGCATATGCCTGGGTTGCGGACCTAATAACCTAAAATTATAACAAAAAAAAGAGGATGGTGTAAACAGCCTCTAGGACAACATCAAATGTTCCAACGTTTACATCATAGGTGTGCCAGAAAAAAAAGAGAAAGAATAGGACATTGGAAATCATTTTAAAAAATAATGAAAGAAAATTTCCCTAATTTGATGAAGGAAATGGACATTCAAGGGGAGGATGCACAGAGAGCCCCAAATAAGATGGATGCAAACAGACCAACTCTAAGACACATCATAATTAAAATGCCAAAGGTTAAAGATAAAGAAAATCTTAAAAGCAGCAAGAAAAAAGCAGCTAGTTACCTACAGGGGAGTTCCCATAAGACTGTCAGCTGATTTCTAAAAATAAACTTTGCAGGCTAGAAGAGATTAGCAAGAAGTATTCAAAGTCATGAAAAACAAGGACCTGCAACCTGGATTACTCCATCCAGAAAAGCTGTTGTTTAGAATTGAAGGGCAGATAAAGTGCTTCCCAGACAAGGGAAAGCTAAAGAAGTCCATCATCACCAAGCCATTATTACATGAAATGTTACACTACTTGCTCTAAAATATTCTGTTGTTTCTAAAAATCAGTGTCTGAAGACCATACAGACTGTTATGAAAGAGGCAAGAAAAGTACATTTAGAGATATTGAAGTGACAGACCATGTAGTCAATTACACATCATTGTGATACCAATTATCAGCTGTGTGAAATTGTGCCAGTTACTTAACATTTCTGATCTTTAATCTCTTTGTTAAATTTGGATGATATCTTCCTTGCAGAGTTTTTATGAAGATTATAAACATTTGTATACAATGCTCATGACATAGTAGTCATGTAATAAATGATAACTTTCACAGAAGAATTTTATATAAGTTAAAAATTCATCTTTAAAAATTTTTATTTTAATCTTGAAGCAGTTTGATTTTTTTTATAATTTGCTAATGAATCATTGATTGATCAGCAGTGAGGGAATGCAGCATTAAGTCTAATTCCTTTTGGGCAGTCAGTGAGGCTTATTTAGTTTAATATTCTCTAGTTTCTCCAACAGGTCTAAAGTACAATATTTGTTGGAAAAATAAAACTGTAGATAAGCTAATGATTATTTGTTTAAAAGCTTTTTACCAATGGGTATCATATGAATGCTGAGTACATGTTTTGAACAAGTTATCATACAGATTAACTCCAAGTGGAGTTAGGGACCATTACTAAAAGCTATTTTAAGGTCAGTAACAGGAGCACAACCCAAGCTAATTTTAGTCTTTCTTCCCAAACTCTCAGCCAAGTGGAAACAGAGGGAATATATCTCAACAAAATAAAGGCCAAATATGACAATGCACAGCTAACATACTCAATGGTAAAAAGTTGAAAGCTTTTTTTTTAGATAAGGAACAAGACAAGGATGTCAAGTTTCACCTCTCTTCTTCAACATAGCATTAGAAGTTCTTGCTATAGCAATTAGACAAGAAGAAGATATAAAAGGCATCCAAATTAGAAGTGAAGAAGGAAAACTGTCATTAATTGCAGATGACATGATACCATATAGAGGACCTAAAGAATCCACCAAAATACTATTGGAACTAATAAATAAATTCAGAAAATTATCAGGATACAAAATGAATATTCAGAAATTGGTTGCTTTTTGATATACCAATAACAAATTATTAGAAAGAGAAAATAAGACAATTCCATTTATAATAGAATCAAAAAGAATAAAATACCTAGGGATAAACTTAACCAAGGAGGTAAAAGACTTGTACTTGTAAAACCATAGGGTATTAAAGGAAGACATTGAAGATACAAATAAATGGAAGTACATACCATGCTCATTTACAGGAAGAATTGACCTCTTTAAAATGTCCATACTCCTGAAAGCAATTTATAGATTCAATTCAATTCCTATTAAAATATTAATAGTATTTTTCATGGAAATACAACAAATACTCTTAAAATTAATATGGAAATGTAAAAGAGCTCTGAATACCCAAAGCAGTTTTGAGTAAAAAGAACAAGGTTAAAGATATTATACCAGCTGATATTAAGCTATACTACAAGGCTGTAGTAGTCAAAATGTCATGCATGATACTGGTATAAATAAACACATCAATGGAACAGAAAATAGAGGCAGAAATAAAGCCATCCTTATATGGATAATTATTCTATGACAAAAGAGGCAAGAACATACAATGGGTAAATGATCACTTCTTCAATAAGTGGTGTAGGGAAAATTAGATGGGTCCATACAAAAAGTGAAATGAGACACCTTCTTACATCATATACAAGAGTAAACTCAAAATGAAATAAAGGCAAATGTAAGACCCAAAACCACAAAAAAAAAACCAGAAAAAAAGAAAAAAACATAGGCAGTAAACTTTTTGACATAGCTTGTATATATACATACAAATATATACATATACATATATATATACATGTATATATATATATTTTATATATATATATATGGATACATCTCCTCCTGCAAGGGAAACAAACAAACAAAAAAAAGCAAATGAGCCTATATCAAACTAAAAAGTTTTTGCAAACCAAAGGAAGCCATCAACAAAATAAAAAGACAACCTAATGAATGAAAGAAGATATTAGCCAATGATACATACCATAAGGAATTAATACCTAAAATATATTAGAAACTCATACCACTTCACAGACACATACACACAGAGCCCTATTAAAGAATGGACAGAGAACCTGAACAGGAATTTCTCCAAAGAGCACATACAGCTGTGCAATAGAGAAACCAAAAGATTCTCATTATCTTTAATCATCAAGGAAATGCAAATTAAAACCACAATAAGATAACACCTCACACCCATAAGAATTGCTATCATCGAGAAATAAACAAACAAGTATCAATGTGGAGAAAAGGGAACCTTCATACATTGTTGGTAGGATTGTAAATTGATGTAGTCACTATGGAAAACAGTATGAAGGTTCCTCGAAAACATAAAACAATAGTATGACCATATGACCCCGCAATTCCACTTTTTGGTATTTACCTAAAGAAATCCAAAACGCTAATTTGAAAAGTTGCATGCACTTCTGTTTATTGCAGCATTATTTACAAGAGCTATGATATGGGAGCAACCAAAGTGTCTGTCCATAGACAAATGGATAATGAAATGGTGGTACATATACACAATGGAATGTCACTCAACCATAAAAAGAATGAAATATTGCCATTTGTGACAGCCTGGGTGGACCTGGAGGGTATTATGTTAGTGAACATGTCAGACAGAAAAAGACAAATAGCATATGACTTTACTTACATGTGGAATCTAAAAAAATGAGCAAACTTTAAAACAGTAACAAATTTATAGATACAGAGAACACATTGATGGTTGCCAGGTGTGAGGGAGATTGGGTGGGGGGATGAGAGATGAAGGTGAAGGTATTAAGAAGTACAAATTGCTCATTATAAAAATAGTCACAGGGATATAAAATATAGCATCGAAAATATAGTCAATAATATTGTAATAACTTTGTATGGTGCCAGGTTGGTACTAGACTCATCATTTCATAAGTTATATAAATGTCCAATCTCTGTTCTAGGCCAAAACTAATATAATATTATATGTCGACTATAATTTAAAATAAAATTTCTTAAAAATAAATATGCTTCCATTTATTCGTATCTTCAATTAGTATTGAATGTCACTTGTAATTGAAAAAAAATAAGGTAAAATAGAAACATCTTTGATGATTTTATTTTTTATGTTGCCAGAAAACAACCCTAAATTACAATTGCTTTGAATAAAAGTTAAGACACAACATATTTATTAAATAAATGAAAGAGCTCTTAAATTTTTTTTTCCATTTTAAGCAAATAGTGAATATTGTAGGCCACCTTTATTGCAATGGTCATAACTCAAGAATACACAGTAATCAAAGCAAAGACATAAAAATAAAACCTTAAAGTTATATAAGGTAACTTCTACTATCTAAGATTTAAATTTATAAAATTTAGTTTTTAAATTTATCAGAAATAGAGGGAAAAAACCCCAAAACTGCCTGAATCCGCTTACTTACACAGTCATATCATCAAGAGGCAACATATGCGGGCAAAGGATAGATTCTGGCACTTTCCTATCTTGGTAGAAAGCTTTACTTCATTAGTTTCTCACTAAGCACTAGTTTTGACATGTTACTGAGTTTACTATACTTGTTTTCTCTTAGGAAAAACAAAAATTATGATAGTTCCTCTCTTATAGGTTCTTTTGAAATTTAATTATTGTATATGTACAATTCTAAGAACAGTGTTTCACATATAGTAGGCATTATATAATTATCTCCTGTATGTTTGACTTCTTAGAAACTTATTGCTATGGTGAGATTCTGTTTCTAAAATAACAGCACTGCGATCATTTGCAAAATTTTCTACTTTTACCTTTACATTAAGTAGCCCCTTTTTTTGATGTTTGACTGCTACTATCTTTTAAACCTCAGCTCTATTTCCTTCTCTTTCTGTCCCACATTTGGACAACCTAATAAAAAGCTCAAATGCTACCCCATGAGGTGTTGGTGAGAGATTCAAACCATACAAATTGTTTATTGGTTGTGTACAGGAACCCTGATGCTATCCACATATCCAGAGCATGAAAGAACCCCATTTCCAGTCCCCTTTTCCCACTTTCTCAAGCCATATTCACACCAGTATGAGAGACCTCCTCTTCCCTCCCCAGAAAATACCCTATTTGTAAGTAACATGTCTCTTCATACTTTCTTGTTGCGCTTGTGACATCATGAGTCTCAACCTCTGGCCCAAATTTTGGGAGTGACTCCAGCCTTTGCTCTGCAGGTAGCTAAACCACACATGAAGAATCGAGAGAATATTACTATTGTTATGTAGAAATTGCAGAAAATAAAGATTACTTAAGAACTTTCAATGTATTTACAGAGTGGAAAATTAGGTCTGAACAAGCTTTTGGGGTTTTAAAATTAGAATAATATTTTACCAGAGTTAACTTTTCTGTGCTTTTAGGTTAAGACTTCACTTGCTCACATTTTCTTTTTTTTAAAAAGTAAACTTTCTGAGCAACAATTTACTCTTTTTGAATAATTTCTTTACACTTAACATAAAAAGTATTCTCTTGAAATGCAACAGTTTTATGAATCCCTTCAAGAAATTATAGATATAATATTCTACAGAGCTGAACTTTAAAGGAACATTTATCCTTGCTTTCCATGACACATTTGTACTATTAAATTTCTATAAGAAATTAGAATTTTAAATAACAATTCTATGCTTTTCAATTATATTTATGACCTAATTATTTATGATGAAATAGGTTCCAGTTAGACTCATATATTATCAGTCATGTTTAATATATTTTTCCTCAGCACCTATTTCTGTTGTTTTACATGATTAAATTTCATTTAATGATTGATTCTGTCTGACATGCAATGGATGAGAAAACGGAATATTTAAGTAACTGCCAATAAGAAAGATGTTAACATGAATTTGGATGGAGGAGTTTTAGAAGATATGTTTTTAGCAGTAAATAAATCTACATAATTACAAAAGTCAGAATTTTATATAACAAAAATATTCATTTGCTGTACTTTTCTAAGGAAGAAGTACAGAAACTGATATTGTCATGGACCACTCTAAATGCTTTTCCTTGAAATTTGATTCCTGTCATTTCTCTGTACATATATAGATGTATTGAAAGTTAAACAATGTGTCTAACTTTCCATTAAATTGCTAAGAAATCTGATTTCAAAATAAATAGTTAACAAGAAAACTAAAACCTAGAATACTTATTTTGTCTTCAATTTTTAATATGCAAATATAGCATGAAATGATATAGTACCTCTGGTATAAAGTTGCTTAGATGAGAGTTAGTTGAGGTAGAACAAATTGAAATTATGTGCACAGAGAAAGATGAAGCATTGTCAAACTGTCGAAATATAGCAGATAGCGTATGTGGATTATGTAGAATATATTAAAAATTTTGTTGTATATGTGTTATGATTTATAAAAATCCTAACAACATCACTCCATGTGTGTTAACACTAGGACCCCCAAACAGTGGCATAATTTAAATGGAAAGTACTTGAAGCACTTTTAAAAAAGATCTTCACCCAAGGATATTTTTCATTGCTTCTAAAGAGAGAGGGAGAGAGAGAGAAACACTGATGTGAGAGAGAAACATCAATCGGTTGTGCTTCCCCCACCATAACTGCCAGGACTGCAAAAACCTTTTGTTTTATGGATGGATGCTCCAAACAGCTGAGCCACACCTGCCAGGGCTTATTTTTAGCCATGACATTTTTTTTTATTTGTTCTGCGACAGCAAAGATTTTAAAGATTTCCTTGCTGTTTCCTTTCTCTCATCATTGTGTTCATAATAAGATGGACCTCTGAAAACAAAATCAAGTAGGTAGAATTGAAAAAATTAGGTTGGAGAAATAACCACCCCCTAGCATGAACCTGTAAAATTATGTTAGCGTTGTATTTTCTGATTTATGAAAGGCAACAATATAAAGGAGAAGTAAATAAAAGAAATATAGAAGGAGATTGAGCAGTTAGGAAAGCTTAAAAGGATCCAGGAAGGGTTATATATGTGTTGACATATTGAATGCCTGAGATTGGCACTAGACAAAAATTAAAGCAGAAAAATTAAACAACATGGGCTCAGAAATGCAATTAAGCATTTCAACCAGCATATAAGAGGTCTTTCTTAAGTGAGAGGTCAGCAAAGTATGACATACCAGTCAAACTGAACCCATTGCTTGTCTTTGAATGACCTGCAGGGTAGAGTGGCTTTTAACATTTTCAGATGGTTGAAAAAATAAGAATACTTCTATAATATATGAAAATTATATACTATTCAAATTTCAGTGTCCATAAGAAATATTTTATTAGTAAAAAGCCATGATCATTTATTTATGCATCATCTGTGGGTGTTTTTACATTATAAAAGTAGACCGAATATTTGCTACAGAGAATATATAACTTACCGAGTCTAAAGGATTTACTACCCAGCCCTTGAAGGAAAGTTTGCTGACACCCATCTTTAGCCTATGAGGCCACAGTAGAGTTTTTGTGTTTAGTTCTACCAGTGAAGATACTGGAGTTAGCAAGATATCTATCAACTACAGTGTGATTTCTGGCTGGAGTGTGAGTAAAGAACAAGGGAATTTTCAACAGATGATTCTGTGGTTCAAAACACATTAAAATTCCAAATAATACTCTTCCAAGTTTTCCTTGTTAATAGTATGAAATATTTCAAAAATGTTATATCCACTCTATTATGTAAAATTGTAGTCATATCAAGTCATAATTTAGAAAATAATATCTCTAAAAATGTTGTTACCCACTAAAACAATATTTTTTCATCTATTAAGAATGTATTAGAAATATAATGGTCATCATCAATAAACCTTCAAACAACAAGTGCTGGCAAGGATGTGGAGAAAAGGGAGCCCTTTTGCCCTGTTGATGGAAATGCAGACTGGTGCTGCCACTGTGGAAAGCGGTATGGAGACACCTCAAAAAATTAAACATGGAACTGCCTTATGACCCAGTGTTTCAACTTCTGGGAGTTTATCTGAAGGAACCCAAAACACTAATTCAAAAGAACATGAGCACCCTTATGTTCTTTGTTGCATTATTTACAGTCACCAAGATTTGGAAGTAGCCCAAGTGTACATTAGTAGATGACTGGTTAAAGCAACTATAGGTCATTTATATAACAGAATGCTACTTGGCCATCAAAAAAAGAAGAAAATTTTACCCTTTGTGACAGTATGGATGGACCTGGAGAACATTATGCTAAGTGAAATAAGTGAGTTAGAGGAAGACAAATAACCGTATGATTTCACTCATATGTGGAATCTAATGGACAAACTGAACTAATGAACAAAATAGAGACAGACTCACAGATAGAAAACTGATAGCTCTGGGAGGTGGAGTTAGGATGTGGGGAGCTTGAGCAAAAAGGAAAAAGGACTTATGGACATGGACAACAGTGTGATAATTGCGGAGGGAAGACGGTATGAAGAGGACAAATGATAATGAAAATACAATAAAATTAAATTAAAAAGTAAATATACAAAATTAAATAGAAAAAAATAATGGAACTTTTATACATTTCTAGAATTATCAAAGAAAATATATCTAAGAAAGTCATAACTTGTGTAAATGTGATTGATGTAAACCTGAATGATTGTTTAAATGTTTCCTTCTCCAAGATGTGTAAGACATCCACTTTCTAAAAAACAGTTAAATCTCATAGAAAAAAAAAGAAAAAAATGTAATAGAAGTTCTGAAAACTTTTTTGTTTAGCAGGCTTCCATGCTATACAGTTTAGCTTTGCATGATTTCCCCACAGTCTTTGTAGAAATGTTATTAACTTCACAAAATTGTTTCTCCTCCTGCATGTTGAGAAAAGTAATTTAAGATGTTTATTTTTTTGTTTGAAGTTTCTATTCATAAAGAAAAGGCAAAAATGTTATTGTTGACTTCAATTTGGGACTCAAACCACTAAAAATGTGCATTCCTGCAATGACTACTAGAGTTTGTGTCTGATAAAAGTAATTTCATATTTTGTTCATTCATTAATATAATGTGATTTAAAGGTATTTTGTATTTCCATGAAGAGAAAAAGAACCACTACCATTTCATTTTCCTTTGTTGGTGGATGAAATGCCTTGTTCCTAGTGGAGGTCAAAAGTGCTATTATACCCTAGGAGAATGTAGTAGTTGAGATTTGGCTCATTCCCATTAAATGAACTGAGACCCATTGCTAATTACTAAATTTTGTGTATTGATATATTTTGTGTGCTGGTACAAAGAAAGACTGCAATAAAGAACTGGATACACTATCTTGGAAAAAAAATTTTATGTACAGCTCAGTGGATGACAGGCTTGAATGGGTAACTGTATGTGGTAAATGGATTATTATGTACTTTAGTATGGATTATTGACTAATCAAATTACACACAACTTATAAAAGCCATTGGCTATTTACACTTTGGTAAACTGCAAACCTGAATACTCTCAATAAGGTAATAAGTGTACATATCTGCATAATATATTGCCTCAGGAACTGTACTTCCTGTGTAATGGCTTACACTCCGCTGACCTGATTAAATTTCTAATTATACTGTATTGAATGTGTCTCTAAAATGTTCACAGAATAAAAAAATCATACCGTTCTATAACTGTAGTTATTAGGACTGAACATAAAACTTGAGAAAATTACTTTTCTTTTTTTTTCAGAATTCACATTAATACAAATGGAAGTCCTTCATTAGAAAAACAATAAAAAGCGGTTCCAGTTCAAGATGGCAATGTGGAAAGATCCTGAGATCACATCCACCCATGGACACACTAAACATACAACTATGTATGGAACAATTTTCTCTGAAAAAATCTAAAAACAAGTGAGGGACTCCTACATGTTGAGCAAACTAAAACAAACAAACAAAACAAACAAAAAAAACCAAAAAAAAAAAAACCCCACAGCAAATTAAGTAGGAGAGGCTGAGACACAATATTACCACAAATCCCCTCCTGGCAGGTGACCTACAATTGGGAGGGAACTCAAAACTTGGAGGTTTTCCCTAAGGAATGAAGGGTTTGAACCCCACATTGAGCAACTGACCTTTTAAGACCTGCACCTGAGAAATTAACCCACAAAACACCTAGCTTTGAAAATCAAAAGGCTGGTATCCACAAGGCCCAGAAGGCTATTAACAACTGAGAAATAGCTCTTAAAGTGCTAATGCACTCAGGAACCTCCATCCCAGTCAGGAGTCAGTGCAGAGGCAGCCAACTGAGAGGTGTTCAGACTTTATGTGAAAGAGTCTTATTTTTTTTTAACATTTGGGCATCTGCCTGAGGGGCAGACATTTACCATAGCACACTTCTAGGCCCACTGAATAACTCTGGGGAGGGAGTGGTTCCTTTGCACTCTCCCTCTGCTGCACTCCAGCCACTGGTATCTCCAGGAAAGGAGCTTACACCTTCCTCAGGCACCCTGAATTTTTTATCGGCTGCGCAGGTTACACTATCAGATCTTACAGGACTGTTCCACTGAAAACATAGTTCTTAAACCGCTATCACCCCCAGGGCACAGGGAGAGGCAATGGACTCGGGAGACTACTCTGTGAAAGATGCTTATTAGTTTACTTTCATAGCTGCAGCAAGAGGGTCGGGCTTCTAATTAAACATACATCTAAGGACTAACTGCAGTCTTTACCAGAAACCTCAGAGAGCTGGTGCTAACATTAAGCTCTTTCTCTGCCCCACTCCAAAGTGCAAGTATCTCCCCTAGGGTAACTTATATACAGGTTCAGTGCCCCAGTTGTGGCAACTGCTTTCCAGGGGCACCCCTTGATCACCTAGTTCTGATGGCAGGCAACGTTTGCATCTCTGAGTCCCATGGGGTGGTAACAAATGGAGTGACAGCTCTTACCTGCCGAATATACCCAATGCAACATGGAGACAGTAGATTTAAACACATTCCCAAGTTTTTGTGAAAGAGGATTCTTTGCTTGTCCTGCAGCTTTGGCTTGAGGTGCAGGTTTTCAGATTAGCACTCATCTAGAGGTCAACTGAGGAGTATTCACAGACATCCTGTTGGATGTCATGTTTGAGCTGTATCTGTGTCTCTCCCCAGGTGACTGGTATATCCCAAAAATGAGTTTGTACATTCATTTGGCTCAATTTTTACAACTGACACCAAGAGGGTACCTCTAGAAGCCTTGGCTCTGGTGGCCAACAGGACTTATGCTTGTAGTCCCAAAGAATGAATATATATATAATTTGCATTCATTAAAAGCTTCTGCCTGTAGATTTGGCTTCAAAGTAGTCTAATTTAGGCCCTACCTGAGGTCCTCCTCCTTGACATACTGACAGGTCTTGGCACACCCTCAACTGTTGAGAGCCACTAAAAATAAAATAGGCTACTTGAATAATCACAAATGTTTGAGATACAACCAAGAGCAAGGAAATGGTTGAACCATAAGATTCATCTACTACATAAGGTCACTCCAACAACACTGGGAGAAGTGACTCTTATCTAATGCACAGAAACCAATGGAAATGAAAAAAGACAAAAACAAAGATAAAAAAACAAAGGAATATATTCTAAAAAGGTAAAACCTCAGATAAAGTCCTTGATTAAGTGGATATGTGATTTATCTGATAAAGATTGCAACATAATGATCATAAAGATGCTTATTGATCTCGGGAAAATAATGGATGAAATCAGAGGATCATAAAGAAAGTGGCAAACAAGAGGCACAGAGATAAGGAATACAATAAATGCACAGAAAAAAATACATTAAAGTGTTTAAGACAGAACAGATGAAGTAGAAGAAAGAATTAGTGAACTAAACACAGAAAACTGAAACTCACTCAAACAAGGCAGTAAAACAAACAAACATACAAAGGAAAAGAATGAAAAGAAGTAAAGATAGCTTAAACAGCTTATGGGACAACATCCAGCAGGCTATCATTCACAGTACAGAGGCCTCAGAAGGAGAAAGGGAGAGAAAAGGGCAGAATATTTATGGAAGAAATAATGGCTGAAAACTTTACTACCCTGAGGATAAAAACAGATATCAAGGTCCAGGAAGCTTGCAGAGTTGTGAAAAAGATGAATCTAAAGAGACCCACTTCACAACATATTATATTCAAAATGTCCAAAGTTAAGAACAGGAGAGGATCTTACAAGAAGCAAGAGAAATAACAACTTGTTATATACAAGAGAAACCCCATAAGACTAACAGCAGGTTTTATAACAGAAACATTGGCAGACCAAAGGAAGAGGAATATACAGGCATGGGTAAAATTAAGGTTTCAATTCTGAGAAAGTGAAACACAGAGATTATTCTTGTATTATTATTTATTAATGATTGCATTTATTTGTATTACTAATGTAAACCTACTTTTTCCCTCACCTGTCTATTCAAGGTGCTAACAGAAAGGAAAATAAAAAAACAACCAAAAATACACCTGGCAGAGTTGTCATTCAGAACCGAAGAGATAGAGTTTTTGTAAACAAGCAAAAGCTAAAGAAGCTTGTGACCACTAAGCCAGCTTTACATGAAATATTGAAGAGACTTCTTTAAGGTAAAAAGAAAGAGTCTAATAAGAAACACAAAAACTTATGAAATTAAAAATATCACTGATAAAGATAAATATGTAGTAAGATTTAGAATAATCTTGTATAGAAAAAGTGGTAGATTAAACACATATAAAGTTATTATGAAGAGTAAAAGATAAAAGTAGTAAAATTAACTATAGCTATAAAATTTCATTAAGAGATAAAATAAATTATGAAAAATATGACATTAAAAACAAAACTTGGGGATGGATAAAAATATGGAGTTTTAGAATGTATTCAAACTTAATTTACCAGTTAATAGACTGTTATGATTGTAACTTGTTATCTGTAAACCTCATGGTAACCACAAAGCAACAACATGGATGGATTTTGAGGATATTATGACAAGTGAAATAGGTCGGACAAAAACAAATACGATATGATTTCACTTATAATGGGTTGGCCAAAAAGTTCCTTTGCTTTTTCCATAAAATTGCTCTAGTAGTTCATAGTTGTTTTTAACTTCATTCAAAACAATTTTATTAGACTCTATAGTGATAGCTGTCATACCAGCATGCGTTTTTTAAAAAGTTGTCAGAATTGCTGTATTTTTGTGTAGCCATTTTAATATTGAAGATGGAAGAAGATATGCAACATTTTTTGCATATTATGATTTATTATTTTGAGAAAGGTAAAAATGCAACTGACATGCAAAATAAGATTTGTGCACTATATGGAGAAGGTGTTGTGGCTGATCAAATGCGTTAAAAGTGGTTTGTGAAGTTTTATGCTGGAGATTTCTCTCTGGGTGATGCTCCAGGGTTAGGTAGGCCAGTTGAAGTTGATAGTAATCAAATCAACACATTAATTGGAACAATCGATGTTTTCTCATGCAGGAGATAGCTGACATACTCAATATATCCAAATCAATAAAGTTATTGGTGAAAATGAAAGACGTGTCTTTTATTTTATTGAAAAAACTATACGGGCTCTTTGGCCAACCCAACTTACATGTAGAAGCTGAAAGGTATTTAAAAAAATAAAAATCTTACGGATAAAGAGAAAATATTGGTGGCTTCCAGAGGTAGAGTACAGTGGGTGGGTAACTGAGGTCAAAAGGGACAAATTTCCAGTTATAAATTAAATGTCATGGACTCTAATGTATGGTATGGTGACTATGGTTACTAATACTACATTTCATATGTGAATGTTCCTAAGTAATTAGATGTTAAAAGTTGTCATCACAAGAAAAATTTGTAATTATGTATGATGACAGATGTTACCCAGATTAATTGTGATGATCATTTCACAATATATACAAATATCAGATTGTTATGTTATTAACCTGAAATGAATATACTGTAATCTTATATGTCAATTAAACTTTATGAAAACAATAAAAATAGATTTCAAATAAAATATAGTTGTATGTGTATATATGTGTGCAGAGATACACATATATGTGTGATTATGTGTCTTTATATGTGTATATATAGCATTTTCTTTACCTAATAAAAGTTTCCTTTGACTATTAACTTAAAACCTCTGTAAAGTTAAGAGCCTTGTCTTAAATCATGTTAAAACCATAGTGATGGGCACAGTGTCTTCTAGTATGTAACTTTTAATTAAATAAGTAATGAATGATTAATTAGAATACATAATTTAAAAATAATTTCAGTCAAATTTTATCCTTTTCTTTCTGCATAGGATTTCATACTGTCTTTTTTTAGTAGCATTTGACTAAAATAAATGTAAAAGTCATCTATGATCTGATGTCTAAAATTATCTGGACAATTGTCATATTTAAAGCATATATGTTTTACTTGTGTAGTCAAAAATATATCATAACTTATTACTGTTTGGACTTTTCTAGAGCACAGGGTGACAGATTTTGTTCAAACACAAAAAAATCTAAAGACCTAATCTCTGCTGTCCTTGGGTCTACCATATAATTAGGTGAGGGAACAATTTTAGAACCCACATGAAAATAAATAAAATTCTTAGAAAATTAATTGGCTATTTTGAATTGTTTATAAAAGTTCAAATATCTGTACATGAAGAACTAAAGATAGATATCTATATATAGATATGTAGATATAAGGATAACATCAATTCTAATGAGTTAGGATATAGATAAATGATTATTAGTGTTTTTACTGATCAAATTTTATAACAGGATTTCAATATTACTCCTTCTATATAAGCAAATTTCAACTGGTGTGCCACAGAATTTTTAAAACAGGCAATGACTGACTATTTAGCCAAAGTTGCTGACCTCCTTTCCCTTGGATTTTCAAATAAAAAATGACAACAGTCAACACAATAGCGGCCTGTTTTGAATGAATCAAAATTACCTATTTTTTTTTGTCAGGTTGACAAAAATATATTTTTTGGTGTGCCACGGGTTTTTAGTAATTAGTTTATGTGTTCCATGAGATGAAAAAGGTTGAAAATTGCTCTTCTATGTTACATGATACGTAGCCTGCTTCTAGGGTATGTAATTGTTGAGAACAGAGAACAAACCTAATTGTTTGGTAATATATTTGAAAAACTTGGGTTTGAATCTCATATATTTCACATTTGTCACCTGGTTTTATAAAAGACAGTTTAATTATCTTTAGTCATTCATACTGAAATGTATAATTCTTAGATTTTAATGCCAATATTATTTTTAATGAAAACAGAATAATATTTAATGATTCATATTTACATTTTCAACTTTAGAGGGGTTTTTTCTTTAATTTTGTTTTTGCCTTTTTGATTTCCATAGTTATTATATATGACTTGCTGATAGGCAAATATGTTACTGTGATAATATTTATTTTTATTTTACTTCTTTATTACAATCACAAATATGAATATAAGAACTATTACTTGTTTAAAAACACTTTATAAAATATGAGGTTATTAACACAAGTTAATTTTTATATCACTTATTATTAAATAGGTCAATTCTAAACTTTCTTCATTTTGAAATTTAAAAATATATTAAAAAATTTAAAAAGTATAATGAAGTAATTGATTTGGAACAAAATTAATTTCCTAAATTTTGGCTTTTTTTGTTACTTTTTTCTAATTATCTAAGCTATTTAATTTAAAAATATAATATTTGGATACTACATTATGTGTCAAGCAGTAGGTAGAAAATGACCCATAGTTACCCATTCCAGATACCACCTAGGATGTCTCTTAGATTCTTACATCCCATTATTTTTCTTTTGACGAAAAATAATTTTTTCAAAAAAGCCTTATTTTTTCCTTTATGTATACTATGCTCACAAAATCAAAATATACATAAAGAAACAACCGTTTTAAATAATGACTATAGGCATTACTAAACCAGAAGTATGTATGAAGCAGAAGGAGCACAAAACAAGTGGTAAAATATTATCCATGAAAAGATGTGCAAATATTTCAACACTTACTGTTTGGAAGGTCTGCTTATTCTCTTAAGAAAACTTGAACAAGACAAATACCATATAATCTTACCTATATGTGGAACCTAATCAACAAAACAAACAAATGAGCAAAATAAAACAAGACATGGAAATAAAGAACAAACCGACAGTGACTAGAGGGGAAGGGGGCTAACGGGGGGAAATAAGGGGAAGGGGCAAGTCAAGGAATGTGTATAAAGGACCCATAGGCATGGGCAACGGGGTGGGGATTGACTGTGGGAGTGGGCGGGGTAAAGGGGAAACCAACGGGGGGGAAAATGGGACAACTGTAACTGAACAACAATAAAAAATAAAATGCTATTAAAAGAAAGCTTGCAGATGTACACAAACATAATCTTTCAGTTAATATTTGCACTCCTTGAGGCATCAAGACATGACTAGACTATATCAGTCTCTGTCTCTCTGTACCTAGTTAATCCACATTAGAGTCTGTGACAAGCAATATTTTTATATTGAGCACTTCCAGGAAGTAGCCTGAGTTCTTTTTTGTTTTTTCTCCATTATTAGTCAATATATAAAAGGTATTTTTAAGAATTCATGATAGGGAAACTTTGAGATATTTTATTTTTATCAAAGGGAAGTTTATATTTTCCTTTTTATTGAATTTATTGGGGCGACACTGATTTAATGAAATTATACAGGGTTCATCCACAGTTCTTAATCCTCAGAAATAGGCTTTCCTTATTCTGGTCTTGAAGTTATTCACATGATTTGTATCACTCTTAAAGAAAAGTTTACCTGTTCCTTCCATTTTGAAAAAGCACCCCCAAATAGTACTAGAGGATTATGATCTAGACTACTGCAACTCTGTGGCAGAAACAACTGTCAAACTGGATGGCATTACAGCAAATATGTTATGTATAATTACTGGCCAGATGCAAACCACAGTTATTTCAAAGATAAAAAACAGAGCTACTTTGGGGGGCATAATTTAAACCAACTCTCCAGGGATTAGGAGAGTAAATTCAGACACGAAATCCAAACGTTTGGATAATCATATTGGTCACAAGTCTACAAAGCAATTATTATCATTTACTGCTCTTTGGTCTGGATTTTTTGGATCTTTACTCCTTACTCTTTAGGTTGCAATTTGTACTGATCCCTCCTGCTTTTTATTATCAATGTTTTCTGAATGACGTTTTTCATTGGTCAAGTCTTCTGAACACTGAACTTGGATCTATGATGCTAATGTTTAGTTCAACTGAATATTTTTCTGAAAATACATACACTGAAGTTTTTGGAAAAAATGGCAGGTAAAAGTAGGCTGATCAGGGAAATATTGTTGATAATCAGCCTTCCTACATTTCTGACCGGCCCGTTTTTTGCTACTAAAGAGCCCTGTGTTTTGCTCTGAACTTTCTCCAGATACTGAGGCAGTCCCAGCTTTTATCAGAATTTCTGTGTGTGTGTTTGTGCGTGTCTGTGTGCGTATGAGAGAGAGAGAAAAAAAATAGACGTATTTATTTTCTGTCTCATTAGGACTTATTTAGCTCTTTCTGGGAGTTGACATTAATTGACTATCTTAATACCATCATTCTAGATTAAAATCAAATCCCAGTTCCTCCTAGACAGGTCTCTTTATGCCTGTTGTCTTGGTGTAATTATTAAAAGCATCTCATTTCAGTTTTCAAGTTGTCCCAGTATGTAAAAAAAATTATATGCTATCTAGTTTTGGGCAATTACTAATTGGTCAGTCTCCTCTGGAAGTCTCATTTGTTAAGAAATCAAAATAAACTTGAAATCTCAGGCTTAGAAAAGACCCTAAACCACATTCAATCTAACCATGTATCTGATATTTAATCTCCTCTTTATCTTGATAAAATATCAGTTTATTAAGAAAAATAATCATAATATCACTCGAAGACAAAATTAATAAAATATAAAAATTAAATAGATGTGCTTGACAACCAGATTAAACTTTGACATTAAAATTCTTTAAGTTTTAGATGTTTTTATTATAGCTGGATTGCATAACACACGTGGAGAATATCTCTTTTTTTTTCCAGTATAAGAATTGTGCAACTTTTGGTTTTACACCAATAGTTGCACAATGTTGCAAGTAAATTCATAATAACATTCCTACTAAAGTCATAATAACATCACTACTAAAAATTACTAAACCAATATTTGTGTCTGGTATGGGTAAGAAAATTCACAATAGAAGAATGAATAAAACAGACAGATCTTGTCATTCATGAAGCTTGAATTCCATGAAAGGAGGAAGCATAAAATGAGAGAGTAGATAAACAAGGGATGAAAGTCTCTTAAATCTAGAAATAAATTGAAAATGTTCTCAAGTTTTTAATTTGTAGTGTATGTAATTTTTTCTTGCAAGAGTAATACAAACTTGGAAAAGTAATGATCTAGGGAGGAAGAATTTTGTTAACATTCTGTTTATTACTCCCCCACTTCTTGGTACATCAGAGTAAATCAACAAAAGACGTTACCTCATCTTACCAGTTGCCCATCTTGTGAGATGCTGCAGTCAGAGGAACCTTCAGGCTGAGATCCAGAGTGCACTCTTATTACTTTCTATTTTGAAAATTTGTTTTTCTTGTAGAAATTTTTAAAAGTAAAGGCTTGTAGGAAGAAAAATATAAAGATGAGAACAGTAGACATATTTCTATTTCTTGAACCTTTCCCACCTCTTTTCTAATTTTCGCTTTTTTCTTAGAGAAGTGTACGTTAGGCTCCCTGTTGCCAGGATGTGTCTCAACCCACCTGGCTGGACTTGTCCCCGGGGCTTCACCCTTAACTGTACATTAGGGTCAATTTATCTCAGAGTCTCTACTGTTATACGTGTTTGAGGGAAAATGAAAATGTTTATTGAATGGCTTAATGATTATGTTTGGCAAATTTGTTTGCCAGAATGCTATGTTATCTCATACCCCAATCAGAAAGCCACTTTACAATATTGAGATGTCCTACCCTCACCTTTATTCTAAAAATACACTTAAGCTATTTTCTATTTGTTTTTGAAAACATCTAAGGGTGTTTACTATTTGTTTCACTATTCCTCTAGATTAGAAGATGGTTATTTGTGATTTAATGATTATCTGTAATTAATTCAATGTTCTTTGGGATATGATATTTATATTTAATTGTGTTACTTTGTAGGCTACTCGATAATTAGTTAAATATAATGTTTTATTAAGTTTGAGTCTTCTGTTAAATTAATAACTACTGTTGGTTTATCAGCAAGATTTTCAAAAGAAGGTGGATATTTTCTCAATAGTACTACATGGCACTGTATTTATTCACCCATGGGATGCTTCATACAGGGTCAAACATTCAAATAAACAAGCTTCACTCTGCTGAAAAAAATGAATCGGAAAGATTACCAAATTCACCTTGTATAGTTGGTAATGGGCACTCTTCCATGATCCCATCTCTTTAAGAACAGAAGTTGACATAATTATCTCTCTCTTATTTTGGCTCCCTACTCCCCAGGGGGTCCAACCTTTTGGTGTCTGTGGGCCGCACTGGAAGAAGAAGAGCTCTCTTGGACCACACATTAAATATGTTGCAACATGTAATCACACACAAAAAAATCTCTTAATGTTTTAAGTAAGTTTGCAATTCTGTGTTGGGTCACACCCACAGCCATCCTGGGCCGCATGTGGCCCGCCGGACACAGGTTTGACTCCCACAGGCCACAGGTTGGTATAGTATATGGCATACTAATGAGAACAGTACATGTTTTCTGAAGATATGGCTAGACACAAAGACCCAAAAATGGAGACTTCTAGTAAGGAGGATATATCTTTGGGTAAATGTGGAAAAGCAGGTAATAATGAGAAGATAAAGGTTAAGAAAGAAAGACCTAAATATCAAAGAGAGACTGCAGGTGTGAAGAAGCTCATGGCTATATAAGACTACTGCAAAAATGCAATAAAGATCCCAAATAAAAAAAAAATGTAACTCTGCAACTAAACAATTGAAAACAGAAGGACAAACAAAACCCAAAGTAAATAGAAGGAAGGAAATAGTTAAGACTTGAGCAAAAATAAACAAAATAGGAATTTAAAAAAACGTTAGAAAAGATCATTAAAACTAAGAGCTGATTCATTGAACATATAAACAAAACTGACTAACCTTAAACCATACTCATAAAGTAAAAGAGAGCCCTATAAACAAAATAATAAATGAAAGAGAAATTACAACTTATGCCACAGAAATACAAAGACTAATTAAAAAACACTATGAACAATTACATGGCAACAAATTTCACAACCCAGAAGAAACTGATAAATTTCTAGAAATATATAATCTTCCAAAACTGAACCAGGAAAACATATAACATCTAAATAGATTGATAAATAGCAAAGAAATTGAAGCAGTAATCGAAAACTTAGAGCAAATAAAAGTCTAGGACTAAACAGCTTTACAAGTGAATTTTACCAAATATTTAAAGAAGGCTGTATGTCTATCCTTAAATTCTTTCAAAAAATTGGAGAGAAAGGAGTGCTTTCAAACTCATTCTATGAAACCAGCATGTCCCAATACCAAAACCAAAGATATTACAAATGGGAAAATTACAGTCCAATATTCTTGATGAACATAGATTCAAATTTTCTCAACCAAATATTAGCCAACCCAATTCAACAATACATTAGAATATACAACATGACCAGGTGGATTCATGCCACAAATGCAAGGATGGTTTAACATCAGTAAATCAATAAACATGATACATTCCATTAACAAAATAAAGGATAAAAACCACATGATTATCTCAACAGATGCAGAAAAATCATTTGACAAAACTCAACATCTTTTTATGATAAAATCTCTCAACAAAGTGAGTATAGAAAAGACATATCTCAACATAAGCAGGTATTTATATGTTTATCTTCATGATAATAAGACCTCAAATATTGTAAAGTGTAACATATTCCTAGAAGAGATCTCCTAGAGAAATTGGGTGTTGAAGTAAACACTAATGTAGATTCAGTTAAAATAGCCCAAACTATCTTATTGGATGTAAAGAAATAATTTGTACATAAGAAAAGAGAAGTAGTAACTATTTTGAATGGAGAAATAGACAAAACCACTTCATTTCTGCAGTAAAGCTTTACATAATCAGGATAGAGTTCGGAATCTTCATCTGCTTGTTTGACTTCTACACACTAATCCTACAGGATGGCTGGTTAGTTGGCATTACCTGCTTAATAAATAGACAAGTGATTACTGGAGAAATTAGTGTAATGGTTAAGATCCCATTTTTTTTATTTTTTATCCTCACTTGAGGACGTACTTAGAGAAGAGAATGGAGAGACAGAGAGAGTGAGAGAAACATTGATGTGAGAGAGAAATATCCATCAGCTGTCTCTTGTACACACCCTGACCATGGATGGAACCCACAACCTAGGTATGTGCCCTGACTGGGGATCAAACCCATGACCTTTTGGTTATGGGTTATGCTCCGAACAACTGAGCCACACTGGCCAGGGTAAGCTCAGTTCTTAAGCCAGGTGCATCAATTCAAATCTATGGTCAGCTGTTTAATAGTTACATGGTCTTGGACAAATTCTGAAACCTTTTGTATAATTTTGTTAATGTAAAAAAAGGTGATAATAAGGTACCAACCTACTAGGGTTCTTGATAGAATTAAATGAACTAACATTTGAAAATGAGCTAACATTTCACCTTAGGTGAAAACCTAAGGTGTAGTGAGAGCAATAGAGGTATAAGCTATTATTATTATTAATAACAACCTTTGAAAAATTATTCAAGTTTCTCATTAATAATTATAAGGTCTAAATCAAGTATTAGCAGGCTTTCTCAGTAAACAAAGAGAATGAAAGAAGAAGACCAAGATGAAAAAACAAAAACACTAGTCCAAATATATTGCATACAAATTAGAAAACAGAAAAAAACTTAAACAATTTTATTTAGTATTTGCAGAAGCATTTTAACAGATAGGATAAAGAAAGAATAAAGTCAGTTCTGTTTAAGAGATATCAGGGCATATTCAAGATTATATAATTTGATTATATATTGATAAATATGATTTCTCCTTGGTAAAGTACCATGTAATAAAAAAATATGGAAGTTGAATTAAGGAAATTATTCAAAGTATAATTCACAAAGTATAAAAAAAGAAAAACATAATAAAAAGATTACATAAAACTGAGAAGTTAGAAAATTCAACATTTGTCTAATTGGAATTCCAGAAGGTGTGAATGATTCTAGAACTTAAGAAAGTCAACAAAAAAGAAGTAAAAATATTTTAAGTTTTATATGTAAAATATCCAATTCTTGGAAGGATATCCAAGAACATTTAAAAAAATAAGTACTTTGTGTTAGAGAAAGTAAATATACCCTACCAGATGTCATAACATGATAAAGTTACAGTAATTAAAAATGTGTGCTTTTGGTGTTAGAATAGTAAAATACATTAATGGAAGAGGTTAGGTCTAGCTAAAAAACATGTATGAATGTTAAAGTAGTATGTAGTAAAGATAATATTAGATTGGTGATTGTATGATAATTGGCTACACGTTTATATAACACAGGGTGTAGAGCTTGACTTTACAACAAACATATACCTAACTCTATTCATAAAAATTCATGGTGAGTGTAAAATATACGCAATTAAAAACATGGACAAATTTATGGCTGTAAACTTACCAAGCATAGTGTAACCCAGAAGTTATAAAGGCAAATATGGTTTCATTTTACTCAACGAATATTTAAATAATGCATAGCAAAGTAAATCAGAAATAAAATTTAAGAACTAAGGAAGGAAGCAACTACAAAAATGAATCCATGCATACAGCCGCACACACAGAGACACAACACACAGCACCATTACCACTGAGTTTGACTTAAATATTCTGCTTTTATTCTCTTACCAGCTGGCTCCAAGTTATGAGAAAAATAATGATCTGATAGGAATCCATTAAATTAAAGAGTGAGTTTCCTCAGTATCAAGTACAGTAAATACTCACTTACAAACTGTAACAATGGAATGCCAGGCAGAAATATTTATGTACCAAATATTAAATCTGCTGTCTAATATTTTATTATTCAGGATTATAAATGTTGAAAATCTTAATATTGCTAGGTACAGTCATGAATAAAGACTAATCAATGGTGCATTATTACATTTGGAGGTATTATCTTGGTATGAGACATAAGATAAGCACCTAGCCTGAGAGAGAAGATGCTTATCTTTGTCATTAAAAAGGAAAAAATATGGAGGGTTCAATTCCTCATCAGAGTACATGCCTGGGTTGCTGGTTCAGTCCCCATTCAGGGTATGTATGAGGCAAGACATCAGTGTTTCTTTCTTTTTCTCTCCTTCCCTTCTCTTCTCTCTAAAAATCAATAAGCATGTCCTTGGGTGAGGGAAGAAAAGGAAAAAGGACACTATAATAAACCTTTTTACTTCAAATGTATGTGTAGTGTCAATATGATGTGTGCATGCCACTAATATAATGATCACTTTCAAGGTTATTTGAATGTCATTTAATTAATGCAAATATCACAAATTCTATAAATTATTTTATTTAATATGCAAATATTTATTGAACACCTATGGAGGACTGCCATTCATTCGGCACTAGATATTTAAAAGAAAGAGGAGGAAAAGCAGAATAAACAGAAGCAAAATAGGATGGGGTAGAGAAGGGAGCAGAAAAATGGGAGGAGCGTGGGGGAGGAGCAAAAGGTAAAAAAGAAGAAACACTAGGAGAAGAGGAGGCATGCCATTAGCAAAACAAATAAGTAATTGCTAAGGTTTATTTAGTGCCTACTAAATACCAGACACTATAGTAGATTTTTGATGTGCCTCATCTCCAGTTCTAAAAATAGAAAAAAAAATGGTATTATTGGTATCATTACCTTCATTTTAAAGAGGAGGTAACCAAAATACTTAACTGTCAATGAGGAGTTGTCATCAAATCAAAGTGAATTCACTTGAGAAAGATATACATGATTTATCTCAGGGACATTTTTCTAAAAATATACATATTATTTCATAACAATTTTACCAGAGGCATAAAACATCCCATATGGTAGCTAACACCTGTTGCCTTACATACTCATGCCAGCAAATACCTATCAATAGTCAATGAACTATTGAACTGGTGGCACAGGCAAGATTCACTATCCATGTACCTGTTTTCTAAGTAAATTCATACTCTAGCAGATTCATTATTCTGATTATATGGTTTACCACAAACTTTTAGAACATCACTTACTCATATTTTTGTAATTATATTGTATATCATTCTTTCAGTAAGTTTCAAGGATTTTCAGCAATACCCCTCCATGTAACACAGAGGTTATTCACTCTAAAAATGTATATAAAGAATAATTCTATATTTTGCAAATTTCCTTCTCTGCAGTTAACAAGTAAAATACCATATAAAATCAAAGGATTTTCAGATCCACAGGTAATAACCTTCTATAAATCACACCTTTTGATGTCTCTGCCCTTGGGTAATGCTCTCCTATATGGACTATGGGCTTACCTTTGCGATTTGACCTGGTCAATGTAGTTTCAATAAATATGAGGCAAGGAGAACTGTTAAGGCCTTTGTAGACTGGTGGCTTGCATCTCAAAGACCTGAGAAGAACATGGACAAAAGTATTGAGAAGAAAGCTTCTCCCATCTCAGCAGCTCTAGCTGAGCCTGGTTCCCAGGAGACCCAGTGAAATACAATTGCAAAGTGAGCCCGAGTGAGACCAGCACAATCATGGGAAATAATACGTGGTGTTCATTTTAGTCACTACATGTCGGAATGATTTGTTATGTAACAACAGATAATTTAGGCACTCACTTGCCGTTTATTCTGTTACTCACTAGCTAGAAAATATTGGGCAAGACTCTTACACTCTGAGGATTTTTCTCATGAATAATATCAGGATAATAATGACAGCAAGCAACTGCATAGAGGTTACTGTTTAATCCTCACTACATTTAATACTTATGGAAACCCTGTGGGCAGTGCAGTAATTGTCTCTATTTCTTGGAAGAGAAAATGGAAAAGAGGTTAGTAAACAAATGTTTTCAAAGTTACACATCTACTAAAAAGTGGTTTTCGATTCTGTGCTTTCAATTTTTATTTGATATGGACAGGTTTGTGCTAGTCCTTAAACAAAATGTTCTCTCTCTTCCTCCCTAAGTATCCTGCTTGTCAGGTTTGATATATATCAATTCGATTTTAAGTGTGACCAGTAGTTCTTTTTGGTCAGTTGTGGGATTTGCCTCTCTAGCTGCCTCTGTTTCTGTGGTTTTACTAGAGGAATCTTTCTCCTCTGTAAAATCCTATATTGTTCTATTGTACTCTGGAGAGCAGTCCATCTGCTTCTGCTGGTTTATACATAACAAGCTCTGCTTAGGAACCTAAAAGGACATAAATCTTGAACTACAGATCCATGCTTGTCAGTGCCATATAACACAGCTCCTGTTCAGTAATTATGTATGATAAACATCCCGATTAGAATACATCTCATCTGCTAAGGTGGTCTGCTAACGCAGACATAATACTGGTTTACTGACATAACTAAGCTATACACAGCTTTTTAATGTGCTACTTCTTGAACAGAGAAACTTCTTTTTATCTTTTTCAAGATTGTTCAAATGATGGTGCCTTGCATACTGAATGCACCATTTACATTCAATTAAAATTTGAGGCCTCAAATTTTTCCAAACTAATTTGCTCCAAATAAGCTTGCTTTCTTTTCAGTGGTTCATTAAGAGACAGCATTTTTAGGTTCTTCAGATTTATTATTGAAAAACTGTAAAAAATATGCTTCTAAGTTTTTTTTTCTTAGATTCCCTCTAGCAGCCTTCCTCTCCATTCCAGTAAGCAATATTTGTTCATCATAGTGTGCTTAATAAAAATTCATAAAAGTGAACAAATGAGTTCACATTCAATGCAACTAAATATAAGGATGGCTATTTGTACCACAGAAACAAGAGTTAGTCCAGTCAAGAACCCTCCCACTATAAGTTCTTTGACCAATTTAAAAATTTTTTGAAAAATTTTGTCAAAGAAAACTGATCAGATACTACATGGTTTTATGAAATTTATAAAATGGGAATAAACCCTCATTTCCTTGTAGAGATGTATAAAAATGTTAAATTCAAGAAAGTGATCAGCCTGTATACTTTCAAGGGTATTTGGGATCCCAGGAATATACAGCCTTTAAGGTGCTGCATTTTCTGGTCATGTCAGCTAACATACCTGGATTTCAATAAAAAGTGCCAGAAAACTTGTGATTTTTAGCAGTGTATTTAAACTTGAAGTGAATAGCTTCTTCCAAGAATCTGAAAATTCAGTCTAGGTAATGAGATTTTAGCAAATACTATATGCAAGATCTTGTTCTTTTTCCTGTTATCTTTTATTCTCTAGGGGGTCATTCCACATGCATTCAAAGGAAGCCTGACTTTGATTCCCTTAGAGGATTAGTGGAAAATTTATATTCTGATTTGTTCTTCTTTTGCCAAGAAAGGCTCACCACACCCACTTGGGGTCTATGCAAGGTCCCTAACACAGAGAAAAGATAAACATTAGGAAAATAACCATCAATACTTGAAAAAATATTGACATGACCCTGTTTCCCTGTTCTGCCTTTAAAAATGTTTTTTTTTACAGATATGTCTTAAAATATTCTGTCAATTTATTTAAGATATGTCTATTTATTTAACTATCTTTTAGCTTCTCAAAATTAATACTGTCCAAATAGTTTCACTTTCTCTTCAGTCTTTCACATGCTTAAAGAACATCTAAGAGTCATTCTATAGACTATATCCATTAATTATCGGCACATCATAGATATATAGTTTTAACTACAGTTTAATTTTTCAAAACAACTTGTTTTCTAATAAATTATCTTACCTATATTTTTGTTAAACAATATATGTTCATCAGTATACACTAAGAGCAATTTAAATGTAAAATTGTAAAATATATGAATAAATGAATACAGATGTCCAAGCTATATGAATATGTATGTGGGTATACCCAATAATGTGCTTTTATTTCAGAGTTTCTTGTAAAATCCATGGAGAAAAAATACCTATCATTGGCCAATGTTTCAGTGAAGGAAAGGAAATAATATTCTCTAGATATCTTTTACAAATATTAAATTACTTTACATTTCTCATGGAGAATTGATAGTTGAAAGGCACACACATTTCCATATGTGCCTTTTCCATTGATCATTTTCCATTTTATTTACCAATCTTTAGTGGATTTATCTATTGTATGCCAATTTGTCTTCTGTAGTGTCTGCTCTAAGACAACACTTACTATGCATTATTTCTTATCCATTTGTTTAGTCACTCATCTTTTAAATAGACCATAAATATACATGAGATATACTTTTGTCCAATTGATCCACATAAGAGTTCTATATAGTTAATCGTTGTCAAATCCTGCTTGCTTCTCTTCCCAGGACATTTTGGGTTTAGTGAAACTTATTGTTTGACCAAGATGAATAGACTGACAGTGAGATTATTGTAGGAATCTCCAGGTAACTTCAGGTTAAGGACAGAAGTTAAACAACTTTGAAACCTCTGCTATCTTATATCTGGCTTCTTGCCACAGATCTATAAACATACCCCTCCCTGTATAAATCAAAATTTATATCTATCAGAGAAACAGTTGAAGATAATACAGGAGTATTTTATTTGACTAGTTTATTAATTTATCACAAATACATTTTAAGTATGCTACTTTATGTTTATACTCAATGTTGACTTATTACTGAAATATTCATGATTTAAAACAATGATTGCTAAATATGTATTTCTCAAAAATGTCAAAACATTTGATTATGTAAAACATTCAATTACCTTTTAATTTTACAGGGAAATATTATGGGATATTACAAAAAAATCCCCCTGGGCTTAGAGACTACACGTTTTTTTCTGTGTTATTCCTGTAACAAATGGAACATAGTCCCCTTTCCATAAGAAATCAGAGAGGTAAAATAAGAGGGTACTGACTTTCAGTGTTTGTATAATAATAGTCATTTCATCTTATTAAATTTTTCATCATGGCCATTGAATCACTGTTATGTAATGTGACCCCAAAATTTCTCACCTAATCCAAGACAGGCTATTTATTTCTCCTTTTTCTTCTGACCCAATATCCACCCCCCACAACATCATGTTTATAATCATCTGTATTCACTTTAATTTTTTTATATGTATAAATCCATTAGCAACTATGTCAATGAAATACCTACCAATGTTTCTACTATCTTTGATTTTTGACAATCCACATTGCTGATTTTTAATAATAATAAATAACCAGGTAAACCTTTGATGTTGCCTTGTACTGTCAAAGAAATAATCACTGTAACTACGACATTTAGTACAAATTCTTATTATTTAGGTTCAGTTATGTTTTAGTCCTGCTAGGTATCATATCTTAATCTTTAGTCGATTATTGTATATAGAAGATTAGCTACTGTGTTTTAAATTTTCTTTATAAAACCTCCCCAACAAACAAAAGCTAAGGGCCAGGAGTCTTCAATGTTAATTTCCAGCAAATAGACATAGAAAAATTAATACCAATATTTCTCAAACTCTTCCAAAAAATGGAAGAGGAAGGAACACTTCCAAACACACTTTATGAAGTCCACATTACCATGACACCAAAATCGGAAAAGGATGTCACAAGAAAATCAAATTACAGGTCAATATACATGCTGAATATGAATGTAAAAGTACTCAACAAAATATTATCAAACCAAATTAACAACATCTTGAAAGGATCATACACCATGATCCCTGTGAGATTTATTCCAGTGATGCAAGGATGGTTCAGTATCCTGAAATCAATCTATGTGATACACCCCACAAAGAAAATGAGGAACAAAAATCATATGGTCATCTCAATAAAAACAGAAAAAATATTTGAAAAAATTCAACCTTCATTTATGATAAAAACTGTAAAAAATGTGAGTATAGTGGGATCGTACCTCAACATATAAAGGCCATATATTGCAAGTTCACAGCCAACATCATACTCAACGGTGAAAAGCTTAATAAGAACACGACAAGAATGCCTACTCTTGCCACTTTTATTTAACATAGTACTGTAATACCTAAGAGAGCAATCAGGTGAGAAAAATAAATTTTAAAAAAAATCCAAATTGGGAAGGAAGAAGTATGACTATCACTGTTCGCAGGTACCATGAGATTGTATTTAAAAAAAACCCTAAAAACTATGAAAGAAACTGTTAGAACTAATCAGCAAATTCAGTAAATTTACAGGTTACAAAATCAATATACAAAAAAATTTGTTCTGTTACCTATATGCTAATAACAAACTATTAGAAAGACAAGTTAAGAAAACAATCTCAAAACTACATCAAAAAGAATAAATATAACCAAGGAGGTGATAGAAGAATCTGCACACTGAAAACCATAAGACATTGATGAAAGAAATTGAAAAAGGCACAAATAAATGAAAAGATATCCCATGCTCATGAATTGGAAGAATTAATACTATCAAAGTGTCAATGAAATCCCTATCAAAATTCCAATAGCATTTTTTCACAGAAATAGAACAAACTTCTAAAATGTTTATGAAACCACAAAAGACCCCAAATAACCAAAGCAATTTTGAGTAAGAAGAACAAAGTTTGAGGCAACATGCTCCATGGTTTCAAACTATATTACAAAGCCAGAATAATCAAAACAATATGGTATTGGCATAAAAACAGATATATACATCAATGGAAATGAATAGAGAGCACAGAAATAAATATACACTTATATAGTCAATTAATTTGTGAAAAAAAAAGATAAAAACATAAAATGGGGAAAGGAGTGGTTTTCCAATAAAGGTGCTGGGAAAATTGGATAGCCACATTAAAAAAGAAAAGAAAAGAAAAGAGAGAGAAAAAATAAACTGGACCACTATCTTATACCACATACAAAAAATAACTGAAAAGACTTGAACATAAGTCCTAAAACCATAAAACTGATATAACAAAACATAGTTTTGGCTATGTTTGGAATCTAACACAAAAATCAAAAGAAACAAGTAAAAATAAATAAGTGGGATTACATCAAACTGAAAAGCTTCTGCACGGCAAAGGAAAATGTCAATGAGAAAAGCTGACCTATTGAGTGGAAGAAAATATTTGCAAATCATAAATCAATTAAGGGGCTAATCTCTAAAATATATAAATACTCATACAATGCCATGGCAAAGAAACAACTAATATATAGATGGTCAACATATACATGAAAAGATGCTCAACATCACTAGTCATTAGGGAAAAGCAAATCAAAACCACAATGAGATATTACCTCAAACATGTTAGAATGATTATTATAAAAAATACAAAAAATAGTAATTATTGGTGAGTTATGGAGAGAAGGGAACCCTTGTGCATTGTTGGGAATCTAAATTGGTGCAGTTACTATGGAAAACAGTATAGAGTTTCCTAAAAAAAATTAAATGTAGAAGTGCCATTTGAACCAGTAATTTCATTCATTTCAGGGCATTTATTTATCCAAAGGAAATGAAAATGCTAACTTGAAAAGATATATGCACTCCCCTTGTGTGTTGCAGCATTATTTATAATAGCCAAGACATGGAAACAACTTAAGTGCCATTGATGGATGAATGGATAAAGAAAATGTGATACACATACCCACACATAAAATGAAGTATCAGTCAGCCATAAAAAGCAACGAGATCTTACCATTTGTAACAACATGGGTGGACCTCAAGGACATTATGACATGTGAAATAAGTTACGGAAAAACAAATGCTGTACAATGTCTCATGTGTAAAATTTAAAAAAATCAAGCTTATTGATACAGAGAATAAATTAGTAGTTGTTAGAGGTGATATCTAGCAGGTGGGAAAACTAGGTAAACCTTATTTTTAGTTTAAATAAATTAAATAAAATTATTTATTAAAAATATAACAGAAAAACAAAGAAACAACTTTCTGTGTATTTAATCTCTATCACCTATGACATTTTTTAATATAAATTATCTTAGGATCAAGAAGTAATATATTATACCATTGAAAGTAAAGAAAATAATCTGATGTCTTAAATAAAGACTTTGAAAGTCCAATAGCTAAATACATTTACTGTCTGAAGGAGAATTTTCATACATTTAAGTAAAATGTCAATGACAAAAGTTGAATGGCTGTATACGGAATATCTTGATATTGATTTAAATTTCTTCATGGCCAATCTCAGTGTATTCAAGTTTTACAGAGAAATGGAACCAATAAGAGATATATAAAGATTCATTATATGCAAGTAGTTATTATAAGTTACTGGATTTCATGATTATGGAGACTGAGAAGACAACCTGTCTTTTACAGGTTGGAGACTTAAAGTCAGTGGTGTAATTCAAAGGCCCGAGAGTCACAGAGCTGATCGGCGTAATTGTTCAGTCCAGGTCCGCACTACAAAAGATGTCTACCACTCACTCAGTCTTAGAGATGCTGCTACCCTCTCATCAAGGCATTCCTGACATCTATGCTAAGCGGAATGTTTCCAAAGTCCTCTTGGAGCATGTATCCATCAAGTTTTCCAGCATTACATAATATAAACATTTTTAACATGTTTAATTCTTTAAGTCAATCATTTTGTCAAGGTAGCTCTACCAATTACGAGGGTGGACCTAAAAAGCCCGGAATTTATTTTTTAAAAATTGAACATTTATTTTTACATGATTAAACTTAAATCACCTTTGAAGTACTCTCCATTTGATGCAATACACCCTTTGAGACTTTTTCCCATGGCTCAAAACAGTTTTCGAACTCATCAATTTTGGTGCCTTTTTGTGCTTCTGCCATTTTTTAAAAACAAAGTTTTATTTATTTATTTTAAAGATTTTTTAAAAATACATTTTTAGAGAGGGGAAGGGAGAGAGAGAAGGAGAGAAATATCAATGTATGCTTGCATTTCATGCGCCCCCTACTGGGGACCTGGCCTGCAACCCAGGCATGTGCCCTACACTGGGAATCAAACTGGCACTCCTTTGGTTTGCAGGCCAGCGCTCAAGCCACTGAGCCACACCAGCCAGGGATGCTACTGCTGCCATATTTTGTTTTACCTCTTCCACATCTGCAAACCGCTTCTCTTTGAGGACCTTTTTCATCTCGGGAAACAAAAAGAAGTGGCTTGGGGTGAGATTAGGTAAATAGGGAGTAAATAGGGAGAGTGGGGCACTGAGTCATGATGTTTTTGGTCAACAACTGCTGAAAACAGCAGCAGGTGCAGGTGTAAATCATCCATCATGAAATGGACAAATGCTTTGAAAGAATTAAAAAAAAAAATCACTGAAGCTGAACCACAGTGTCTCACAGCAAAGCCAGCTGGTATACTGATGCATATGGGTTCCTAGAACACTCACCTAGCAGGGGAAGCTTGTACTACAAGAGGCCTGCCCTCCAGAACATAATTCCATTTTTTTGGAGGGTCACCTCTTATTCTTTAGGGTTAGTTAGGCATAATATTGAATCTGAATGTACTATCTCACATCGTTCACATAAATGAACTCCACCTTGATTTTGAATCCAGGTTCGGCTTTAAAATATATATAATTAATGACACTGGGATACATGGATTTCATATATAGGACACAAAAAGCATTAAGCAAAAAGTAAATATTGTTACATGGACTTCAGTGTCTGATTATGAAATAAGAAATCCATAAGAGACATAAAAAATATGTGCCTTGAAACAGGAGTGGATATTTGCAATGCATTGAACAAAGAACTCAAATACATACTATAAAAGTAATTTTCACAAATCAGTAAGAAAAGTCTACTAATATAAACTGGGAAAGATAATCAAACAAACATGTAACAGAAAAGAATACCTCTAATGGCCAATAAACATATAAAGATATTTAACATTTTATAACATGAGTTAAATAAATATATTTTAAAGCCACAGGAATGGTACAACCAAACAACAAATGACACTAACCAAAATGACTAAAAATAAAAAGACAACAGGGAGTTTCGGTGAACAATCAGAACTCTCATACTCTAATGGGGAACATGAAAATTGATACAAGCATTACCATCACAGTGATAACTGATTTGGTTTTATTTAATAAAGCTGAACATGCATGCTTTTGTTCTGAACACAGAAACTTTACTCTTAGAATTGCAAAAATACATGTACATCTGTGAGTATAAATACATAGATTTATACATGTGTGTACATATATAAACATATAAAATACATATATGTATTTGACAAAACTCATTTACAAGACACTTAATTACAGAACCATTCGTAATAGCCTCTAAGGGAATTCCGCTTAAATGTTAATTAACTGTAGAATGGATGAGTATTTTTCAATATATTGTGCATTGATCATTATGGAACAGTGAGGATGCATGGGTCACATATACATCCACAACATATATGGATCTCAAAATATGATACTGAAAATAAAACCCAAAACACACAATTTATTTTTATATTTATATAAAGATCAAAAACATACAACACTAATTTCTAGTATTAAAAGTCAGGATTATGCTTGCCCCTTGGCATTGAATAGTGACTGAAAGCACAATCATGGGTTCCCAGAATGCTAGTCCTAACATTATGTTCTTTGATCTTGTTTACTGGTTTCTTAAGAGGTTGCTCATTGTGAAAATTTACATAATTATATTCTGACACATTTATGCACTTACCAGTTTGAATAGTAACTTCAAATAAAAATTTATTAAACAAATAAACAAATATACTTATAATTCTTTCTCCAAAAATAATGGCTTTGAAACACTTTGCATTATACATATCCTTATATTTTCTGTTATAAAATTTTTTTCAAAAAACAAAATAGGATTATACTATTCATGAGATATGAAAACTGATGTTACCACTAAACAAAATGGTTTTTTTAATTCTTCACACAATAATTATTACTGTCAAAAATATAATTTAGACATATACTATAATTTTGACTGTGTTTTTTAAAATGATTACATAGGGTAAAAATTATCTCAGTCAAATCTTTGCATATTCCCTTGTGGGTTTTTTTTTCATTTTTTTTCAATTTTTAAGAATAAATTGCTAAAAGTGAAATTGCTAAGTGACAATGTCAGTATTTGCAAATATTTCAACAGCTGGTATCAATTTGCCTATGGCTAGCAATGCATGAAAATGGACATTTCCCCATAACAGAGTGAACATTACATGTTACCTTCACACTGGTTGTGCTAATACAAAATATAAAAATAGCATGGCAATTCTATTGAATTTTTCACCTCATTGTGGAAAACCAATTTTATTTTGTTCACAGTAATTTTTACATACAGAAGCTTTTATTATTTGCATAGTCAAGCCTATAATTGCTCTCTTTTAGGGACTGTGCCAATTGTGCTAAATTTAGAGAGGTCTATCTGGTTAAATAACACATAAATAGTCAATGATAGAAGTATATCTTTTATAAGAAATTTGCCATAGCTATTTTTTTAATGAACTTCAGAATTATTTTGTCTTGTCTGCTGAACAACAACTAAACAACAACAAAACTTCATGATTAAAATAACATACGTGTATATAAAAATTTTAGGAGAAAAATTTTTTTAATATATTTTTCATTAGAGATATCAAAAACAACTCCATTTATTCAAGACTTCTTTTATGTTATTAAGTAAAGTATGACAATTTTAGCAATAATATATTTTATAGTTTAGTAATAAAGTCATGGAAACTACCAACATTTATTTAGATGTTTTATATATTTGTATAAACTATGTATTAATTATTCATGTTTAAGTAACTCTAATTATAATACATATTCTATTGTTACTTATATATTTTATATCTGACAAGCTTAGAGTACAATTTTACCATTTCTAAGACAATTTTAACTATTATTTTGGAGTTTCCTATATTAAAAATATTAAATTTCCGAATATGTAGTTTACTATTTTCTAAAAATTCATAATTAATTTTTCTGGAAATTATGGGACTGAAATCAGAACCTGATACTCAGGTGCTATGTTAAATATAAACTAGAGTGAATTTTGATGATCGATAATATTTAATTATTATTTATTTAAATGTTTCCATAGTTTTAATTATGGTTTTTGCTTTTGGGTTACACTGGAAAGGCTTCCTCATTCTAAGTTTATATACACATATATACAGGCTAGGGCAAAAGTAGGTTTACAGTTGTGACTACCTAAAACAGAGTTTATTCTTGTATTATTTATTAATTATTGCATTATTTTCCATATGAACAATTGTAAACCTACATTTACTCCACTTCATGTGTGTGTATGTGTGTGTGTGTACATATATATGTGTGTGTGTGTATATAACTCACTTCTATGTTGATTCTGTGTTAAGCTAGTTTTTCTCAATCACTCCTCTCTTAATTTTTGCTTTAAACAACAGTTATGACTACCACTTTTATCCCAAGCAACCACGTTTGTGTATATATACATATACATGCACAAACATATATACTTTTTATTTTTGCAATATTTTATAAGGAAATTTTTTAAATATATGTAGAAAATATTTTGTTATAAAAATGGAGGTAAGATTATTTAGAGGTCCTAATTTAATTCTTAATTTTAATCTTGAAATAGTTCTTCTTCTCCACTGATTTGCAATGGTTCCTTACCCTGTGTGTGTGAATGCATGATTGATGTGTATGTGTATGTTATTATATGTATAAAAATTCTTCTGGATTAAAAAAAATCCTTCTGTATTTTCCTTCCTTTTGTATTTCTAATTTTACACCAGCACTACATTCTTTAATTACTGTAAATATTTGTATTGTTTTATAATTCAATGGTGTTTATTTCCACACATCATTCTCCATTTAAAAACTTGGAGTTTGTTTAGTACTGCTGTTGGAAAAGTATTAGTTGCCTTTGGAGGTTGGAGTCTTAGGGAGCAAAATGGCAATGGCTAGCATCAAACATGTGGTTGCTTGGGTAAAAGTGGTAGTCATAACTGTTGTTTAAGGCAAAAATTAAGAGAGGAGTGATTGAGACAAACTAGCTTAACACAGAATCAACATAGAAGTGAGTTAAATTGGATAACAAATGCATTCAAAGTTGCTTAGTCTCGCCAGGTATCAAGTAAAACAACAATAAAATATTTTCTTAACCCATCAGACAGGCACAGTTTCAAATGAATGATAATGCATATCACAGGCAAGAGTGTAACTTTACTAACAAAAATAGCCAAAATATGGAAGCAACCCAAGTGCCCCAAAATAGACTACTGGATAAAAATGTTGTGGTACATGTATATAATGGAGTATTGCTCAACCATAAACAGAATGAAATCTTACTATTTATGACAATGGATGAACCTAGAGAATATCAGGTTAAGTGCAGTAAGTTTGGCAGATCAAGCATATCAAATTATTTCATTTACATGAGGAATCTAAAGAACAAAATGAACAAAACAGAAAAGGACACAAAATGGGTGGTTGACAGAGGGGTGTTGGAGGACTGAGTAAACAAAGGTGAAGGAATTAAGAAGTATAAATTGGTAGTTATGGGGATGTTAAGTACAGTTTAGGAAATATAGTCAATAATATTATAATAACTAAATATGATGCTAGGGGGTGCTTAAAGTATTAGGGGATCACTGGCAAATTATATGATTGTCTAACCACTATGCTGTACACCTGAAACTAATATAAAATATTATTGAATGTCAATTATAATTGACAAAATAAAAAAAATAGATTTCAGTCACCCACTTGCTAACTATAATCTTCTGTATAATCAATAGTTAAACATACATTTTAAGATGTGAGCCTTGAGTTTGAATACAGGCATTCACAAAATAACTAGACAGTCACAGGTTAACACAGAAGTTGTGAATAAGAGAGAGCAAACATACAAAATAATCTTGCAAATGTAAACCTGCAAACCATTCAAAGATATGTAAAGAAGTCAACAGCCCAAAATTTTCAACATAACACATAATCAGAATGGAAATTTACTGATACAAAAATCGTTTATTTACTGTCAGCATTCATCGACAACGCTAGCATAGGGGAGATCAAAATATTAACTAAATGACTTTTTACTTACAGTTTAATATCTAGCCATACTTTTATTTATAGTTGAGGATATACAAAACATGCTTTTATGTGTGCAAAAGCTATGAGTGTATGGCATACCACCCTCAATAGTAATAACTTTAAAGAATTTATTTTACCAAGAAAAGTGAACACTGACTGAAAGCATAGCATAAAAGCAGTGCTAAATGCAAATATTGATACATAATGTCAATAAATTTAACTAAATATTAAATATAAAGTAATATTTTTCTTAATTGTGTTTAAAAATGCATAACAAAATGATAATTTTTTTGGAATGGACAGATGCATAATAAGTACTCTAAGACAATGGTCCAGAAGAATAAATACATTTATTAGAAAAAGATACAGTTTAATATTTATCTTTTAAACATTAAATGAATTGTAAGGTAATAGTAACTCAACATACACATTTTAAAACAGCACAGGAAACAAAATACATTTCAGTGTGGTTGGATAACGTGATTTGTACTATAGCAATTTTTTTAGAATTTGTTGAAAATGGCTTTAATGGCTGGTAATTACACACTTTTATTTCTGAATTTATTTTTATTGTTTTGCTTTATCGTGGTTGGTGTATAATATACTTCCCATAACTTTCAATTCATGTATTTCTACATTTCAGAAAATTATCAGTCAATATTATTTCTCAAGACAGTTGCCTCTATTATGTTCTTTTCTTGCTTTCTGAAACTTCTAATCTGATGTTATCTATTTTTACATTTTTTAAGCTTTTTATTTTTATTTCTCTTTTGTTAAAGTTTTCGGGACTATGTTTCAATTTACTAATCTTCTCCTTAAGTTTTATTTCTTTAAACATAATAAATATGCATTTTATATGCTGTATCTTATCTCAGTATCTGATTTTCTGGCAGAGGTGTTTAAATCAGCTATTTTCAAAAAGAATTTTTAAAAATTTTTATGACCGATGGCGGCCGTGATGCTGGTGACGATGAATGAGATACCTGCTCCCCTCATCGGTGACCTGGTTTAGTAAGCGATGAGTTAGAGGTTTCTGTGGTGCTAACCATTCAAGAATAACTTCCTAAGTACTAAGGTGCTTCAATGACTCCTTGGCATTGTTCTTTCTATGAAGGATTACCTTCTATAAAAGACTTTCCATCTTTTTTTCTGTAAATTTTCATTGCTTCTCATATTTCATTTTAAATTGCTAAAATTGATCTAAGAAATGAGCCAAAAATTGGTCTCTATCAATGAAATATGGCTAAGACAAAAACTACATGCAAAGTGAGAAACATTAGGCTCTCACCTCATCTTTTTATTTCAATAAAACCTGAAGAGAAATTTAAGAACAAGGCTGATGCAGTTAAGTAAGGCACACACTAGTCCATCTGAATGCCACTTAGCTCTACCTGGTCTCACAAAAGTACTGATGTTGAGATCCTGTGATGTAATTCACTTCTTCATGTCTCAGGCTTGCCGACCCACAGTGTAATCTAATGTACATGTTTGCTTTTTCTGATAGCTATGTGTAGATTAGTGAGATTTAATCTATAAAGCAGATGAATTTGTTAAGAAATATTGCAACCAAGAAACCAAAATGACTCAAATGACTTAGGTTAATGGTAACATAAGGGAACATGGACAGTGTAATAAAACTAGGAAATGTCTAAAAATATGATATGTGCACTACAACACATTACAAGTGTGTATCATTTTCTCCTCATTGTTCTTTCTTTGCCAGCTTGCCTGTAAAATCAAATCATCTCCTTCTTAACTGAAAACTTTCTGAGAACATTAGTACTAAGAAAAGATTACTAGGATAGTCTAACAGGGGTGTCCAACCTGCAGCCTATGGGCCACATGTGGCCCAGGATGGTTACGGATGTGGTCCAACACAAAATCATAAATTTACTTAAAACTTTTTGTTGTTGTTGTTCATCAGTTTTTGTTAGTGTTTGTGTATTGAATGTGTGACCCAAGACTACTTTTCTTCTTCCAGTGTGGTGCAGAGACTCCAAAAGGTTGGACACCCCTGGCCCACATTGGGCCTAATTTTTAAGTGGCCGTATAAATGATTGGCTTTATGTTTTCATTTGCATGGTATTTAGAAAGCCTTCCTTTAAGTATGTTTGGAAGTCTAAGAGCTTCAGCATTTGATATTTTACTGTTAAGTGTTAATGACTTTTATGTCATTGTTCAAAATAAAGACCACTGAGTGACAGACTGTATAAGCAATATGTACATGAAGATCACACAAAGAATACAATCAGAAAGCCTTTCTAACATAAAATTTAGGATTGTAAGTTAACTCTTAAGGCCTTAGTGAAACATAAATTTTTATCAATTGCTTTCTTATTGGGAAATCACCATTCTTGCCTCTGCAAATAAAATTCCACATAACCATTCTAATAATGATGATTTCCAAACATTTGGCAATTTCTAGGATGTTTAAAACCTTAATCCTCAGATTTCAGGTTAACTTACATATTACAAAACCAACCTGTGATTGCAATTTTTATACAGCAATTTGTAAGTAAAGGGGAAAATAGTATCTTAGCATGAAAGAATCGTATGGCACATAGTAATGCTACCTAGAAATGTAACAGTGGAACTCAAAAGGAGCCAATCTCAGCTCATCAGCATTGCCACAAATGCAATACTTCACTTTGTTTTATGAGCATGTCGAGCCAGAAGCTGTAAAAATGCTGTGAGGGATTACCTACCAGGGACCCACACAGACTATGCCAGGAGCAGCATAGAGGTCTTTTCATACTGTTATTCATGTAATAAGAATTCTGTAAGGCAGAGTTCGGAAATGGAGGCAGTGCTTTTTATATTACGTCCTAAAGAAGCATTTGCCCCAAATGCTAATATTCATTCTACCACACCACTCTCTAGAAATCTCATTCAGCTTTGCCACACATGTTTGCAATAATAGTAGTTTTACTGGCCAGTGTTCTCAACACTAAGAGCACGAAAATCTTTGTTGGCGAAGCAGGTAGCAACTATCCACGTGTGTGGGTGTTTGATTCCTGGCAGTTTACCTCACTTGTAAATAGGACCAATGGCCAAGAATCCTAGTTCGCAAGTTCTCTCACCTCATTTGGAAACATTTGTTTCATTCTAACAGTCCCTCCTGTGTACAGAAAGGAAAACAAAGTCACATGTTTTAAATAAAAACATACTGTACACTGCCACTTCTTTTGAGCAATCACATTCCATATTTTACTCCCTTTTTTCTTCATTTTTTTTCAGAGTTCAAGTTGAGCTGTCCAGTTAATAGGAGTTAGACATTCACATGGAAACAAATATTAAACTTCAATAGAAGTATATATTTGGGGGGGGGGAGTCTGGAAATCTATTTAACAGAGATACAAATAGATTAGTTTTCGCATTTTTTTCAAGTACCTAGGCTCATCTCATGAAACCTAATAAAAAATACAAACCCATGTTTTACGTTTACTGCCAATGTTACCTGAACATCTTGTGAACAGTCTGATTTTTGTGTCCATGTGAATCCTGTGCAATAAAGCAAACAACCTTCTCTTCATTTTTTTTTTATTTGATAATTTCTATTTGGTTCTGTTTCACTGTAATTTAGTGGTGGTTTGAAAAAGAAAGCCATTTTTTTACTGTTAAAAGTTACTTTAACTACGATCAAGTTGATTTCACTAACATAAAATAAACAACCTTTTAAATAATGTTGTTTTCCTTTGATTCCTGCTATCCTAAACAATCTACTAGAATAATACAAGCTGACTTCAAAATCCAGCTCTGAGCTCACTTTTTTTTAATGAACAGTAATAGGTCCTAAACAAAAGAATTGTAAGAAATTAGAGTGTTACTAAAAGAGTTATTTAGATGAGAAAATTATAGCTTCATATTAGCACATCTGCACCTTGACAATCAAATGCATGACTGCATTATAATTTCAATGAATTATGCAAAATGCTAATTAAAAAGTCACATTTACTAATCATCTCTCAGGGTCATAACCGGAATTGAATTTGAGACAGGACAAATAATTCTATGAAGTATAGTTTCATCAGATAGTTTTTAAAGCTGTTTAGAAATACATACCTGAAGAACAATTTTTGTTTTTATTAGATGCTAATTGATTTTCTTGTGTTCAATCTATCAGAAATTATTGATCACTCCCTTATAAATTATGGTTACATTCTGTAGCTGTGTATTTCAGAAAAGGATACATTATAAATACACAAAATTGTATAATAAATGTAGGCTTTCTGTTTTAAATTAAAAACTGATTAAGCAGTAGAAACTTCTCATATAATATTCTACAACTAACAATTGCCTGTCAAGCATAAAACATTTGAATGAAATGTTTTAAAATATTTTCCACTTATAATATTTTCAAGCCTTACTGCTTGTAAAAATATTTCAAAATTATCCATTATATTTACCTGTAAACACTGTTTCAAGCAACTGTATATTTTAGAAAATGGTACTATAGTTTCTGAGATAAACAGTTATATTCATGACAGATGAATGGATTGATAGATAACTAGATAGATGGAGAGATAAATGGATTATAGATAAAAATTACAATTTTTTTAGAGGCACATTTTGAAAATGATATATGTTTAAAGTCTTTAAAGTCTCTTCAAAACTTTAACATTTAGTGCTAAGTATTCTACTTTGCACTATTTTGAGAATTTTGTTTGTCAAACAAAAACTTTTAAAGGATAACAAAAAAAAAGTGATTTTATGTCTCTGTCTCTGCCTGTACAAACTTTTCTCTACTTTATAAGGGACGGTTGAGGACCTACGTCCTTATGAATGGAGTAGATAGCAATGGAGATCTTGAACACAAACAACCCCACTCATTAAAGCATCTATGAATTCTGGTGGACAAAGTAACAAAAAAAGTAAAATAATATAAACAAAAAGTGATATTTGTCTGCAAATAGTTCCTTTCAAACACTTATCCAATGTGTCTCATAGGGGAAAATATGAGTACATATGTTGAATTTAATCCAAGTCCCTGGACTTATGAAGTCCAGTTTAGTTGTAGAACCTGGATGCTTCCCATTAAGTACCTGATATTTACTATTAATTTTGAGATGCCTTTGGCAGTCAGTGTAAAATCATGTCTAGTGAAGTCCAACTTTCAGGATTCATTTGGCAATGGTTCTTTTGATTATTAAATTTAAGTGCTTATTACCTGCCATTCTATAAATTGTTAATGTTCGAAGACAGGTATTTGTAGAGATTCAAAACCTCTGTGTTGCAAGGACAGGTAGATTCTGCCAGACATTTTAATGCCAATGCTGGTCACTTCGGCTATAATTGGCTCTAATTAGCTCTCTCATCCAGCTCTAACATTCTTTACCTGCAGCTGAGAGGCACTCAGGAGAGTGGAAAAAACTCTCCTATTGAGTATTTTAAAACATCAGCTAAATCCCTGCCAATATGATCATTATAAATGAGCTGCAAACCCATTAGCTCTGATAGGAAATGGGTTGTGGGAAGTGAGATTTGATCCAAACTACCTCCACAATAATAGTAATCAATGTCCAATGAAAACACATTCCATTATGAAACAAGACCCATAACTGAAGGCTGTAATAGTAGACTGGACAGGCTGGGTTAGAGTTCAGCTTTATTTATTCAGCTTACTTCCCACCTTGCATATACACTTCAGTTTCTGAGTTTCATGAATAAAATTCTCTTTTATAAATTCAGAAGTTGTGGGGTTATTCTAAAAACAGGGTGATAATAATGTAATAATCTCAACTGCTGTATCATTTCTCCCCATGGATAAAGAAATTATAGACATTTGTTCTAAACCCTGTACCAAATTTGAAGAAAAAGTTTCTCCCCATCTTCCTTGATTTATTTGAAAATATTTTCCTGATTTCTCAACTAGCAGTAACTAGCAAAAGAAGATGATATCCTGATTAAAGGAAAAGCTGAATGGAAGTAGGACTGAATTCAAAACAAAACAAAAATGAAAAAAAACATTTATTTTGTATTTTTATGAGGTGATGATTAATTCTTAACTGATACTGTAATTCTTATGACTTCATTTCTGTGTATTTGTTAAAGAAAGAATATGTAAAAACTTATCATAGTAATGCTAATATGTAACTAAATTTGGGAGTGTAATGGAGTATGGAAATCAAAGAAATGGCAAATACAGTTTATTTGCAGTCACAGCTGGATGGATTGTTCTGTTTCTTGTGGTTGTTTCTGAAATCTAGAAGGTTCTACCTCTTCCATATTAGAAATTTTGTGGTGGAACCAATTTATTTTATACCCCTATAAAAATGAATTCTGAAATTATGATTGCCATAATCTAAAGGAAGAAACTTTAACAAAACAAAAATTGCCCATTCTTTGATAAAAATTACATTACCAGTAGCAATATCTTTATTGAGTGTATACGGATAGGAATATTTTTGAAAGAGTCTTATTTGAGGGGGCATGGGATAAATGAACATGCAACTAAGAATACATCATAAAAAGGTAGCATATTATGAGGGTTATATAGTTGAGGGAAGTAAGCAATAGCTATAGGCTGTGTAAGACCATTAGAGAATCTTCACAGCAATGGTGCAATTATTTGGTCTCAAAAGAATGGCGAGACTTAGACTGGAATAAGAGAAGGTAGGAAGTATTTCAATCAAGATTGCTCTTGTAACAATAACATTGATTAAAGAATAATACAAAACAAATTAGCCTATAACAAAATATTGGTGGAAGGCTGACGCTAAACATTTGCCACATTCCAGTTATACTTTCTCTACCAGTTTTGTTTGTAATTCTATCAAGTTACTTTATCTGGTAGAAATGAGATTCAAAGAGAGTTGTAAAATACTGTTGAAATCTGATATTCTTCATATCAAATAATGTTGATTAGGAATTTTTGCTGTTTTATGTTCTTTTGGAATATGATACATAATGTAAAGCTATTTACATTTCTAGGCATACTTTTTTACTAACTTTGGCCATATTTTTAGTATTTCCCAGTTACTGAGAATTGTTCCTTTGTTTGAAAATCAAGTTAATTTTCAAAGGGGTTGTCAAAAAGCATTCTTCCAAGAGCTTTATTAAAAATCACTTATTTCAATAATACTGGTTTCAATTCAGTATTAGTGACTATTTAGCTTCAAGCAATTTAAACCAGAAGAAATCTGAGGAAAGAGTTAAATAACTACAATATAAGTTAACTATGACCCCAAATATTTTATATTTTAATGAAGTTAATTAGGCAGTTTATGGACCTATGATGGGTCTCCCATGTCAGCAAATTTGATGACCTAAATTTGTTAACGTGAGGTTTTTAAATATGTGAGAATCAACATTTCTGAATTAGCTCATTTTGATATTTAACTTAATTAATATATCTTATATAGCAAGAAACTTAGAAACACCTAGAATTTTGTATCTAAAATGTATACTATAGGGCATCTGGTCAAGATGGTAATGTAGGCAGACATCGTTCACCTCTTTGCACAACCACATCAAAATTACAACTAAATTCTACAACAACCATCACTTAGAAACATTAGAAATCTAGTTGAATGAAAGTCTGACAACTATGGAATTGAAGAAACCACATCCATCCGGGCTGGTAGGAGGGGAGAGGGTGTGGAAAAGACTGACCCCACACTCACGAGGACAAAAATTTGGGAGGGTTATTTCTGGAGCAAGGAGTCCCAGACCCACACCAGACCCCCAGCCCAGGATTCCAGTGCCAGGAAGATAAGTCCCCATAACTTCTGGCTGTAAAGACCAGCAAGGATTGAATCAGTGGAGGAGGCTACTGGGGTTCAAAGCAGGTCCCCTTGGGGAACCCACACACAGACTCACCTACTCAGACTCGCTCTCTCTAAGTTCCAGAACTGAGGTGGCAGCTTGAACGGGCACCGGTGAAATACAGAGAAAGACTGAAGTGTCTGGCAAGGGGGTAAACAGAGACCAATGTCTCTTTGCTGAGCCCTGCCCCCTCAGATCCAGGAGGCTAGAACCATATCTGAGACTCCACTAACCTGGCTAACATTGCGTGACTCACCTTGGAAATCCACAGAGGCTCTGCCCCACCCAACTTACAGGTGCACCCAAGCTGTTTTTCCATAAGAATGATTGGTCTTGACTCCTAAATCCTATCAAATAAGCAATGGCTGGCTTCAGTGAGCCCTATAACAGTAACCAGATTAGAGTCACAGCTTGGCTTCCCCTGGAAATCTCTAAGCCCAGCACAAGTAGCAGCCATCTCAGACTGCTTTATAGTTTAGGCAGGGTGCCCTGGGCAAAGCACAGGTAGGGGCTGTCCTTGGCTTGTACCACTTGGGAAAACCCATGGCAAACACATCCAGTGGACAACCACAGACCACTTTGGAGCACCACTACCCTGCCCCTGCACAGCTGATCCTCCACAGTGGGCAGAGGTTGATGTTCAGTGGTCTCAGCCCATCCTTGCAGTTGGCTGGCTTAGGCAAATCCCTCCCATTGATCCTCCAACAGCAACCAAGGCTAAACTATAAGAGGAAGCTCTACTCATCCCACACAAAGGGTGCACCTTGAATACTCAGCTTGGGTGATAGGGGAGGCTCTACCACTGGACCTGACAGGACACTTATACATTAGACCAAACTACCAAGACAGGGAGTTATTGCAGCACTACCTAATACATAGAAACAAACACAGGGAGGTTACCAAAACAAGGAGACAAAGAAACATGACCCAAATGAAAGAACAGATAAAAACTACAGAAAAACAGCTAAATGAAATGGAGATAAGCAATTTCAGATGCAGAGTTCAAAACACTGTTTATAAGGATGCTCAAGGAAATTAGTGAGTACCTCAGCAACATAAAAAAGGCCCAGACAGAAACAAAGGATACACTAATTGAAATAAAGAACAATTTACAGGGAAACCACAGTAGAATGGATGAAGCCAAGAATCAATCAATGATTTGGAACATAAGGAAGCAAAAAACAACCATGCAGAACAAGAAGAAGAAAAGAAAAATTTTTTTAATGAGGATAGTATAAACAGCCTCTGGGACAACATTAAGAGGTCCAACATTCACCTCATGGGGGTCCCAGAAGGAAAAGAGAAAGAGTAAGATTTGGAAATCTATCTGAAAAAATCGTGAACAAAAATATCCCTAATTTGGTGAAGGAAATAGACATGCAAGTCCAAGAAGCTCAGAAAATCCCAGTTAATGATTGATACAAACAGGCCCATTCCAAGACACATCATTATTAAATAACCAAAGGTTAAAGATAAAGGGAGACTTGTAAAAGCAAGAGAAAAGGTTAGTTACTGGAAGGTTGCCAGGTGGGAGGGGGAAGAGGGAGAATGGGTGAAAAGGTGAGGGAATTAAGAAGTACAAATATGTAGTTACAGAATAGCCATGGGGATGTAAAGTATGGTATTGGAATTGGAGTAGCCATAGAGCTTATACACATGACCCATGGATATGAAGAGTGGTGGTAGTACCTGAGGGAATAGGGGTACTGGATGGAGGGAGGCAAAGGGGGAAAATCAGGACAACTGTAACAGTATAATCAATAAAATATAATTAAAAAATTAAAATATATATACCATAAAGTTAATACTTGTAATAACCAGATAACACACTGTTATGCTTACCATTATGCATATACTATGAAATGAGAAAAACCATCTATGCTGATCTGTCTTCAATCACATTATTTTGTGGTCTCTTTAAAAGAAAAATTTCAAAGATGGAAAGACCTAACCTGAATATTTACTACCTCTTTAAAAATTGTTGACTATTGACCTGAATTTTAGCTTCCACGTTCTACTTCCATTGTGGAGTTTCTCTGGACTGCGTCTGGACTGCTGAGCCTAGGAAACTCTGCTTTCTAATTTGTAAGCCTCCTGTGGCGTTGCTATATTCTGCTGACTGGGCTCAGTGCTTGGATCATGGCTGCCCCTGAGGCTGCCACTGTTCTATCCACTGATGCTCTACCACTGTGTGGTACCTTCCTGCAGTGATTCATAAAGGCCAACCAGAGTAATGACCAGTTACAATTTTTAGTGACAGAGGTCTTCTCAATTCATATAGACATAAATACTGTATTTTTACCAAAATGAATTCATGAGGAATTTTGGTTTTAGCTCCAACATATAAAGAGCCTAGAACTCCTCACTCTTATTGCCACAGCAAGAAAATGCTGTAGAGACTAAAAACTAACAACTCTTCTTGAAGCACTCAGAGAATTAAAACTGCAGGGCAAAATGTCACTCTAAATTAAAAAAAAAAAAAAGAACCAGGAAATCTAGAGATATACAGCTTCCAAGAATTTCCTACTTAAATGCTCACTTTGAACTACTGGAAGCTGAGTGCAGGATAATATGAGAGTGAGAAATTTCCTGAGAGGCTAAAGTCATTGGGAGGCTTCTACACTCTCCCTTCTGGGTAGAGACTTAATCAGAACACTGTAGAAAGCTCTGTGCTCCCTAGACCCACCACCACACTAAAAAGGCTCCAGTACTGTAATAGGGATTACAGCTGTTATCTGAAAGAGCTTTAACACACATAATTTCTTGGAGTGGCAGTACAAAATTTAAACAAGAAAGCCAAGAAAGTAGACAAAACAAGGGTGCTAGAAGAATTGAAGCCTCTTATACCTGTAACTAGAACAAAGAATAAACACAGCCCCACTCATATTCAGAGTAACATAAACCAGGGCATTGGAGGCCTATTTATCTAAGTACCTCTTTCCGAATACACTGGTTCAGGTTTTCAAGACAACATTGCAGGCTATGCAATAAAGTTAAGAAAAACAGTCCAAAGTGGTAAAGCAAGCATCAGAACCAAGCATATGACACAGATGTTGGAATTATCAGACCAGGTATTTAAAATAAGTATGAGTGATATGTTAATGGTATAACAGTAAAGTAGTGTACATATAATAACAAATGGATAATATCAGCAGAGAGATGAAAACCATGAGAAAGAATCAAAAGAAAAAGCTAGAAATTAAAAAAAACAAAACAAAACATGTTAACATAAATCAAGAAAGCATTTGACTGGATTGACAGACACAGTGTAGCCAAGGACAGAATTAATGAACTTGTAAGATATAATAAAGGTGTAACCCTTTCCTATCATTGCCATTATATAACCTTTGCACTCTTAGTGTATTCATGGTACTCCTTCACATAGGTGTACATGAAGACCTATTTGCAGAAATATGTCCATTCTGTTCCCAAATACTTAAATTTATCTTTAAAGTTCAAGAGTGAGATTGGGGAAAAGCCCACTCAAGAAAAATATATATATATATATATATTATTTGGAGCTTGAAAACAGCCAACACAACAATAGGCCTTCAGTGTGAATAAATTAAAATTTTACCTATTTTTTTTGGTCAGATCAGCAAAAAATATATTTTTGGTATAACTCAGAATTTTAGTAATTAGTTTATGCTTGCCATTCAGTGAGAAAGCTTAATTTCTGCTCTAAAAGATAAGTGTAGGCAATGTGAATAACATTGTGTTGGGTGATTATAGCATCTGGATAACTGAAATTAATGACAACAATGTCATAAGGGATAAGAGGGAGGGCGAGTGAATACTCTAGGATAACGGCACTATACATGAAGTAAGAGAGTATATTTTAAGATGTATTTAGATTATTTAAAAATGTATATTATGAACTCCAGGGAAATTACTAATTTTTTTTTTTAAGAACTGTTAAGGATATTCTAAGAGAGGAGAAATGACTAGATCATGTAAAATGCTCAATTAAAGCCAGGGAATGCAGAAGAGTGGGGGTGGGGGACCAAAACAACAACTAGAAAAGTAACAAGGATGGTAGGCTCATATTCTATACACATCCATAACCACTTAAACTGTTAAAGGTCTAAACCCAAGAGTTAAAGACAGAGATTTTCAGACAGGATCAAAAAAGCCTCCATTATATAATGTTAACCAGAAGCCCATATATAAAATATAAAGACTCAAATAACACAAATTTAAGAGATATTATAAAAAAGCTGAAGTATGTGTAGCAATTTTTCCAAAGGAGATTTCATTCAGAAGAATAAAGATTATCAGGGATAAAGAGGGACATAGTTTTTAAACACAAATAATAAAGGAATAAAAACAATACTAAATGTTTATGTAACTAAGAAAAAAATGCAAAATACATAAGGCCAAACTGATAGAAATGAAAGGAGGAATAGACAAACTTACTATAATAGTTCAGCACTCCATTATAATAGATGACAGATCATGCAGTTAGAATAAGAATAGAGATGATCTCAGTAGTATTACCAATGAACTTGATCTAATTGATATTTATAGAATACTCAACAACAGCACAATCTTTATTCTTCTAAAAGTCACGTGGACATTCACCAAAATAGATCATAATCAGTGCTAAAACCATTCCTTAACAAATGTAAAAGCATGGAATTCATGCAGAGTATGTTGATAGTCCACAACAAAATTCAAGTAGAAATCAACAACAAAAAATAGTTTGGAAATTCCCACATATTTGGAAATTAAGCAACACACTTCAAAATAATTCATAGACCAAATAAGAAAGCAAATAAAGATCATTAAAATTTTTAAATTAAATGAAAATGAAATACAAATTATCAAAATGTTTGGGATTCAGTAAAAGCTATGTTTAGACATATTTATATTGAAATGAATAAATTAGAAAAGAATATATAAAATCTACAACTTAACCTATTACCTAAAGAAATTACATAAATGTAAATTAAACTTACACTAGCAGACAAAAGGAAAAATATAAATATAATAAATAAATCTGATAAAGTTCTCATGCTTACTAAGAAAAAATAGAGAAGATAGAAATTTAAATATCAAAAAATGAAACAAGGTATATCACTACTCTTCCCAAAGACATTAAAAGGACAGTAAGAGGCATTATGAACACATTTTGTCAACAAATTTGATAATTTTATGAAGTGGACCAATTACTTAATAAAATAAAATCTATCAAAATTCACTCATGGGGATATAGATAACCTGAATAGCTCTTTATTAAGTACAATAAATTAGTAGACATAAACCTTCCAAAGATAAAACTCCAGACCAAGACAGTTTCACTGATAAATTCTACCAAACATTTAAGTAAGTCAAGATGCTATTTCTCTACATTCTATTTCAGAAAACAGAAGAGAGAAAACTTCCAAAATCATTTATGAGAAAATATTACTGTGGTAGCAAAACCAGATAAAGACATTACAAGAAAAGAGATTATAAACAAGTATTTATCCAACTGATTTAAACACTTATGTCCACATAAAAACCTACCCAATGATGTAATATGAGCTTTACTCATAATCACCACACGCTAGAGGCAGTTCTTCTATAGGTGACTAGTTAAAAAACAAACAGAAAACTGTAGTACATCTATACAGTGGAATATTATTAATCAATAAAAATAAATGAGCTACCAAGCCATGAAAGAAGCAGGTGAATCTCAAATGCATGTTTCTAACTGAAAGAAGCCAGCTCGATGAATCAACATAATATATAATTCCATTTTATGATGTCTTGGAAAAGCTAAAATAATACAGGCTATAGAGAACATCAGTAGTTTACAGGGATTCAGGAGTTCAGGTTGGAGAGCTGGATAGGCAAAGCACAGGGAATATTTTGGCTAATGAAACTATTAAGTATGCTACTATAATGGTAGATATACAACGCTATTCATTTTTCAAAACCCATAGGCTTTAAAGTACAAATAAATTAATGTATACAAGTTAAGAAGGTAAGGGAATTTGAGAATTTCAGGATGAACTGAAGACTATGACAAAAGATTGTAACTATATAACACAATTTTTGGCATAAATTTGTTAGAGAAGATGAGGGTAATAATGCTGATGTAAGTAAATTAGGCAATAAATAGAAACTGTAAGATGACATACAGACTAAAGGGATACATATGTCCTGTATTCTAGTTCATAAGGTTATTTCATGTGGGAATATAGGTTAGAATGTCCAAAACCTGCATAGCTGTGCTGTATATGCATTGGGAATGGACCGATAAGTAAATGAATGGCAGCTGGTGAGAACCATGTTTCTCATGACAGGAGCAGAAAGATACATATACACAAAGGAGGAAGGCTAGAATGAATTATGTGGTGCTAGATTAGAGTTATAGATAGATGAATAAA
>PVJD01002436.1:0-202974 GCA_004026545.1 Mormoops blainvillei | reverse complement strand
CATTCTGTCTCTTGCTTACCTCTCCAACCACATCTCATGGCCACTTCCCTTCCCCCTTATTGTGCTCCTATCATTGTGGACTCCCTTTGTCCTTGCCCCTTCCAGCCTGTAGGCCTTGGTTGAGAATGGGCTGCTCTGTTCATTCTTTTTTTTTTTCATTGTAGTTTTTCCATTGCCATTTAACCCTATTATATCCCCCTCCTCCCTGCAACCACCACACTCTGGTTCATGTCCATGAGTCCTTTTTCCTTTTTGCTCTATCCCTCTACTCTCTAACCTCCTCCCACCCAATAGCTGTCATCCTGCTTTCTACCTATGAATCTCCATTTTGCTTGATAGTTCAGTTTGTTCTTTAGGTTCTACATATAAGTGAAATCATATGGTATTTTTCTTTCTTTGACTGGTTTATTTCACTTAGCATAATGTTCTCCAGGTCCAACCATGTTTGTTGCAAAGGGTAAAATTTTCTTCTTTTTTATGGCCAAGTAGTATTTCATCATGTAAATGTCCCATAGTTGTTTTATCCACTCATCTACTGATGGACACTTGGACCGCTTCCATATCTTGGTGACTGTAAATAATGCTGCAATGAACATAGGGGTGCTTATGTTCTTTCAAATTAGTGTTTTGGTTTTCTTCAGATATAGTCCCAGAAGTGGGATTGCTGAATCAAAAGTCAGATCCATTTTTAATTTCTTGAGGTATCTCCACACTGCTTTCCATGGTGGCTACACCAACTAGCATTCTCACCAACAGTGTGAAAGTGTTCCCTTTCCTCTACATCCTGGCCAGCACTTGTTTGTTGATTTATTGATGATAGCCATTCTGACAGGTTTAGGTGATAGCTCAGTGTAGTTTTAATTTTCATTTCTCTGTGCTTAGTGGCATTGAGAATTTTTTGATGTGTCTATTGGCCATTTGTATCCCGTCTTTGGAAGAGTCTCTATTCAAGTCCTTTGCCCATTTTTATTTAGATTGTTTGTTTTTTGCTGTTGAGTTTTGTAAGTTTTTAATGTGGGTGTTTCTATGTGGGGCCTACCACAAAAGGCCCCACATAGAAATGGTTATCATGAGAAAGAAGAATAAAGTTGGAGGAATCATGCTACCTGATATCAAACTGTGCTAAAAGGCCTTTGTAATCAAAACTTCATGGAACTGGCATAAAAATAGATGTTGATCAATGGAACAGAAGAGGGAATCCAGACCTTTATTGTCAATTAATACTCTATGGAGGAAGCAAGCACATGCAATGAGCTAAAGATAGCTTATTCAATCAGTGGTGTTGGGAAAATTGGACAGATATATGCAGATAAATGAAACTAGACCACCTTCTTAAACCACACACAAGAATAAATTCAGAATGAATTAAAGATTTAAATATTAGACCCCAAACCATAAAAATTCTAAAACAAAACATAGGCAGTAAAATCTCAGACATGGTCATAGCAATATTTTATCTGAAATATCTCCCTAGGCAAGGGAAACAAAAGGAAAAATAAACATATGGGACTATGTCAAACTGAAAAGGCTTTGCCCAGCTAAGGAGATTGTCAACAAAATAAAAAGACAACCCATGGAATGGTAGAATTTATTTGCCAGTACATCTGATAAGGAGTTAATCTGTTTATTCTTAATGTATCTGGTAGTTTGAAATCTCAGTTTAAAAATATTTTCATAGGGAGGATTCTTTGATCATCTTATGTAATCCTTCAGTCTCTACCCCCTCCCCCTTAAACTCTTGTTTCACTATCATAGGTAATTATGTTTCTAATTGTCATGTTTTGCAATAGTTTGATATATGTTTAATTGCTTGTATTATACTTCCATGAAGGCAGACATGTATTTCTCAGCTGGTATTTCTAGTTAACAACAATATGCTTGGAAATTATATATATTCATTGAATGACAAAAATGAATGAATGAAAGAACGTTACTGAATCCAACCAGTAGGGTGGGGTCCTACTGCTTGCCTCCTACCAGGCAAATCTCCAAAGATGGAGTTTGGTGGAAAAGGATGGAATCTTTTATTTAATGGAAAGTTTTTGCCTAAAATACCTGGGTAACGAAAATAAGGGGACAGAAAAAGTTAGAGTATGACATTAAAAATAGTCTCTTTACAACTACTACATAGGTTCAAAGCTCAAAATAACACAAGAACAAAAATCTTTTCACAGTGCTGACTGTTATCACAAAAGTCTTTGAAAATAATGGAAAGCTTCTGCCTCAAAGCCCATTCCTTCTAAGACACACAAAGAAAAATCACCCTGTCATCCTCTGCTTGCTCAGTTCAAGGTTGCACCAGGAACCTCTTTTTCCACCCCATAATATCATAAACGTATTTGCCTTAGCTGGTCTCCAGTCGCTGTCCAGTTTCAGGCATCTTCTGGACTCTGGGCCCCTAGGCCTCTGCTCACAGGCATGCACTGGCCATTGTTCGCAGGTCTCCTGGCAACCGTTCACATGTCCCCTGCTTGCGTGAGGGTAGGGAACCAACTGACTTTTTGCTTTCTGGGATGCTGTTTCAAAAGTCCTCTCCCAGAATCCCATGTACCCTGAAAGTCAGTGGGAGTGTCCAGCCTTCCAACCAATGAAGACCAGTGTCAGCCATATTTGCCTTTGCTCCTGTTTCAGCCACCATGTTTAGCAAGGAGGAAAAGTCTCCAGTCACACATGCACAGCTCACACCCCTCCCTTATTTCTGTGAGGGGGTGGTGTCCCCCCATTACAAGAGGACTGATACAGTGTTTGCTGGGATGAGGTGAACAATGAGATATGATTCTGTGGAATGAGATAGTTCAAGTTCTTTTTATTTAACTGGTGCTAGAATTTGTCTGTACTCTGAGGGATTTCTGAAGTGAGACTACTGGACACCATGTGGCTACTTTAGCATTATTTTTATCTCTTAGCAAAAAAAAAAAAATTGCTAAATCTTTATTGCCCAGTCTAATCCTTTATTCTGTCTTTAATGTTTATTTTTCTCATTAATATTTTTATTTTGGGAAGGCCTATATGCCTTCACATTCTATACTGTTTCTTACTTTTTTTATTAATAGAAGTTTAGATGTTGTCTTCATTTTCCTCTTTCTCATTAATTAACTGCTGTATAATTTATAAAAAGTAAATCATATTATTACTACCACCACCACTACTAATAATAATAGTGCATGGTAGATGGTGAAATATTTTTAGCTACCTGATCCTAGTAACCTGCTAAATATTTTACATACATCCTCATTTAATTCATACTAGATCTGATTTACAGAAAAGGAAAATGATGTTTCATTGCTTAGAAGGGAAAAACTGGAACTCAGGCCAAAGGAACAAAATGGTGTCAAATACTATGCTTGAGCTATGAATCACCTTGTATTTCTTTCTGTGCCTTCTCGCCAGAGTGCCTCATACCTCACTATACAAATGGATAGGAATGACATCACAATGATGGATAGAGGAGGATGCTAAAATAAATTCCTGTTGCATGGTTAAGATTAAATACAGCTCTTGACTTTTCCTCGAATAATATTTGATCCTACTGACTAGTGTTTGCTTTTTCTATTAGTTGTACCTCCATGTTAGTAAAAACAAAACTTGAAACTAAATTAATTCTGAAAACCATTTTATTAGCATTTTGGCTATTCCTGTGCTTTTGTATCATAATTTTGGGGGAGTTTGCCAATGTAAAAAGAGGTTCACAGAAATGAATTGCCACTGCCATAAGGCACTGTTGTTCAAAATTAAAGTTAGTCCACAGACTTCCATTTTGATGGAGGGAAGATTCTTACACTCCATCACAGACAAATTGAATAAAAATTTCTAGTCTTGATCCTGACTACAGGCCTACCCAGGTAGATGGCACCTCTTAACATAAACTGAAATATGATTTTTCATTTGGTGTATAACCATTTTTTTTCCTTTTGCTTTTGCTGTCCAAGGAGATACATCAGAAAAAAAATATTGCTAGGAGAAATGACCAACAATTTATGGTCTATATTTTCTTCTAGGATTGTTATGGTTCCAAGTCTACCTTTCAGTCTTTAATTGATTTTGAGTTTATTCTTGCGTGTGGTGTAAGGAGGTAGCATAGTTTCATTTTTGTGATTATATCTAATTGTCCCAACACCATTTATTTAATGGACTGTATATATCCTGTTGTATGTTCTTGCTTACTTTGTCAAATATTAATTGGTCCTAAAGCCATGACTTAATTTCTGAACTCTCTTTTCTGTACCATCTATCTATGTCTGTTTTTATGGTAGTACCATGCTATTTTGATTACTGTGACCTTATAGTATAGCTTAATATCAGGTAGCATGATACCCCTAAATTTGTTTGTCTTTCTCAAGATTTTTATGTCTCTTCAGGGTCTCTGTGGTTCCATATAAATTTTTGGAATATATGTTCTAGTTCTCTGAAATACTCCATTGGTATTTTGATAGTAATTCCTTTGAATCTATGGACTGCTTTGGGTAGTGTGGACATTTTAATGATGTTAATTCTTCCTATCCATGAACACAGTATACATTTTTATTTATTAGTATTTTCTACAGTTTCTTTCTTCATTATCTTATAATTTTCTGAGTAAGGTTCTTTTACCTCTTTAGTTAAGCTTATTCCTTAGTAGTTTTTTTTTTTTAATGCAATTGTAAATGGAATTGTTTTCTTAGTTTCTCTTTCTCATAGTTTATTATTGGTGCATAAAAATGCAACTTACTTCTGAATATTTAGTTTATATCCTGCTCCTTTACTGAATATATCAGTTTCAGTAGATTTTTTCATGGAACCTTTAAGATTTTATACAAACACACACACACACGTGCGCGCACACACACACACACACACACACACACACACACACTCTCACACACAATATCACTCCATTGGCAAATAATGACAGTTTTACTTCATCTGCTCCAAAATAAATGCCTTCTATTTCTTCCTTTTGTCTGATTGCTGTGGCCAGGACTTCCAGTACTATGTTGAATAACAGAAGTGAAAGCAGACATCCCTGTCTTATTCCTGATCTTATGGGGGATGATTTTAGTTTTTCCCTGTTAAGTGTGACTTTGGCTTCAGGTTTCTCATATATGGTCTTTGTTACGTTGAGATGTGTTCCCTCTGTTCACACGTTACTGAAAGTTTCTGTCATAAATGGCTGCTGCACTTTATAAAATGCCTTTTCTCCATCTATTGATAAGATCATGTGCTTTATATCCTTCATTTTGTTTATGTGGTGAATCACATTTATTGATTTACAAATATTGAACCAACCTTGCTTCCCTGGAATAAATCCCACTTGATCATGGTGTATGATTTTTTAAAATACATTGTTGGATCTGCTTGCTAATATTTTGTTGAAGATTTTAACATCAATGTTCATCGGGGATATTGGCCTATAATTTTCTTTCTTTATAGTGTCCTTCTCTGGTTTTAGAGTTAGGATAATGCTGACCTCATACCATGAGCTTGGGAGGCTTCCCTCCCCTTGAAATTACTGGAATAGTTTCAGAAGGAGAGGTGTTAGTTCTTCTTTGATCGTTTGGTAAAATTCCCCTGAAAGCCCTTCAATCAAGGACTTCTGTTTGCTGGGAGGCTTTTGACTACTGCTTTACTTTCATTACTTGTAATCAGTCTATTTGGGTTTTCTGACTCTTCCTGGTTCTGTATTGGAAGGTTGTATGTTTCTAGGAATTTGTTCCTTTTGCCTACATTGACCAATTAGTTGGCACATAGTTGTTCATAATATTTTCTTACAATCTTTGTATTTCTGTGGTGTCTGTTGTTACTTCTTCTCTTTCATTTCTGATTTTATTTATTTGGCTCCTCTCTCTTTTCTCCTTGATGAGTCTTGCTAAAGGTTTATCAATCTTGATTATATTTTCAAAGAACCTGTTCTTGGTTTCATCAAACTTTTGTATTGCTCTTTACGACATTATTTCATTCATTTAATCTCTGATATGTATTGTTTTCTTTCTTTTACTCATTTGGGTCTTTGTTTGTTGTTCTTTTTCTAGTATGAGATTTTGGGCATAGACCCTTTATGAGGGCTCCTGGTTTTCTACCAGACCCTGGTCTCTCCATCAGACAGATTCCCCAATGATTTTCATAACCAAATGTTATGTGGGCATCTCTCCCTTGCCCTGGTGTTCTGGGCTGAGGAGCCTGGTGTGGGGTCCTCAGGGGGTACCTTTTCATCTGAGCTATCCCTGCAGATTCTCTACCACCACACATATGTGTAGGGCCAGCACTTTTAACATCTGTCTCTTTCCTACCATATTGGATGCAGCTTCATCTGTAATTCTTGGTTATAAGACTTTTGTTCACCCAGTTTTTAGTTGGTTATTCAGGTTGATTGTTCTATAATTTAATTGTAATTTCATTTTGGTGCTAGGAGGAGGTGAGGACTTCTACCTACTTTTCCTCCATCTTGCATTCCCCACCATCTGGGTATCTTCTGTGGTGAGGTGACTGTCCAGAGCTTATACCCATTTTTAAAAATTGGGCTGCCTTGCTTATTTCCTTCATGTTTAGATTGAAGAAGTTATATATGTTTGGATACCAGATTTTTATCAGATCTGTGTTTTAAAAACACTTTCTCCAAATCTGTGGTTTATCTTTAAATCAGAAGACTGACATCCACAAAAATGTCCTCCTCTGGTCTCTCTCCTGTTCTCCCTACCATGAGGGGCTTTTTTCTCTTCCTTTTAGGAGAGGCTGGTGAATCCTCATCTCAAGGGAGTCTCCTGTTTGGGCAAAAAAGAAATATGTTATGGATTATGATCTCAACTGTCAGCCTCAGACCAAGTGGACTCCACCTGACCTGACTTTGAAAGAGATGAAGGCTCTCTCCCTCATCTCCACTGAACAGAGACCCCCTCATAGAAGCTGATTTGCTGGAAGCTGGTACAGGGCTGGGAGCGTGGTCATTGCTGGAGGACACTGAGGTATGGCTTAGGGACTCTGGTCTGTCCCAAAGCCTCCAGCCTGATACTTAGACTTTCTGGCACCTTCCATGAGACCATTTGTAAGGTCCCTTCTGCTCACAGAAACTCAAGTTTTCTTGCTTTTTCAACTGCGAACTTCACCTGGATAGAGGACATTCACCAGGGTGGTCCCTGAGACTGGCTGAGCTTTTGTAGTTTGCTTTCCTGACTGAGAGGGAGGAGTTCCTCACTTGGAGGGAGAAGGAGCAGGCCAGAATGTGAAGGTTGTGTTGATGTCGAGGTCTCTTCGTACTTAAGGTTGATTTTCTAAGTTAAGATGAGACCTATATTCCAGTCATAAGGCACTGTGAAAATGGAGGGCCCGCCATGCTCCCCACTGATACTAGTTGTCCAGATTGGGGCCCTCCATGCCACCCAGGCCCTAGTTGTCCACACTGGGGATTCTCATGCCCCACTGACAGTATCATAAAGGGTAAAGAGGCTGCAGGCAGATAAAAACAACAGTTGATGCTGAAGATGTGCTCTTGAACTATACATTGATGACAGCACAGCCAAATGAACACAAATGCACTCATTCCCCTTAAAACTCTATAAAACTCTATGACCAAAGAGAATATACATTTTCAAACCTATATTTCAAGTATTAAGAAAAATTAATAATGTAGTGATTAAAAAGTACAATACCTAAGTAAATCCCTAGTTCTTGCTGCTAAAAAGGATATTCAGTGCTGTCACAAGGGAATTTTCTGTAGGACTCAAAGTTCTCTGGAATGTGCAGGCAAGAGTTGAGATATTAAAACAGAATGCAGATCCAGCTGCCCACCTCTTCGAAAACCAGTAGTTGAGAGGCAGGTGCTGATGTAAAGGGAAGTGGTTTGATATTCAGTGGCTGGCAACCTAGAAGATGGGGGACTCTTGCCTGAAAGCCCATCTCACCATCTCAGCCATCCTGGCTAGTTTACATAGGGGAACCATGGGAAGAGGAGAAATAAGGAATTTCTGGCACTGTGTGGATTCTCAGTTCTGCTCTTTGGTGGTTTCAGTATTATCTCCTGACTGTGTCATCATGTAGTTTCATCACTCCATCCACAGTTTCACTGCTAATATCTGGACTAGGACCTGCACACAGTGTTTCTGCTGGTTCTGATATGAGTTGCTGATGCTTCCCCAATTCTGAGGTCAGGGTCTTTCCTTGTTGTCAGGATCATTTCTTGGTTAATCAGGAGCTTCAACTGCTGATGTCTATAAAAATACTTATAAGGAAACTCTTAATACAGGAATCGTGAGTCTGCTAGCACAGCCTATTCTATAATTACCATCCGATTAGTATATTACGTTTACTTCAATAACTGTTACAGTTCCAGGGGTCAGCAAAGGACAGGAGAGGAAGACAGGGCATCCTCTGAGGAAGTGAATAGACATAGAACACACTAGGAATATTAGAAAAGACAGTTGAAGACTAGACTCAAACCCAAGCCTTATTCCCCCAGTCCCAATGTCCACTCCAAAGATAAGAACTTTAGCTCTGCTAACCCATTCCTGGCTTCGGATGTACCACACATGCTTCCAACTTCTGTAGAATAGACTATCTATTTACGGCAGAGTAAGAACAGATAGGGTCAAGACAAAACATAAAATATTTGAAGAAAATGTGGAAATGCTTAATTCTTGATTTTGAAAATATTGAATTAGTCTGTCAAAATGGGTGTGCATGTTTGTGCTTGTATGTTTATTTGTGAGTGTGTATGTGTGTGTGTACAGCATCTCTCATGAGTCTCTGTGAAGCTTTTTTTGGAAGTATAATACTGCTAACATAAAACACATGATTTGGAGGTTTTCTTTTATGATTTCATCTTGTGAATTTTAAATAATCATTAATTTAAATTTTTGTGTCAGTCATTCTGAGTAAGGTGGTATAGACTGATGAAAACAATACCAAATTAGTCAAACTTAAGTATAAAATAAAGTTTTACCTATGCATTGATGAAGGTAAAAAAATTATGTGTGAAAAATAGGTTGACATTTGCAAAAACGTGAATGAAACTGAAGGGCATTATGCTGAGTGAAGTAAAGCAGACAGAGAAAGACAAATACTACATCTTATCACTTATATGGGAATTTAAAAAAAGCAGAGAAAAAGTGACTGTTAGGGGTTGGTGGAAATAGAGGGAAGAGGCTGGTAACAGGGTACAGACTTTCAGTTATAAGATAAAGACCTGAGGATCTAACGTATAACCTAGTGACTTCTAGTTGATAACAATGTACTGTAACTGAAATTTGCTTAAGTGTTCTCACACACACACACACAAAAGTAAATGTGTGAAGTGAAAATAAATGCAGTTGAGGACAGAGGAGATTCTGAGAGTATCAATCCTTGTGAAATAGCCAAAGTTCCTGAGGGAACTTCAGACTTTCAAAAGCTACACGATTAGAAATTGGTGGATTCAAGTCAAGATTTCCAAGACATGCAGGAACCAGGTAATACCAGGTTTCTGAGTGGAATAAATTAAAAATTGCTGAAGATCTAGAAGGTCCAGGAGAGTGGAGGGATGGAGCCTGCTAGGCCGGGTGGGGGAGGGGCAGAAGGAGTGGGCGGGGCCACTGCCACCTTCCCTGCACCCACTCCTTCTGCCCCTTCCCCGACAGTCTGGAGCCCTTTGTCACCAGACCACAGCCCTGTGATGCAGGCCACAAGCTGTGGGATTCAGTTTATGGAGAATCCTGTCTTTTCTTTAAAATATGATAATTGATATCATCTTGGCCATCTCGTGTGGACTGTTGCTCTTCCTCCTATCACTCCCCTGCTGGGAGAGTAATCCATCCCTACCACCACCTAGGAACCATGGACACATCAGGAAGGTAAGGAACCCTTGGCCCAGACCCAAAACGTATTACCTTTTTTCTATTCTTACTTCCACTTTTCTGAACTACCTGGAGATACTCCTGAGATGGGAGAGAATAGAACGACTACTCTCAGGAAAGAACAGAAGAACATCATCCTTCCGGGAAGAAACCACGCCAAGCAGGGGTTAGGTCAGGCTCAAGGATTTCCATCCAAAGATCTCAGACCAGGAGTCCAGGTGTGACGGGAGGGTCTAAGGCACAGCTCCAAATGCAGTGCCCAGTGAGCAAGGACTGGACAATGAGAGTTGGATCTCTGCAGGGGAACAGGCCCAGGGCCCTGGATCACCAGCCACTCTCCTACGGCAGGCATCTTGGACAGGCCTCTCTTTTTATTTAAATTTTCTTGAATCCTCACCTGAGCATATGTTTCCTGGAGAGGAAGGAGGAGGGAAAGGAAAAAAGAGAGAGAGAAACATAAATGTGAGAAATAACAATTAATTGACACTCATGGACACCCCAAATGGGGACTGAACCCACAACCTAAGGATATGTCCTGACCAGTAATTGAACCCATACCTTTTCATGCACAGTACCACGCTACAGCCGGCTGAGCCACCCAGCATGGGTGAGCCTCTCCTTTGTTGGGCCTGATCCCAGGGCAGTGCGGAGACCCTGGGAGGCCCTGAGCAGAGGCCAGGGTGGAGCTGTGGACTCAGGAAAGCAGCGCCCTACCTGAGGGAGCAGACCCCTTCCTGCAGATCTCAGGATGTCTGTGTTCCTTGCACAGAAGAAGAATGACAGAAAACAATTCATGGTCCATCTTATATAGAAAATCTTTTTTTGCATTCTTCAAAGAAGTAAAATGATAAATAATTTTAATCCACTTCAAAAATAAAAGGGGAAAATCCACCGAGCCCCATTAGTTAAATGTAGAAACTCACACTTCACGAACACTGAGCGTCGACAGCTTGTTTAGAGAGAGAGGGAGGATGGAGTCTCGTCCCCTTGTTTTTTCCTGTCTCTCAGCATCCAGTGGAGTCGAGGAGAAGGAGCAGGAAGAAAAGTGGAGATCTGAAAGGTGAGCTTCTGTCCTGTCCCTGGGGGCCCAGGATCAGGTCCCCGAGGAGGCCAGCGGCACAGCTTCTCTGCCAGGAAACAAGCCATGGGGAGGTTCCTGGGAAGGAGGTCAGAACACAGGAGCCTCTTTAGATTCTGCTTGGAATGAAGCCTGGAGGGCCTGGAAATGGGTGTTTCCCTAGTAGGGGACATGTCCCTGCAGGGGCAACTGGGCTGTCACGGATCTATAGTGCCTGACCGGGAGGAGGGACCTCCAGGTCCAACTGCGGGCACATTGTTTACCTTTGCTCAGGTTCCCCTGAGAGTTGCTGCCGCCCTTCCTCCCCCACAGGGGAGCTGGGAGGGCCTCAGATGGGAGTAAATGGAGAAGCACTTTGTAAATGACAAAGTGCTGCCTGTCACAAGTCTCTCCATCACTATCAGGGATCTTGTGGCCTTGACCCTGATGCTTGGGCTCCAGAGTCAACTCTCCCAGGCACCTCCCCTAAAGGGCCATTGCAGTCAGGCTCCTGTAAAGCCCCCAGGCACTGCTTCACCCCGTGACCCTGTCTCCTGATTTCCAGCCAGCGGAGATTGCCTGCAGGAACTGAAAGAGGCTGCGGGCCTGATTTCTCTTCTGCAAAAGTAAAGAATCTTCTTTCCCTTCTCTCCTGCAGTCTCACCTTTCCAGAACCTATGATGTAACCACAATGATACATACCACCTTGGACTGACCTGGGAGGAGAGCCATGGGGACAAGGTGTGGTGGCTACGGCCCTGGGGTGAGGGACAGCATTAGCACTGGGAATTCAGCTTGGGGACCATGGAGAACCCTGGGCCGCAGGTGCTCACCCCTGCCCAGCCTGCCCACTTGCTATTCGTTGAAGCCTCTGCTTTCATCTCCTGCAACCACCTGGAGAGGCTCCTGGAAAAGGGAACCTCTCATCAGTGTTTAGGTTGAGCCCCTCCTGGTGGAACGTGCAAAGCAGCACCCATGGGAGCCCCCTGCCAGGTGCTTGTGGAAAATGCTGCTCCCGTCACATCCACATCACTCTCTGGCTCCTCTGACCCTGTGTCCTCTAACTCTGGCCTCTGCCCTGCCGGTAGAATATTACGACCAATCTCTCCAGAAGAGAGTTCCACTGGTTATTGTTCTAAAGGGCTAGTGTCCAGGTAACTCCTTTTGGGCATCTCTCATCCCAATTATCGCAGCCCTTGAGTGCTCAGGCTGTCCCACTAAGTTCCTGTCTTGGCAGTGGGTGACTCCAAAGGCCTTGTGCTTCCCCACCTCATCACAGCATGGGTTCCAGAAAGGACATCTGTCCTACCACTAACCTCAAGCTTCCTTTGGGGAAGAACCCGTGGACGAGCAGGTAAAGGCTGGTAGCCCCTCATTTGTCCGCCCCGATGTCCAGAAGCTGCTGGAGGTACTGATCACCAGGAAAGCAGAACGGAAGATTTGGATTTGGAGGGAGAAAGAAAAGGATGGATCATTAAAAACAAAAAAAAAGAGCTTAGACTACCACTCGCACTCTTTGGGGAACGTGTGGAAATCACCGGGTGCCGAGCAGGACCTCACAATGCCCGGCCCTCCTGGAGCATGAAGGACAAACTAGGGCAGGTGCCCAGTCCTCAGCAGCTCTCACATCTCCAGTTCTTGGGGGACCATCTACAGCACACATTCAGCCAGCGATTCTGGTTCTCCCTTTTCTGCACGACGAGTCCCTGGTGGATGCCGCCCGGGTTCCTAGGAGCCCTTCTTACCGCTTTCCGTTTTATTCATCGGAATCTGTAACCACTTTCCAATTCAGCCTAGAACACCTTCAGGGCTTTCCCAGGCCCCACCATTGCCCCTCCCTGGGGCCCAACCCCAAACTTTCACTGGAAACCTGCCCCGTCTCAGCCCCCATCTCTGGCTCAGACCCAGATCCAGACTCATATGCTCCCTCTCCATCCGATCACCTCTGAGGTATCTTACCTACTGTTTATAATAAGGTACAGTCATTCTTCCCAGCCGACATTCAACGCCTGGGATTGAACAGGGAGAGGGCCTTACCCTCTGTGACCAAAAGACCTCAGGAAGCCTTTAGACAGCCCACTCCCAACCTTCCCCAGGATAGCAGGGCCTCGCGTGGCCACAGGTCAGTTTCCATCCTCACAGGGACTTTATCAGCCCCAACCTCCAGGAGCAACATCTTCCACAAGGCTCATCGCAGATGAACAGGGTGGTCTCTGCTTCAGGGTTCAGGTGTCTCTGGGACTGACGAAGGCTCAGGGCCAATTCCCAGGGGTGTCTTAAGCACAGGACAAGTGAGGGCCCTTGCAGCTCTCTGCGTTTGTAAGTAAAAGCAGCCAGGGCTCTCGGAAGATGGAATCCAGGTGCCACAGAAGGCCCCATAGCAAGGACCAGCCAGGGAAGGATTTAACAGGGCTCTACGGCAGTGTATGAGGAGAGTCCCAAAAGTTCTCTCCAGAAGCTCAACCAGCTTCACAGTGAAATTTCTGGGAATGAACTCTAAGAAGTCAGGAAGATCCTTCAGGCCCTTAAAGAACGAATCAGAAGCTTGCTTATACAAAGCCCCAGAAAAGAAAAGAAACAACTAGGGTTTGATCCCATGAGTGTGGGTAGCTCCCGGCTTGCTGCCAACCATGCTTTTCCTAAGTGCCACACTTGCACGGATCCCAGAAACCAAGCATCCTTGAAGCATAGGGAACGTCACATAAACACCTCCTCTGAGTTTTCCTCCCTTATTCCACTCACTCGACCGGTTGGAAGCACATATGAAAAGGCGTCAGGAGCGGCACAGTTGGGGGCATTTGAGCCCATAAATCTCAAGCTATGCGAGGCTCAACATTGCCCCTTCCACAATTCCCCTCCCGCTTTCAGCTGTCTGTGCATCTGCAGTCCACTCAAAAGCCAAGTTCACAAAGGTCTTGGGAAAGCCAGAGGCCCTGGGAGGGACACCATGTGGTTATGGCCATGGGTGCTCAGAGGACACTCTGACCATATGACCTCATATTGAGGGGACAGAACAACCAGGGGCCACAGGAGCCCAGGATACGAAAAGTTAAGGACCTATTTAAGAATAAACACAGGATGCTTGTCCCCACTGACGGGAGCGAGGATGACAGGAGGCCCAACCCAGGAGAGCTTAAAGAAGGGTTGGCAGAACTGAGGACCTCACAAGCCAGTGAAATGAGCAACCTTACCAGATCAGGGGAAAGGGGGACACCCTTGGGAGCAAACACCTCCCACTCCTGCCAGGGAAAGGACAAGTTTTCCAGAAAGCCACTTCAAAAAAATGATAAGGTAGTTTATGCAGTATCTTAACCTCAATAAAAGGGCAAAGGACCAGAAGACCCCTTCAAAAAGGTCGACTTGCCTCAGCCTTTGCCCAGAGCCAGGAACCAGTCAAAAGCAAATCAGTTATGGGTGCTGCACCTGTTGAAGCTCGAATGATCATGAGAGCAGTTGGACAGATCCTGGCGGAGAAATTTGGACTTCACCAAGGAATTCCTGCCAAGGAGTTAAATCAGCACAAAAATTAAATCCAGGCCACAATAGGTGGGTGTTCCGGGTACTTCAAATTTCTCCCCTGCTAATGGCAGAGAAGAGTGATGAAAGATGTGGCCTACAACCACCAAGCCACCCCCAAAGGCCACCAGTGCTCTAAGAATAGCAGGTGATCCAGATCCAGGGACAACAAGTGGGCCTTCCCACCCAGGGAGCCAGGATCCCCAGGCAGACCCGGCCCACATGGGCCAAGGATAGCAGAGGACTCAGTTCACCTTCATCGTTACCCAGCATGCTCTCAAAATTGTCTCTCCTCTGGTACCAGGATGTGCATCCCATACCTTTCCTGGTAGGAAAACTTTTCTCTAAGAAAAACTTCAGTTCACGTCCTCTATGTACTAATGGTTTTTTCCTACCACAAATTTGTTTCCCAAAATATGTGTTTTTTTAATCATGAGAGCTTGTGGGTCCCTGCCTGTGCCCTTAGCGGGAAGAAAGGATGGGGTCTTCTTTCCCCAAGTGCCTGCTTTGGCTTCCAGGAGGAACGGGGCTGTGGTGGCCAGTTTACTGCAGCATGGGGCACTTGTTCTCACTGCCCTGCCCTTAATGCACCTTGTTGCCATAATCATTATTAGAAAGACAAATGAAGGCATTCAGGTGTTGTCAAGATAAGCAAACTATAAGATCTGGCTGAGCCTATCGTTTTTGCTTTCTTTCTACCTTGAACTTTTGGGCTGTAGGGGAGTGGTCTGCAGAGGCTGAAATACCTTCAGTCTCTAGGAAGTGTCACAGAGTGGGGAAGGGACTTCGGCGGCAATACTGCTCCTGAGTCCAGAGGTGGGAGAGATCTCGCTCTGGATTTCTTGGTGGGAATAAGTAATACCTGCCCCAGGAGCCTTTCTCTTATTCGTGAGCTGGGAAATTGCCTGGCCAACCCCTGTTGCACTTCCAGTGTCTTGGATGGCAGGGCCAGACCACTTAGTTTAATTGTATTATGGGGCAGGGTGAGGGTGGTAGGGCCAGTGGTGGGAGGCTATAAGGTGGCCTGGGACATGGGGCAGGGCCTAGGAAGGATGGGGGAGACCTTCTAGCTGGGCCTGTCACTCCAGGTCCAATACCTTCATCCTCTCCACTCCCATCCCCTCCTCCTCTCTCCATCCTTGAGGTCTCAGCCCCAGGGCAATCCAATGCACCCCTGCTTTCCCAGGCAAGGTGCAAAGTGAACAAGGTGACCTGAGATGTAGGCGACTGCACCCTACACTGTAAAATTGTGTTTATATTACATGGATAATCTACTTCTAGAGACCTAACCTAAATAAATAGACATTTATAGACATAGATGTTCCCTTCAGCATGATAATGGGAGTGAAAAGTCAGAAATCACCCATGTCTCACTGTAGGGGCTTTGGACATTCTGATGTGGGGACACAACCTGCCAAGGACCCTGTTGGCAGTGTTTACCCCTAGGGAAATGAGGTTTGTGAAGGGTACACAGTTGGGAATCTTCCTTGTTTGACACCCAGAAATGTACACACACACGTGAATACACACAGGCAACCCATACCTGGCTACACATCACAGGTACACATGTGTGCACATGCGGACATTATGTGCACACACTGGGAAAGTACTGGAAAGATGAGCATCCTCTGTCAGGTTCCTCTTTCTGGAAGGACTTTGTTCTTTGCTTGATTCTGAGTTTCATAACTGAGCCGAGAAGCCCGGCCCTGCCTTTGGGACACAGGAGGGTGCAGATCTTAACATTCTGGCCTTCTCCCAAGAGCGGAGCCCTTTCCTCTCACTAAGAAAGTCAGGTCTAGGGAGGCTGAGCGAGTCTCAGGGTTACTGTGAAGATGCTCTATTCAGATAAATTTCTCAGCTGCAAGAGCAGGACCCATTTCAGCTTGTGTGAGCAGAAGGGACCTTGCAAGAAGCCCATGGAAGATGCCAGAAGGTCAAAATCTCAGGACTGGGGTTTCAGGAGAGGCCACTGTATCCAAACCACACCTCAGAATCCTCCAGCAGTGACCCTTGTCCAGGCCCTGTGCCAGCCCCCAGGCCACACACCCAGTACTTTGAGCTTCTGTGAGGGGGTCTCTGCTCAGTGGGGATGCGGGAGAGAACCCTCATCTCCTTTAAAGTCAGGTCAGGTGAAGCTCACTTGGTCTGAGGCTTCCATGTGAGGCCACAGTCACCAACATTTATCTACCCAGACATGGACCCCACTTTCAGCACATCACATAAGTCCTGGAGGTGGGGGCTCTCCTGGAAGAAGACAGAAGAGCCCTTGATGATAGATAGGGGGAGATGGAGAGAAGGGAGAGGAGGGCATTATTTGAATGTGAGGTTTCTAAATGATTTTAAGATAAACCACATACTTAAGGTGTTTTCAAAACACATAACTGTTAGAGAACTAATATCCAAACATACATATTAAAAAAACAAAACAAAAACCTTCTTAAACCTGACCAGTAAGAAAACAACCCAATTAAAAAATGGACATAAGCCATGGAGAAACACCTTACCACAGAGGACACAGATGGTGGAGGATCCAAGATGGTGGCAGAGTGGGGAGAAGTTACACTCACCTCCTCCCAGGACCAAAATGAAATTATAGTTAAATTATAAAACAATCAACCTGAATAACCAACTGAAGGCTATCAGAATAAAAGTCTTATAACCAAAAATTACAGAAGAAACCACATCCAGTCTGGTAGCAAGGACAGAGACACTAAAAGGGCCAGACCCAAGCCCATGTGTGGCAGTAAAGAAACCACAAGAATAGCTCATCTGCAGAGGTTCCCCCTGAGGAGTGAGGGATCTCAATCCCATGCTGGACTCCCCAGCGCAGAGCACTGTAGCTGGGAAGAGGTGCCCACATAACATCTGGCTATGAAAATCATTGGGGATTTTATCCAATGGAGAGTTGGGGGGCTGGTAAAAAACCAGGTGTCCTCTTAAAGTACCAGTGCCCAAAATCTTGTTCACAGTCACTCATTCCGGGTTCTGGTGGAAAAATGGTAGTTCAGAGCTTACTGGGGGCATACAGAGAGAGGGTTGGAAAGCCAGCTTCCAAGAACTCTTCACTGGGTCCATCCCACACACTGCCCACAGGCTCCATAATTCCTAGGTTGAGCACACCCCTCCATGTGGATTCAGCCTGGGGGGTATGCACTAATTTCACCTTCCTGACTCCAGTTGGCCCTACGCTGTCAGGCTGGAGTCCTGCAGAAGGGTCTGCTGATGCAGCCATGCTGGGCCCATGGTGCAGACTTTCTTGGAGGGCTCTTAAGGAGGTCCAGGCAGACTCAGGTGGTGTCCGAAATGCACAGGGAAAGAATGAGTTGTGTGACTCTAGGGTGAGGCCCCTTTTTAATTTGAATGCCCAACCAATGCTGCCCCACCACTAGCAACCCATTAGACCCACCCTCCCAACACCATGTGGCTCTGCCCAGCCAAACCTGAGCCCCGCGGAGAACTCAGCTGGTTGCATCCAGCCGGGGCTCTCAACGAGGTTTGGACAGACTCAGAGTGGCAAGGGAAAGACCTGGCTGTGCGGCTCTAGGGCAAGAGCCATTTTTCCCTCGCATGCCCAACTTGCACCACAGTTCCTGTGCAGACCCCTCCCTCCACATGGCCAAATCCCAATTTATTTTAGCACGATGAACTCTGCTGGCCTGAACCTGGCGACTTCCTGAGAACTTTCACCACCACAGGAGTCCTCAGGCCCTGAAGGGAGGCAGTTGGTTTTGCCATACTTTGATATATGCTGAGTGGCCTCAAGCCCAACACTTGCACGGAGTTTGGGTGTGTGAACTAATGAACACCACTTTCCCCACCTGGGGACTTGGTGAGAACTTACTCATGCATCTTGTGTACTGACAGAGGTTCTTTTAGTGACTGAACCTCAAAGGCACCTGGCAAACGGCGGCAGAACTCGGGGTGCCTTGAGCCTTTCGTTCAGCTGCCCCTGAGCTCAGTACTGGTGGAAGCTGGCCTTAGTGTGCAGCTTGGCCTGTTTCACATGGACCCAGGGCCCACAGAGGCTGCCACAAACTGTGGGTCACTTTGTAGCTCCCAAAAGGTAACCCAGGGCAAGTCAAGACATCATATGACAATGACTTGTACTACAGTCCCTCCCGAGAGGCCCCAGAACAAACACAACTGGTGGCGGGCTTTAGATTACATCAGAGCATGACCCAAGGAGCTCTACAAGCTGCACATCCAGATGGACATCATGCGGTCACCAGAAGCTGCTGGGTTAAATTCTGCCCTGCGAGTTCAGCTCCCACACAAAAGCTCATACACTGCAGTCAAGATTGATCCTCATGGTCGGCCAGCCTGAAGGTCAGTCCCACCCATGGACGGGCCAACGGAAATCAAGATTCAACTGGAACAAAAGGGCTCACCTAACCCATACGAGGGACATTCCTAGAGCACCTAGTCTGAACTCCTCAGGCACTTACTGCATAAGGCCTCCTTGCCAAGATTGTGATACGTAGCAGATCTGCCTAATACACAGAAGCAAATACAGAAACATAGCCAAAATGGGGAGAGAAGAAAACAGGTCCCAAATGAAAGAACAGGATAAATTCCCAGAAAAAGTAGTAAATGAAATGGAGGCAAGCCATCTACCAGATACAGACCTCAAAACAATGGTAATAAGGGTGCTGAGGGATGTTAGGGGGTGAATGGATGAACCCACTGAGAACTTATACAAAGAGAATGTAGGCATATACAAGGACATAGAAACCTGTCAGAAATGGAGAATACAATATCAGAAACAAAACCCCAAGAGGTCTGCAAGTGATGGAGACGGTACCTGAGCCGTCGTGTTCCAGAATTGTTGATCAATAGTAAAAGAAGTACTGGGAAAATTGCAACTCTTATCCAATTAACTTTTTTTCCAAACCTCTTACTTACCCTTTCTTCTCCTTATAAAAAGGCTAGCTTGAAATGACATGTGAAGACAGTTTTTGAGGATCTATAACCCACCTTCTCATATTGCTGGCATCTGAATAAAATACTCGTAAAGATTTAATCCTTGTTTCTACTTATCGGGTCTGGTAGTAAAGGGCAGCACGAACACCAACTTTTCCAGTTTCATATTCTGGCAACTCTGGTTAGACACCTTTGGGTGTCTCTGGTAAGTCTGGGAATTTGGTGGAGAATTTTATTTGCTATCTGGATGAGAGGCCCCAAGGTGCAGATTTGGTGACTCCCTAGTAGTTGCCAAGTGATCTCATTTGGGGATTTTCCTTCTCTGATTCTCAGCATTCCCCATTGCCCTCGCTTTCAATTGAATCACTGTGCTTTCTTGTTCAGGGTTGTAGTCTTGGATTAATTATGGTGTCTCCTGGTTTACAGAGCTCTTTCTGGTAGAATTTTACTACAGAATTCTGTTAGGTTAAAAAGGTGTCTTCTCGGTTAATTAAGATGCCTTCTGGTTTACAGAGGTCTGTCTGGCAGAATTGCATTACAGAGAAGTAATGCAATTGGTAAGAAGGTGCCTTCTGGTTTGTATGATATTACAGAACTCCCTCTGTGGTCTATGGACCTCTAGCTGAACTGTAACTGGGATTTCAAGATGCTTTGAAAAGCATGTCTTTTTTTGAAACCATTAGAATGTGCTGTGGGAAATATGATTTTTCTCTTCTGGGAAGGGATTTGTTGTCGAAACTCTGCTCAAATCACTATCTCTCCAGAAAAACAACGGTTACACCTACAGGTCCCTCCAGAGCATGCCCAGCAGTTTCTTATGAAACCTTGGGAAGGAAGAAGAAACCCTTGACAGTAGAAACTGAGAATCAGGTAAACCCCACTGTGTGGGCTGCTGGAAGGCTAGGGAAGGCTAGGGAAGGCTAAGTGAGCCTCCCCTGTTAAAGCTGACTTCTAACCAGGGGCAGGGACTCCCAATAAGAAGCAGTATCCCTTATGAAAGGAGGCCCTGGAAGGAATATGCTCCATAATTCAGAAGTTTCAGGAATATATACTCATTTGGCCTTCATGCTCCCAGTACAAGGGACATCAATGACATTGTACAAAACAGTATATCTGGGGATAGCCTATAGTATTCAGTATTGGACTTAAAAGATGTTTTCTTTTGTATCCTGATTGGCCAAGACACTTAGCCGTTGTTTGCTTTTGAATGGTAGGGCCCAGAATCTTGAGTCAAGACTCAGTACTGCTGGACAGTCTTACATAAAGGGTTCAAGAACTCCCCCATGAATTTTTGGGAGACCCTGAGCCAGGACTTTAAAAGAAGATTGAAAACTAGGAGGAGGAACTCTGTTATAATATGTAGATGCATCATTTAACTAATTCTATAGCTACTTTGAACCATTTAGCATCTTGTGGCTTTGAAGTATTAACACAGAAGTCCCAGATTTGCCAACAAGCAGTAAGGCTTCTTGGGTTCCTGCTTAAAACTGGCAGAAGAAATCTTAATGTACTTGTCAGAGAAACTAGATTACACTGTCCAGGTCTGGCCAGCCTGCTTGAGAGCTGTGTCAGTCACTGGTAAGCTTTTATAGGAAGCTGAAAAGTTTTCCTTGGGATAGCCTATCATCATTTATGCACCCCATCAAGTGTTGAGCCTACTGGAGCAAGAAGGAAATTTGTGGCTTCCTGCTGGAAGAATGGGCAGGTACCAAGCAATTCTTCTCGACAATCCCAAGGTCTCCCTCAAAACTGTAGGTTAAATTCTGCCTTCCTTCTCCCATAGCTTGCCTTGGCCACACTGATGCATGGCTGTGCAGAAATAATTAATGAAGTTTATTCTAGCAGAATTGATTTACAGAACCATCCTCTGTAGAGGCAGACTGGATTGTATCTGCAGGTGGAAGGAGTTATATTGACAAAGAAAATAGAAAGTCTAGGTGTGCTGTTGTGACTCTCGAAGGAATAGCAGAGGCCAAGGCCTTACTACTGGGAATCTCTGCCCAGAAAGCTAAACTAATTGCATTGATGAGGACATTGAGATTGTCACATGAAAAGAGAGTAAATGTGTATACTGACTCGAGGTACACTTTCCTAATTTTGTCTGCACTTGGTTCCATCTGGAAGGAAAGAGGACTATTAACCTAAAATTATTAGAAGCTATCCAGGTACCTTTACATAGTTATACACTGCCCCCGGGCATCAGAAAGAGGACACTGAAGTGGTTAAAGGAATCAACCTGGCCGACCAAGCAGCGAAAGAGGCTGCTAAGGGAACGTTTGCAATGCCTTCAGTGCCTGCTCTTGATTTGTCACAATTTGACCCTGTATATTTGACTGCACACTTTGAGAAGCAAAGATCTGGGGTTTTGGTGAAGAAGGCCTCAATAGTAAATGAAGAAAGGATAAGAAAGGAGTTATACAACTTCCCAAACATTTAGTAAAAGTCATGAAGTATTTGCAGGAGGCCACTCACTATGGAAGGGATTCGTTAACCACCTACATTAAACCATCGTTCACAGGTCCTGGTTTTTAAGGCCGCATGGAAAGCATATGCTAGTTGTGCTGTGTGCTGGAAGAGCAATGCCAAGACATATCCTCATCAGAAGAAAGAAGGGAAAAAACACCAAAGGCAGTGTCCATTTGAGGACTGACAAACAGACTTTACCCACATACTGAGGGTCTGACGATAGAAATATTTGTTACTCTTTGTTGATAACTTTTCAGGATGGGTAGAGATCTATCCTCCTAGAACTGAGAAATCCTCAGAAGTAATGAAAGCCCCACTGAAGGAAATATTTCCAGGGTTTGCCCTACCCAGAGGTATCCAGAGCAATAATAGAGCTGCTTTTGTTTCAGAAATTACATGTAAGGTTAGTAAATTTTTAGGAATCAAGTGGAAACTCTACATGGCATGGAGACCTCAGGCTTCCAAGAAGTTAGAGAAGATGAATAGCACCTTGAAGAAAATGTAGCCAAAGAACTTATGTGTCAAGAAACTTATCTCCATTGGGACCCTGTATTACATATTGCCCTGCTCAGGATAAGGGTGGCTCATCAAAATGGGATTCAGTTGAGTCCTTATGAAATTGTTTATGGGTAAACATTTCAGGCTATTATTGAGATGGGAGATATGTATGTAGATCAAGAAGTGAAAGTAAAGAACTGTGCAACATTTAAGTCAGACCTTAGCTGTAATTAATGACCTTAGCTGTATTAGAGATCGCTCCTCTATAGGCCCACTAAATTCCTTTGAGACTGAAGACAAAGTGCTACTCAAGACTTGGAAGACAGGATCCACAAGAAAGCTAACTAGAAGAAAAGGGAACTGGAATCTATGTCGAACAAACTTACATTTCATGTATTATAGCCATTTGTACTCCCCTGGAAAGATAATTGGGGAGTTATGCTAACTCTAAAGGATAGGGAAGTGTTTTCCTACAAATGGTAATGTAGCTCCAGCTGGAAATGTGAAACTTTTGTCAACTATAGTAAAAAACTCTTTTAGATGAATTGCAACACCACCACTAATGAATCTTACGCCTTTAGTCACATCAAAATAGCCTGCATAATGGTTTCTAATGTGTGGAAGGACTGTGTATTCAACAACAAAATGGTTTTTAAATAATCTTATCTGCTTTTAGGTTGTTTTAGTTTGTAAACTAATCTTATAGAAGTAAGATAATTAAAAACTAACAGGGGGGAATGATAGGGGAACTCAAAAGTTAATGATTTTAGCTTCAGTTGATAGACTTAAGTGATTAATGGGTGTGGAAAGCTATTATTCCAGGAACTGGAATGCATGAGCACCTGACTCAAAAGAGAAGATGACAAACAAATTTAATTTTCATGCCCCAGGGGGTCTGGAGGTGATGGAGATGGTATCTGAGCCATTGTATTCCAGGGAGGGAACACCCGTGTTGCAGATAAAGAATTGTTGATCAGCAGATAAAGAAGTACTAGGAAAATCACTGCAGGGCTACAATTTGTATCTAATTAAAACCTTTTTTCAAAACTGCTTATCAAACTTTTCCCCTTATAAAAAGGTTGACTTGAAAAGAGATATTATGATGGTTTTTGAGGGTACAAAATGAGTGTCTTCTCAGAACACCAGCACCTAAATAAAGCACCCATAAAGATTCAATCCTTGTCTCTACCTATTGGTTCCGGTAGTGTCAGGTAGCATGAATGCCAACTTTTCCAGTTTCAGAACTTTAAAAATAAGAAAGGAAAAAAGGAGGGGAACATAATTATAAAGAATAAAATGACAATAAATATGTGCCTATCAATAATCACATTAAACAGGTTAGGAAAGAAGACCACATATATGATTGTCTACAAGAGACCCACCTCAGAATGAATGATACATAAAGACTGAAAGTAAGAGATGAGAAATAGATATATATTTCATGCAAATGCAAATAAAAAAAGCTGGGGTAGCAATACTTATATCAGACAAAAAAAGTCTTTAAAACAAAGGCAAAATTAAGAGACAAAGAAGGACTTTATATAATGATAAAGGGAACAATCCAAAAGAGGATATAACCCTTGTAAATATTTATGAAACCAACACAGGATCACCTAAACGTGAAGAGCAGAATTTGATGAACATAAGTGGAGAGATTGATAGATATAGACATAGTAGGGGATTTAAAATCCCATTGACATCAATGGATAGATCTTCCAGACAAAAATCAATAAATAGAAGTCTTAAATGACCTGCTAGACCAGATGGTTGAATTGATATTTTCAGAGCATTTCACCCCAAAGCATTAGAATATATGTTCTTTTCAAGTGCATATGAAACGTTTTCCAGGAAAGAACACATCTTAGGACACAAAACAAGTTAGTAAATTGGAAATCATATAAAGAATCTTCTCTGACCACAATGGTATGAAAATTGAAATCAATTACGAGAAAAAAAACCCATGAAAAACACAAAAACACATGGAAGCTAGATAAAATGTTATTAAGCAATGAATGGGGTAACCATGAGATCAAGAAGGAATCAAAAGACACCTTGAGACAAATGAAAATGAAAAAACAACAACCCCAAATCTATGGGACACAGAGAAAAGCAATAAAAGTGGGAAATTCATGGCAATATAGGCCTACCTCAAGGAGCAGAAAAAATCTCAAACAATCTAACCTTACACTTAAAGGAACTAGAAAAAGAATGATAAACTCCCAAGTGATTAGAAGAAAGGAAATAGTAAAGATCAGAGGTGAAATGAATGAAATAGTGGCCTAAAAGAAAAAAAGAGCAATACAAAAGTTTGATGAAATCAAGAACTGGCTCTTTGAAAATATAGTCGAGACTGATAAACCTTTAGCAAGCCTCATCAAGGAGAAAAGAGAGAGGAGCCAAATAAATAAAATCAGAAATGAAAGAGAAGTAACAGACACCACAGAAATACAAAGATTGTAAGAAAACATTATGAACAACTATGTGCCAACTGATTGGTCAATGCAGGCAAAAGGAACAAATTCCTAGAAACATACAACCTTCCAATATAGAACCAGGAAGAGTCAGAAAACCCAAATAGACTGCCTACACGTAATGAAAGCAAAGCAGTAGTCAAAAGCCTCCCAGCAAACAGAAGTCCTTGATTGAAGGGCTTTCAGGGGAATTTTACCAAACAATCAAAGAAGAACTAACACCTCTCCTTCTGAAACTATTCCAATAATTTCAAGGGGAGGGAAGCCTCCCAAGCTCATGGTATGAGGCCAGCATTATCCTAACTCTAAAACAAGAGAAGGACACTACAAAGAAAGAAAATTATAGACCAATATCCCTGATGAACACTGATGCTAAAATCAACAAAATATTAGCAAAGGGACCCAGCAATATATTAAAAAGATCACATGCCATGGTCAAGTAGGATTTATTCACATGATCCTAGCAATAGGTACAGAAAAAGCATTTTATAAAATTCAGCAGCCATTTATGAGAGAAACTCTCAGCAAAGTGTGAACAAAGGGAACACAGCTCGGCATAACCAAGGCCATATATGAGAAACCCACAGCCAAAGTCGCACGTAACAGGGAAAAACTAAAATCATTCCCTGTAATATCAGGAATAAGACGAGGATGTCTGCTTTCACCTCTGTCATTCAACGTGGTACTGGAAGTCCTAGCCACAGCAATCAGACAGGAGGAAGAAATAAAAGGCATCCAGACAGGAAAAGAAGAAGTAAAACTATCATTATTTGCCGATGAGGCAATACTGTATATATAGAACCTTAAAAATTCCACAAAATAACTATTGGAACTGATATATTTAGTAAAGTAACAGGATACAAAATAGCAGGACTGTGTATTCAATAAATATCCAGAAGTCAGCTGCATTTTTATACACCAATAATGAACTGTCAGAAAGGGAAACTAAGAAAACAATACCATTTGTGATTGTATAAAAAGCAAACAAACAAACAAACAAACAAGGAATAAGTTTAACAAAAGAGGTAAAAGATCCTTATTCAGAAAATTGTAAGATACTGAAGAAACTGAGAAAATACCATTAAGTAGAAGCATTTACTCTGTTAGAAAGAATTAACGTCATTAAAATGCCCATCTACCCAAATCAGTCCATAAATTCAAAGTAATTCCTATCAAGATACCAATGGTGTATTTCAAAGAACTAGAACATATATTCCCAAAATTTATGTGAAACCACAAAAGACCGTGAATGGACACAGCAATCTTGAGAAAGAAGAAAAATGATGGAGGTATCATGCTACCTGATATTAAACTATACTACAAGGCCATAGTAATCAAAATAGCATGTAACTAGCATAAAAAGACACTTATAGATCAATGGAACAGAAGAGAGAATTCAGGAATTAACCCACACCTTTATGGTCAATTAATATTTGACAAAGTAAGCAAAAACATACAAAGGGTTAAATACAGTCCATTCAATAAATAGTGTTGGGAAAATTGTATAGATATGTTCACAAAAATGAAACTAGATCACCTTCTTACACTATCTACACAAATAAACTTAAAATTGATTAACTTAAATGTTAGATTTGAAACCTTAAAAATTCTAGAACAAAACATAGACATTAAAACCTCAGATGTTTCTCTTAGCAGTTTTTCTTTCTGATACATCTTGTTGGGCAAGGGAAACAAAAGAAAAATAAGCTAATGTGAATACATCAAGTAAAAAGTTTTTGCACAGCAATAAAAACTCATCAACAAAATGAAAAGAGAACCCACTAAATGGGATATCACTCTTGCCAATAATACATCTGATAAGGGGTTAATACCCTAAATTTATAAAGAACTTAAACAACTCAACACCAAAATGTCAAACATTCCAATTAAAAAATTTACAAGGGAACTGAATAGACACGATTCTAAAGTGTACATGCAGATGTCTAATGGACATACGAAAAGATACTCAAGGTTTATAATCATCAGAAATGCAAATTAAAACCATATTGAGATATCACCTTACACTTGTTAGAATGGCTCTACCAATAAATCCACAAAGTGTCGGTGAGGATGTGGAGAAAAGGAAACCCTAGCGTACCATTGGCGGGAAGGCAGGTTGGTCAGCCCCTTGGAAAACAGTATGGGGATTCCTTATAAAATTAAAAATGAAACTGCCTAACGACCCACTTCTGGGAATATGATATCTGTTCAGGAAAAGTCAAGCCATTATTAATATAACAAAAATGGTTTGCTCAACATCGATATAACCTGGCAGCCAAGGAGAGTGAACTAGAATCCGCATGCTTGAACAATGACTTCACTGTACTAGTCAGTAAGGACAGCAGATGACCTTGAGTGAGCATGTGGACTGTGTGGCCATCACATTCAAAATGACTGAGTCGGTAGAGCAATAAATCTTCATCAAATTTTGTGTTAAGCTTGAACATTCCTCTGTGGAAACTGTTCAGATGATTCAGAAGTTTGCAGCTATGGGCAACTGGTGATTGACAGTTTCATCACTACAATGTACCTGCTCATGCGCCATGTCTCATGCAGAGTCTTTTGGCAAAACGTCAAATCACCCAGGTGACTCAGCACCACTACTGCCCAGATTTGGTGCCCTGTGACTCCTGGTTTTTCCCAAAACTCAAATCACTTTTGAAAGGGAAGAGATTTCAGACCATCAAAGAGATTCAGTAAAATATAACAGGGCAGCTGATGGCAACTGGGAGAACTGTGTGAGGTCTCAGGGTGCCTACTTTGAAGGGAACTGAGGCGTCATTGTCCTATGTGCTATGTTTCTTGTATCTTCCTCAATGAGTGTCTGTATTTTTCATATTACATGGCTGGATATCTTCAGGCCAGACCTCATAATCTGACGAAACCTGAAGCACTAATTTGAAAGAATTTGTGCACACTTGTATTTATTTCAGCACTGTATATACCAATATTTTGAAGCCATCCAAGTGTCCATTGGTAGATACATAAATAAAAAGCTCTGGTATTTAATACAATGGAACAGTACTTGGCCATGAAAAAGAATGAAATCTTACTTTTTGCAATAGCATTTATGGACCTAGAGGATGTTATGCTAAGTGAAATAAGCCATTCAGAAATAGACAAATAACATGTGATTTCACTTATATGTGGACTCCAGTGAACAAATTAAATAAACAAAACAAAAATAGACTCATAGATACTGAGAACAGACTGATAGCTGTCAGGAGGTTGGAGTATGGGTAAAATACGTGAAGTGATTAAGTAAAACAAACAAACAAACAAAAAACCCTCACAGAGAATAGACACAGAGAATAGACACAGAGAATAGAACGGTGATTACCTGAGGGGCAGGAGGTAGAAGTAGGTAGAGGAGGGTAAAAGGAGGATAAATTGTGACAAAAGGAGACCAAACTTCGAGTTATGAACACAGAATACAATATGGAGATGACGTATTATAGAATTGTACACTTGAAACCAAAATAATTATATTAACCAATATAACCCCAATAAATCTAATAAAAATTTATTAAAAATATAGTAATATAGTATGTTTGGCATTGATATGTGAGCCTTTGGTAGTTACCTCCTCTAAAAGATTCCTAAAACATAAATTGTTTCTGTAGAAAATGTATCTCTGATATAGCAGGATAATCGCTGGTAAGTATCATAGCTTATCTGAAAAGTCACTGCAGAAAAGAGGTAGAACCGAATTTTGAAATTGTTTTGAATTGGGGATGCAACTCTGCAGTTCGTTGAAAAACATGAATTCTGGACCCAGCTATGTACATGGGTCACTGTGCAGTCCTGAAGAAATGACCATAAACCTTTGTACCTTAGTGTTTTTATTGTTTTTTTTCTAATTTGTGTAACAATGCAAATACATTTTAAATTTTTGTACCAATAATAAGTACACAACTTATAAAATTAAGAAAAATACTATATTTAACTTGAACGTTTATAGATATGACAAGAGAATATATTAAAAAGGAGAGAACTCATACCATGGAACATACATTTTGCTTAAGCATAAGAAAAATGTGCAGCGCCTATGAAATATGGGTTTTTAATGGTGGCTACCAGTTTATGGTAATAATTTAGAGAAAAGTGACTGTAGTAGCCCCATAACCTTTTATGTTTCTGGATTTGCATGATTCCTTACTGTGCCGCCTTGTCCCACATTAATCCACACACATTTCTACTTCATTGATATTTCCTTTATTCATCCGCCCAATAAATATTTCATCTAGACATTTACTGGGTTAGGTGCTGGCCAGCTTCTTGCATTGCAGATACAGTACTAATTATAGAGAGTTGTTCTGTCTGCTTGCAATTGCCAAATATTCCATTTTATATTATTATCATTATTATTATTATTATTGTTATTATTTTATCCTTATCTGAGGACATTTTCACATTGCTTTTAGTGAGAGGAAAAGAAGAGAGAAAGTAATGGTGGGGGGAGAGACACACACACGCACGCACGCACACACATGCTCACACCTCGATGATTGGCTGCCCCAACCAGGGAATGAACTGCAATGTAGGTATGTGCCCTGACCAGGAATCGAACCCACAATCTTTTGCTGTTTGGGAAGACACTCTAACCAAGTAAGCCGCGCTGGCCAGGGTGCCAAATATTCCATTTTTGAAGCCCAGGGTTTTTAAATTAAAGATACATAGTTTCATCTCTTGGGTTTGTTTTTCTTGATTTCTCTTTCAATTTGCAATTGTGTAAACTGGTGTCAGTGTCAGAACTGCTAAAATAATGGTTCTTTCCAAATGCATTGGTGCCCAGTTTATGCATTTTGAAAATGTTTGCAAAGGATTTTTTCAAAATAATACCTCCTTATAAATTGCCTACTATATGTGTGCTATAAAGAGTTTTACAGCAATAGTTGATTTTAGGTATAAGAAATGTTATTTTCAAAGTTGCTTGTTTCCTTGAAAATGACTACTAATTTCATAGAATACTGTATTTTTGTTTTTTTCTCCTATTATTAAAATTATATTGAATCCTTTTGAATTTTTCTGTTAATGTTTTAACCTGAGTTCTTGGTACATGGTAGGCATTCAGAAATATTAGCTCTGTGATAAAATGTATGGATTAGTAAACAAAATGGTCCCCAATGTGCATCAATATTTATTTTTTATAACACAATCCTGCCTCTCCAAACTTTTTTAATTATTACATGTGTATTGCCAGAGAAATGTACTACATAAAATATGCTTCTAGCTAGTTTTCAAAATTGGGCATGCTTTGTAATGTAAAATAAGAAAATATAATTAAAATAAGCATGTGGAACTTTTCCAAATGCAGACCTTTGGAGTGTTGTCAGATCCTCTCTGACTAGCTATTTGGATTCTAGAATAAAAAATATCCTTTGACTCTCTCTTAAAAATTGAATGGCTACCTCTGTAACCTTTGGGCTTTAACACAGTTAGAATAGATTGTTGCTAACCTTTTTTGATGTCTCCTTTATTTTTTAATTTTTTTCCACTCAGAACTTCCGTGCCCTGCTACAACCATTTTTGCAAACCATTTCTGCTCCTGACCTCTTCATTCTATTGTTTTCTTTACTCAGGTCATGTTTCCTGCTCCTGGATCTTCCGTTGTCATTGAACCAGGGCTAGAGAGATCACTGTAAATGCAAATAAATTCAGAGTTGTCTTCCTGTCTTTCCTTGAGCCTTTCCCCTTGCTTTCTTCCTGCTGGCACTCTGCCTTTGTGGGAGTAGCTTACATTTTTGTAAGTCAAATGTTTTTGACTTTGGGTGTTCCTTTCTCAGATGCAGGACAACGCTGATCATTTCTATAGACTCCCCCCTGTTTGTTCCCGTCTGTAAACACTGTTCAAGTGTCCCCTACTTACAAGATTTCCTTACCTCTAAGATTTATACTTTGGCATTTGAAAGACCATAGACATCATATCTTTTCAATTCACAGTTGAACAGAGTTGAACTTTGGTTAAGTTCGGTACATTAAAAGCGGACACTGCCTCCTAAAACCCAACTAAGAGAGCAGAAAGGACTAAGAGTGGTAAAAGTCTACAGGGGTAAAGAGAAAATTTTTTCCTTATCTCTCTGTAAATAAGAGAAAATTTACTCATCAAACAGAAACAGTATGATAAAGAAACATTCAGTGATTGAAGAAGAATTCTTTGAAATTAAAAATATAGTTAAAAATTGAAAAGTTAAAAGAAAATAATGTAATGTAACAGACAAAGAGATGTTCAATACTCAACTAATAGGCATTTCAGAAAGAGAAAAAGAAGGAAAGAATCAGGTAATAGTAAATATATAGTAAATAAATAAGAGATGACTTTTTCAGGAAGGTGGGGAATATGAGGTTTTAGAATGGGTCCATGAAACACTCTGCAAAATGGTTGAGAAATGACTCCTTCCTAGGCAGCATAGCATGTTTAAATGTCAAAAATAAAGAGAAGGAGCTAGAATTTTTAGAAAAATTGATTACATGTGGTAGATTGTAATCAGACTGGCATAAGACGTCTTAATAGCAATACTGAAAGCTGAACATGATTCTTTAAAATTTGGACTAAAATGTTTCCATGAATAGTTCTATATGTAACCAAGCTTTAATTAATCTAAGGATAGAATAAAGACATTTCCAGACATACACAATTAAAACAATTTACTTTCCATATATCCTTTCTTAGGAAACCTCAATGGATAAATTCTACCACAGCAGGGGAGTATTTTAGGCCATCATAAAACATTCATGCTGTAACATTATTCCTCCTCTCCCACTTAACAGATCTATGCTTATTGAACACACGGACTTGGTCTTTAGATTATCTATTTTAAAAATCCAGTATATATCAGGTTTAAATATTTATTAATATTTATTAAGAAATTAGGTATGTATACAATAATTCTGAGTTACTTGCCAGTTTTGCTAAAGCAAATTGTTAATTAACCAGTTAGAGCCTAAGAATCATCTTCTTACCTTCTGGAAGAATTGTACTTAAACATTCTAGGCAAATTAATGTCTGCTTTTTATAAGAAAATTTATTTTTCCCTCTGTGACCCATCTTAACTCCTCTCTTTTAATAATTTCTTCTTCATGTTTCAGTTAAATCATTCAAACTGCTGCTTAAGTTCATTTTTTTTCTTTATTATATCAGCTGGGCAGTGTTCTCTCTCTGTCTCCCTCTCATCTGGGTTGCTTCAAATTGAAGGTGAAAAGTTTTTGTCTTAACCTAGCATGGCATCTTGAAAACAAAATAAAGGAGACTAGTTTGGGAGCTAACGTCACACAGCTCACAACCTTAGCCACCTGTGTCCTTCTGATGTGGAAACTGTGCAGCACAATGGCTCTTTGAGTCTTGTAAATGTGAAGAGGATTTGGTCATTCACTGACCTTGAAAGTTTTACACATTTAGCCTTTTACCCTTTGTAACAGACTACTTTCCCGGCAATTCCTATTTTGGTTTATTGCCATGACACTAGGACAATGTTTTTAGAGGCTCAATCAAATTTTAAGTTTAATGCTAATTGATTTTTAAAAAAATAAATGATAGTTACTGTTTATTTCTTTCCTCTCATATAATGGTAAACACTAGCATATTTAAGGACACATCTAATTAGATCCAGCTTACTGAAAACCAATTGTTAGGTCTTTTTAACATTGGTTTTGTAGAAGATGTGATTAATATAAAATTTAGATATTTATAGTAAATACCTGTTTTATTACACAAATATTAATACTTCTGTGCACTGCAAGCAGTTTATGAAGCATCGATAATAATATATTTACCCATTATATTAAATACCATTAGAGTTTTGTTAATGTGCTATGATCCATGGATAAGTTTTCTACTCCCAGGAGCTGATACCAGTGATAAAGCTGCTAAGAAGAAACTTCAAGAGAAATATACACTCCAAGTAGCTCATAGGCGAGCCAATGCACAAAAATGTTCTTTGCTGTTCCATAGACCATTTATGTGACAACCCTTAAAGTCCTTCACAGTGTGTGGGTGGTCAAAGAATTTCTGAGCTACTCCTTGTTGCTTTCAGATTATTGAACCGATTTGGCTGTAGTTAATAACTCTATTAACTGGATAATGGTTACTGTCCTTTTATCTGTTCAGGGACACTACATCCCCATTATAAACAACCGGTCAGTGACATAAATCTCTTCATACAGTAATACACAAAATACTTAGTCTCTTAAGGGCAGTCTCACACAAACAGTAACCAGAACTGCATTTTTCATTGGGAAAAGCTGCCTCAGGCTTCTGTAGGGCTGCAACTGGGTAGCATCTTCTAAATCTCTTCTCTGGAGTTGAGCAGATGGCAGCTTTCAGATTGAAAAGTTGATTCAATGCTGCATTTAGTGTGATTAAAACAAATGATGAGCCTGTAGCTGAGTCTACATAGCCCCACAGAACAGGTGGCAAAATGGAAAATGGAGGTAACCAATTTCATTATCTACACAACATAAAAAAAAGAAAAAAAAACCCAAACAAAAAAAACAACGGCTTGATGAATTTTCCCTTACTGGAGTGACTGACTTTTTTTGTTCATCAAATGAATTGAGTTGACCAGCTAGCTGTTTTGGCGTCCTGTAGACACAGCCTGAAAAGTCTCCTGCCCTAACAGGCTTCAAACTAGTGGGGGTCTGTAGTGACACAGCAGGTGCAGAGAGATCTAAGCCCTTAAATGCAATGTGTACACAGAGCTTTGCAGACAGCCCCGTGGAGCTACCACATAAGACGGTTTTTCATGTGTAAATGAGAAGGTCTTTCCTTTTTCAAGCTATTGCATTGTATCCCCTTCTGTTGAAAGACAAACACAGGAAATGAACCAACATTGAGTTAATTACCGAAGGGTGGCCAGTTCCATAGTCAGGACTGTAGGTTTCAGTCATGTGCCTTCTCTTGTTAAATATGTATTTCAAGGTAAATGCACAGTATATTTTGCACTATAGTTCAAGGCACATTGGGGATTCCTGGCTTTTATGAAACTGCTCCCTGTGAAATCCATTTTGGGAGCACACTGATTTTGAATGTAACTTTTGCCAGGATGGGGGTAGAGAAGGGAAGATAGTTTTAGGGCAAAGAAATATGAAGAGCTCAATGGCTGATTTACGAAGTGAGAAATTAACACACTGTTTTATAGAAACTACCCCTGCTCTGAATCAAAAACCAATTTGAAGTCTCCTAGGGTGAATAACAGTAAATGTGGATCAAAAATATATTTCATTATTACAAGTGACTTTTCCTAGACATGAAATAAACAATTTTATTTTAAATTACTATAAAATTGTTTAGTAATTATTTTTTAATTCATTATTTTCACTGGTTTTGAATGAGTCATCATTTGAGGTTTTTACTTACATATTTATGATTTTCTCATATTTTATTGAATAATCCAGGTCTTATAATAGTACCTTAAAATATTTTTTAAATGTTTTTTATGCTACATGCTTATGTATGTACTAATATATATGCACACACATACATATATCTTTGTTTCATATATATGGATATAAGAGACGGGTCCAACAAAACCCCAGAATTTTCTTCTGGAGGTCGGGCCCCTTGTATGTATGCTGCCCCCACTAGGTGAGTGTTCTAGAAACCCATCTGTAATCAGTGTACCAGCTGGCGTTTTTGTAATAGGCTGTGTTCAGCTTCAGTGAATTGTTTTTTGAAGAGTCAACTCATTTGCTCATTTCATGATGGGTAATTTACGAGTACACCTGCCCACAGTGTGCTGAGTGTTCAGCACTTTTCCACAAAAAACTGGCATGATGCCCCTCCCCCTGCCGCCCTACCCTTCTTATTCACCAGATCTTGCCAAGAGCTACTTTTTTTTTGTTTCCCCAGGTTTAAAAAAAAAAAAAGTACTCAAAGGGAAACGGCTTGCTGATGTGGAGGAAGAGGTTAGCCAGGCGGTGAAAGAAAAATACCATATGATCTCCCCCATGAGTGGAACCTAATCAACAAAACAAGTGAGCAAAATAGAACCAGAGACTTGGAAATAAAGAACAAGCTGACGGTGACCAGAGGGGAAGTGGGAGGGGGAAAACGGGGAAAGAAGGGGAAGGGACCTGCAAAAGAACACGAATAGAGAACTCATGGGCACAGACAATGGGGGGTGATTAACTGTGGGAGTGCCTGGGACAGGGTTGGGGTAAGCAATGGGGAAAACGTTGGGACAACTATAATTGAACAATAATTTTTTGTAGAAATGGCAGAAGCACTAAAAGGCATCAAAATCGATGAGTTCAAGGACTGTTTTGAGCAGTGGGGAAAAACAAGTTGATAGGTATTATTTCGCCTAATGGAGAGTACTTTGAGGTGATTGAAGTTTAAACATGTAAGAATAAATAAGCATTTTTTCATAAATAAATTCTGGATTTTTTGGGTCTTCCCTCATATATGCACTAATACACCATTTATGTAGTATTTTCTCTGAGATACTTAAATTTTATTTATAATGACTTTAATGAAACTAAATAATGAATGCTAACCTCTTATGTGTGGTGTGTCCTCTCTGACAGATTGAAGGGTGAAGTTTTGATAATACTACTATTATACTAATTTTATTAGTGAAAAAGCTGATTCAGAGAGATTAGGTAATTGTCCAAGGTGACAAAGCTCATAAATGATAGGGCCAGGAATTCAACCTGGGTCATAACTCTTTGAATACTGCCACGTGCCTTCTCTTGTTAAATATGTATTACAAGGAAAATGCTCGCAGTATATTTCAATATGTGCTACAAAAAGAATATTATTTATACATATGCTCAAAATTTGCATGCTGACCATTTCTTTAATGAATTAATTTTATATGGCAGGATTCTAACATAGGCAGTGTTAAAATGTAGCTTTCATGGACAAATGAGATCAGACAAACTCTTGCTTTCTTTAGTAGTATACATCTGTTGGAGCTGGTCTTTCATACAGATGACATTCATGTTTTGTTGTAAGTTTATCCTCAATGATAGATATTAGAAACATAACTTTAAAACCATGTTTTGGTTTCCTTACTATTGTTAGTAGCTACTAGAAAATAGAATTTAGCTTGTTCCCATACAACATCTCTGTGCCATGCAGCTCTCCTGAATGGCATGTGGTTTTTGTTTGTTTGTTTGTTTTGTTTTTAAATAAAAGGACTAAGGCAAAATCTGCAATAGACATATTTAATATTTAGGGAAAAAAAAACAAAGAAGATATCAAAGACAAGTCTGGGTCTTAGGGACCCCTTTATAAAAGCCCATTATTGAGCTCCATGTAGCAGAACATTTCCATGGTTTGAGAACATATTCTTTGTTAAACTACTAACACAGCCCCCACAAATGTTCTGGAAATGTGTGTAGGGAGAGGTCAGATGGGCTAAGATCCCATTGCTCTCTGTTTGTTGCAATAAGACTATTACAGCCATTGATTTTCTGAGCACAAAAGGGAAAAATGAAAGGATATCAGTCATGCTGTAGAGGACAACTGTGGCACAATCCTCTCAGCTGTTCAACAAGTGTCTTCTATTGGGCCTGCTCCATCATTGACAGCCAGGGGATTGATGTGTGCAGGACAACCATTAATGCTAATGGAGCTGCGCATGTTAAACCCCAGTGAGCTGACAAAGGACAGATTCAACTGTTGGGCGTGAGACTTCTGTGAAAAGCCAGTTGGGATTGATCTTGTTAAAATAACTATTTCTTCTGCAAACCCAGGGCTTTCACAAGACAAATTGGCTTCTTTTTTCCCCCTTTGGTGTTTGTTGGGAAAACAAAAATTTAGAAAAAAATGTAGGTGTTCGTGGTGGTAATTTACAAATATAACCAATTCTGGAAAAATGCAGTTTTCAAAACATGAAAATTATAATTGTAATAGTTGTTCTAGTCATTGCCTGTGCAAAAATCACATTTATTTGGGTAAAATGAAGATTCGATAATCTTTCCATATGTTTCTAAATATCTGGGTATTATATATAGGAAAATAAACAAAGTGATTAGATTTTCCACTCTTTTTTCTTGACATTTTAAATCACTTTTATCTGCAGGTGATTTGAGTGAGGGTACTGGTAGGGAGTCATATATTTTAGTTTAGAATTTTTGATTATTTAAACATTTTCCTAAGCGTTTTCATTGCCTTTGGCTTTATGCTACTCTATACTATGATGATTCTTTGGTAGAACTATCTAGCTTTAGATAAAACATTGAGCCATTATAAGGATGGTTTCCTTATGGATGTAAAGATTGGAGTAATTTTCTCCTATCTCATGAAATTATTAATTCATGTCCATATGTCTATTAAATATTTACTGCATACCAGGTATACTACTAGGGACTGGGAGGGAAAGAGACAGTGAACGAAACAGATAAAGTCATGCTCTTATAAAGACTAATTTTTAGTGTGGGAAGATAGAAGTAAACATAACCAAATTATTGCATAATATATCCTGTGTTAATAAGTGCCATGAAGGAATACAAAGCAGGGTAGTGGGAATAGGGGGTTATGAGAAGTGCAGCTATTTAATATGTGGTGATGAGAACTCAAGTGACATCAGAGGTAAAGAGCTCAATGCTAAATGTTTGTCATTAACTTATGTGGAAGCCTACACCTTGACGAATATGGAAATAAGTACCCTCTTTCCCTTTTTGAAGTTTAGAATGACATTTTACAGAGTGGCATAATGTGACATCTTTCACCTATCCAATATGACTTTGAGAGATGGAGCCTTAAACATGGAAGCCTGTCACCAATGCGTTGTCATATCAGGCAATGCAACAACTGGGAAGACCGAGCTTCTGAATAACTCACGTGATTGAAGAAAGGCAGGAAGGGTTTTGCTACCACCACATTGAGCTCAGGAACAGTGTTGCCTTTGGGATCCCTGAGAGATTTTAACCTGCACTCTTTCACCCATTCCCTGTGTTACCTTCTCCTTTGTCTTCTGAAGTGAATGTGGCCATCATTCTCTATAGAATTCCGCAAGGCACATCCTTCTTCAGAGAAGCAGCCCCTGACCGATCCCATCATTTACCCATCACTCTCCGGTTTTGCCCACTTTCTGTCTTCACACTCAGGAGTGAGAGGGAAGGAAAAGGGAAATTATTTTACATACATGCAGAACTTTTAAGAAAAGACATTAATGAATAAACTGTATACTCAGTCTCCCAAGACACCCTATTGTAGTCAATTTAATATTAGTCTAAATTGTTCTATCTTTAAATTATAAGCTTTCTGACCAAGATTATCAGAAAACTTCCAGTAATCAGAGTTGGGCAGTTTAATTCATAAATTTATCACTGTGTTTTTCATATTGTTTACACCATCTGAAGAAAAAATAAATTATTGCTTTTCATAGATTTAAAATTTGACATTAATATCTAATATTTATTGATCACACACAGTGGCCAATCATTATGCTAAGAAAGTTCACGTGCACTACCTCAGTTTGCATTAACGGCAATTCTGTGAGGGAGATACTGTTGTCAGGTCTATTTAGGAGGCGAGAGAACAAAGGCTTGGAAATATTAAGTAACTTGCTTAAAGTTACAAGGCTAGTAAATGCTAGATCTGTTTTTTTTTTTTTAATTGCTCTTCAAGTACAGTTGTCTCCATTTTCCCCCCACCACTCTTCCCTGCCCCACCCACCGCCACCTCCCACCCTAGATCTGGAATGAAGAGTGAGGCAGTCTAAATCCAAAGTCTACAGAGAGCCACAACATTAAAACACAATTCCCTGAGATTAGTGAAGAGAAAAAGGAATTCTAATTCCAAGGCCTATAGTTAACCACTGCTAGTCCCAGAGCTAGTGTCTCTAAGTATTAGAAGCCATAATCTTGTTACAAAGAATTAAAAAAATGTATCTTGTTACAAAGAATTAAAAAAAACCCAAAAAACCCCAAAAACAAAAACAAGAAACATGGTACTAAGGAAAAACTCACTTGGTATTAAATTAGTGTAATTTGGAACTTGGAACAGTCCTATATGGACAACACTGAGAAGTAGGTCAGTTGGGGAGTGCCTGCCATGGGTTTGAGATTTGCCTAAAAAAAAAGGGGGCTGGAGTTTGGATTGAGACTTGGTGAAATGCATTGTTTTCAATCTAGGAGCAAATGCATATTTCTTTTGGAAAGAGCATCCCAGAGGTCAGTGTTGCCAAACATACCAGAATTTGATTTTTCTTTTTTCCTCAGAGGCGAAACAAAATTCTTAAGCACAAATACTCATGTGAGAGGCAAGGAATTTAGCCATTAGGTGAGAAATTCAGAAGAAAAAATTCTTGCCCCTCTAATAACCATGAAACCAGCTTCACAAACACTTTAGTGCTGACCTGCTGTGGGAGATAAAATCTAGTCATATCTCAAACAGCAAGATTTTAGGAAACTCTTTGCAGGTAAAAATTTAAGAAGTGAGTCCTTTGAGAGTTGTTTATTTCATGTCTGAAAATGTCACTGTTCTAGTGTAGGTTCATATCAGTTAACTGCATGTCTTTCTCTCGAGCTCGCTGTTTGTTTTTAAACAGGAGACATGAAAAATGAGGGCTTGGTATTGAGATGTAACTTGGTCACAGTAGAACGCTCTCCATCTAGTTATATCACAAAGCTAGCAGAGCCTTAAAAAACTAGAGGCAGAGCTTTGAAATGACAATTGCAAGTATAATGAAATAGTCACTCTTTTTACCCAAAGCTTATGAGTAAAGACTTTTTTCCTGGCAGTTTTTCTTTCTTTACTTTTTTTTTTTTTTTAATATCAACCACCAACCAAACAAACACACACACTCACACTCTCACGATTTTGAGGCGTGTATCTGTGTGTATGTGTGGTACATTTAACGGTTGGGGAAAAATGTGGCTTTAAATAGAAGTCAGTCTTGGTCAGGTTTACCCTGAACTTTGTGTATACAGGATTTTGTATTTTCTAAAAATGAGAATGAAAGAGAAACTCTAGCACATCTTATATTTGTATGCAATGCAAATTATAGTAAATGGATTTATTTACATTTAAAATGTGTTCAATATTTTTTTATTCTGCATATATTCTGACCAAGAAAATTTCCAGCAGTTTTCATTCCTAATCTCAAAGTAAGGTAATCACAAAGCAGAGTGTGATTTTTGTGGCCTTTGTATAGAGTAGATATGATTGTAACCATTTAGAAAAAAAGGTGTGTGTGTGAGTGCACACGCATATCTCCAATGCACTTGTATAAGAAATGCTTCAACATATTTAACTTGAATATTTTTCTGGAAAAGTCTGATATTGTTCTTTTTTAGTTTTAATTGTTTTCCCTGTGTTTTTTTAATGTATGTTAATTAATTTTATAATAAAGTAGCCATATGATTACTTCCAGAAAACATATTTTCAGGAAACATTATAACCAGTTAACATGTTTGTTTCACATACTACAACATTTAAGTAGCCAAGAATTAATGGTTACTTATTAACTGGCAAAATATTTGGTGAAATATTTGAAATTTGTGGAAAATAATTATATTTATAGATAAACCAATAAGATAAATTGGAGACTAAATTCATTATTTTTCATATGCATAAATTGAGGCCTAAAGTAGTAAAATGTTACAGCCTACAATTCTTTTGTATCGAGGTATTGTTCCCTTGAACCAGGTTGAAATTAATATGAAAGAGCTTGGGTGAATTTTGATAAACAATTTGTCCATGTGCATAATTCTCAGACGTTATTGATGTGAAATAGTCTGGTAAGTACCCCAAAATTTCAAACTGGAGCTACTTATATGTTAGCATGAAATGTTTTCTTAATTTTTCTACATTCTTTAACACTTATGACTACCTTGTATAAAATTGATTCTCAATTTTTGTCTATTTAGTCAAATTACCTTGGACTTAGGGAAAAATTTTTGGATGGTATGGAAGTTAGTGCTATGAACGATACAGGTTGTAGATAAGGAACCAAACTTAACCAAATGTTCTAATACATGTTATACTTAATGACAAGATAGCTGGCAGGTACAGTCACTTTTTAACTCTCTGATTTGACTTATGTTTAATGATTTAGGATTATATTAAATCAATTCATTTGGAGCTTGTGGGTCTCAGGTTATTTCTGAGTAGCGTTGTAGAAGATAGGTACCCAAGGGAAATGGAAGGGTGCACACACACACAAAATAATACTTATATATTAAATAAGTATTATATACTTCTTTTTAAAATATTTTATTCATTTATTTGTAGAGAGACGAGAAGGTAGGGAGAAAGAGAGGGAGAGAAACATTGATGAGGGAGAGAAACATTGATGTGTGAGAGAAACAGATCAGTTGCCTCTCGCATGCCCCCAACTGGGGAATGAGCCTGCAACCCAGGCATGTGCCCTGACCAGTGAACTTTCATTTTGCGGAGCGACATTCAACCAACTGAGCTACACCAGTCAGGGCAAGTATTACATACTTATAATATAATACTTCTCTGTTACATATACTTACAGTCATACTTATCAAATACTTTATGTGTATTGTTTCATTTGAGCCAAAAACAATGACATGAAGCGGGGAATGTTATTAACATGTTAGTATTGTGGAGACTGAGGCTCAGTGAGATTAAGCAATTAATATGCATTATTTCACACAATTAGTAAGATTCAGGATTTTAACTGAGTTCTACTCATTTCTGAAGTTCAGTGTGCTCGTTTTCATTGACTTTCTGTTTAAGAAATCAAGCAAGTACATAATAATCTATTGCCAATGTTGACAGTTTCAAGATATATTTGAGCTTCATCTGTTCAGTAGATAATTATGGTCAGTCTTAGTCCATGGTAGAACCCGAGCTTTAAACATCAAGACCCAGCTTGTCTGTAATAGGTTTACAGGAAGAAGATACCACATAAGATCAACCTGCTTGAGTGAATTACCAGAGCATGGTGGCAAATTTTGATCAGGGTTTTTACAGTTGCTAATTGTAATATTTAACTCAATAGCTCATGCCCTATAGGTATGAAGCACACTAAAATTATTGTATTCTGAGCATTATTGTGGTGAGCAAATGGCAAAGACACGTTTCCTTGGGATATAATTTTTTCCTGTATACAAACAATATCCTCCTTTATTTGAACGAGAACAGATGGATGAAGCCTCAATATAAATACTTATTGCTCATAGTAATGGCTGATTTTATGAGACATTCAAATTGGACTTAAACAAGGGTATGAGTTAGTAGATCTGCTTAGCTTGATATTTTTATTCAGACAATAAGAATTTCTATAAGAAAGGGTGAAGCTGAAAGGGCAGCTGAGACCCTCTGAGTGAATTAGTATTCCTATTACATTACCCATGTGGATAATATTCTTTACCTCTGATGTGACCCTTACAAATTTAATTAAGTGTGATGGCTGGCCTGCATGTAGATTATTTCTGCTATGGAAAAAACTTGAATGTTTTCTGGCTGTGGACAAAATATTTGTAGAAGTTTCCATTAATTTATGACACCCAGTTTTTCTAACTTTGGGTATTAGAGTTGAGGAACTAATTATATTTGTTTCCTTGCTATTATGTGGTTCATGTCTATTAAGAGTAAATCAGAAATGTGTGATAGTGCTGTATGGTCAAGGTGAGTGGAGATGTTCTGTAAAATACGCTTTTAAAGATGTCATTTTAAGCAAATGATATATAAAAATTGGAAGGAGATTTTATTTTTAATGGAATTTATTTCTCTCCCCATTCATACAAAATTAGGAATCACAGAAGACCTAAATGGAGCTTTTATTCTAAGAGCATACTGAGAAATAGAATGGGGGGATAGAGGCTGCGTGGTACTGTGAATGGGACTGGTGTTTCAAAACTAAGTGTTGTTCTCTGGTGCTGTGACTCTGGGAAAATCAGCCAGCTCTTTAGTTTCTCCACATCCTCATCAATGAACTGTGATTTACAGCACCTTCACTGTGATGATAGACGAGCATTGTAAACGTCAAATTTTGCATTATTAGTTTTGGAGATTTGACAAAGCTTTCTAATTAGAGAAGGACAGCAATGTGGTAAGAAAAAAGGGCTGTGGGACTCTACAGTTTGCTCTCCAGTCAGACAGTTCTGGCCTCCTCTTCTTGCCTCGCCCTGTTCTAGGCCCGCTGGCTGCGTTGCTGTCTCCAGGACATGCTCGTCCTTTTTGGATGGCCTTCCAAATACCGACACAACTCATTCCCTTATGTCTTTCATGGCTCTGCTCATGTAGACTTCATTGCAGAGGCTTCTTCCCGTGATCCCACATGAAATGACCCGCCCTTCCCAGCCACATCCGTTTTTACCTTTTTGGCCTGCTTTATTTTACTTCACTATCACATGACCGTTTGAGTGCTTATTTTCTTCCCATTCAAGCACAACTCCGTGAAAGCAGGAATTTTATCTTATTTGTTTATTGCCACACCCCCAGAAGCTATAGTATATGGATGTAAATAAGGGAATTACTAGGCTAAAAACAAAATATCTGGGCTCCAGTTCTTCCTCACTATATTAACATGGAAAAATCTGTCAATTATTTTTGCATTTCTTTCTTATCACTTGTCAGTAAGCACTGATAATACATTTTATTTTTCTCTCAGTAGGTGGAATGGGCATTACTATGATCATTTTATAGACTAGGAAAACAAAGCTAAAAGAGTTTGTGACTCTTGTAAAATCCAACACAAGTATGTAAAATAAATATTAATGATATAAAGGCTTTTAATACAAGATGTATTTATAATCATCAGACTGGTAAAGAAACTAATGAATAGCTATTTTAAGATAAAATCATCTTATAGATTGCTAGATGGAAATGATATATGGTTAGGTTAGTTTCTTCATTTTTATGATAACTTTAAGTGTGGACAAGGAATAAATAAAACAAAAACAATCTATTTGGATATATTATCATTGGCACTACATTCTTAAAGTTTTATGGTTACCATTTTTTGTAGAGATCTGTTATAACTTGAGAGCATAATTCCCTAAGCGTTTTACACTTTACAATGGAATTTTTTCAGACCTACTTAATTGTTTTCGGCAAAGGAGAAATTAAGACCAATTACCACTATTATTTTGATGGTTCTTTGAAATTAATTTCTACTTTGTGTACTTCTGTATAATTTTAAATTATTGGACAACCATAATAGCATAGCAATAAAATAATAAATAAATAAATAAATACAATGTGTAGGTGTCGGACATGTTCTATATTCAGGACACAGACTATCTTTGATAAACATATTGACTTATAGGCCTCTTGTCAAATCTTAAAGGTCTTCTAATGTCTGTAGCACAAGGTTTGGCAAATGTTCAAGAAACTCTTAGATGGAGAATGCTTCTTATACCCAAGCCTTTTGGGCCAATTCAGATACATAAATAAGAGGTCTCAGAAAGCTCTTTTTAAGAGGATTTTTTAGTGTAAAGTTGCAAGGGAAGACAAAAAAAAAAAAAGATTCACTGTAGAAAACCATTTAAATGACGAAATAGCTGAATTTGTCTCTAACGAAGGCTTACTGGGTAGAAAGGGGAAAATAGTGGTCTTAGTGGACTGAGAAAAAAGGAACAATTTCTCATTCTGTTTTATACTTCACATCTCCTTATTAAAATTTTGAAGAAATAATCATATAACTGGGCCTAGAGCCATTTAGAAAAACTGAATAATTAATTCTTATTGTTGTTTGTTTGGTTTTTTTTTATGCCAGGCAAAAATATTTTATTTAATTCACCTAAATGGCTTCAGGCCAAGCAAGCAATATGCTAAATGAAAAGTTTGTCATGTGGAGAAATTTTTAACAATTAAGCAATTTTCTCATTCTTAATAATTAATTTTAAAAGACCCAGAGAAGATTAGGTATATTGACAAAATTGAATTATCTTTTAGTTTTGACTTTCCATTCTTAAAGTGTATGGGAAGATTCATTAGAAATGCACATATGATTTCCATTGATTAAATTGAAGAAAGTATTGAGATGCTTTTTATTTTCTGTGTTGCTGATCTTAGGTCTGTGGCCTTGGACATGCTGTTTCAGGTCCTCTGGGACCAGCTTAAATGAAATTGGCCAAGTGAAAATGACAAGAAGAAAAGCTCTTTATTCTCCTCTAGAGTTAAAAAAAAAGAAAGATGGTGGGAACATGAGATGAATGAAGCAAATAACTATCAGGCATCTGGCAAAAGGTTGGTACAAATACATTGCTTGATTTTTCTGATGGAACAGATCAGTCATACAAAAAACTTTTGACATTCTTCTATTATTTTACTTAATTATTCACTTGACAAGGACAGTGTGTTTAGTATTTAGGAAAGATTTTTTTTAAAACCCTCTATTTTGTGAAATGAAAAGGAAAGTCAGGATTTGCCAGACTGTCTTGTATTTATTGAGATACTTGTCCTGATGTTCATTAGAAATTTGTAGCTTCAGGTACTGAGTGTTAAGGTAGAGGAGGAATAAAGTGTAGAGTGAGGGCAAGGTAGCATAGGGATGGGTGTGTGTGTGTGTGTGTGTGTGTGTGTGTGCAGGAGAAAGTGATTTAAACTAGTTTTAAGATGGAAGAAGGGAATTATATCCAGGTGCACATGTATATACCTGTTTTCTATACAATGATAATATATTGAAAACTTAAATAGATGAAACACGTATTCTGAAGAGGACATTTTAATGTAAATCAGCTGGATCTAATCTGTGGCTAAATCAATATGTTACCATTATAATGGGAAAGGAAAATATGCTTGGTCTGTAAGGATGCTTTAGAGAACAAAACCAAACAAAAATGGAAGGGAAGTTCAGAGATTTTCTTATCAGACATTGCTTTTTCCGCAAGCAGCAGTACCCTAGCACTTTTTATCTGAAACATTAGCCTGGCCCAGTAGGTGTCAGATTAGATATATATTACTTCATTATCTTGGTATCCTACTCTGCATCAAAGGATCTGTGGACGTGGAAACTAAAAGGGAAAGAAAATAAATAAAGGATATCTCTTTTCAGTTTTAGAGTAGCACTTTTAACATTAAGAAAAATCAATAACTGGACTGACTGCATTCAGTAGGGAGCATTATTGTTTCCCATAATGTATCTAATGCATATCATTACCAGAGTAATCACATTATTATCTGCCTCCGCCTTACTGCTTGCTTGGCTAGATATGAAGCCAGAGCTATTTGTAAAGTAAGGTTTTCTCCTCTTTTGCAAAATTGCTGCAAATTGTATTCTTTCCCATTTTCTTTATTAGTTGTTTGAACTAACCAGAACCTCTGAATTCAGATTAAGTGCCTTGGTTTGTTGCTGCGGTTTTTATTTTTCCCCTTCAGGATTTCTTTTTGTCTCTATTCAAATTAACCTAACCTTTAGGAAATGGGACAAATCGTTTGTGGTTCATTGTATTGTCTGGCGTGGAAGATGGGGTAATGTATACTGTCCGTGAGGTGGATTTTATGTTTCTGAGATATATTTTAAAGCCATCAGTTGAAGAGGGATGCTGGAATATGTTTTAAATAGTGTTACATTCCAACACTTCAGTGCAGGGAGTTTAGTCTAAGACCATGAAGAATATCTAGAGAAGGGAACATTCGCTTTCTTTCCTGTTTCTGATTATAATGGGGTAAAAGATGTGCCTCCGTTAATATTTAGAGGCATGTTTAATTTAACTGAACTCTTTCATCCAGGAGTTTCGTAATATTGAAGTAGGGAATCTATGTGAGTCTTAGTTATTTGTTGTGCAATTGGAGTCACACTAAATTCCATGGTACAGCTTTTTGGTGGAGATTCTAGACAGTGCATATAAGATATACCTATCCAAGAGCACTGTAGAGGCACTCCTCCAAGTGGCAGTATAATAAAAGCGGTGTGTAGTCCAAGCGACAGTATAATGAAAGAGGGTCAGGGGGGCATAAAAGCTTCCCGGAAGTCAATTGAATGAATACATATGAATATATTTTCCCCAGGATTCTTTATATTTCAATGCTGATGTTGCTGATAATGTTTGATTAAAGGGATAAACAGTTTGAAAGAGAAATAAATAGAATGCTTTTAAAATATGAAACTCAGAATTTACAGGATACAATTAGGGCTTCTTGAATGCTAAGCATTGCAGTCAACCTGAGATCATTTTGCATCACATAGGAAATAAGGCAATAGATATGCAGCTGGGCTAATTCATAGGCCAGGCTGAAGGGCTTCAAAGAATGAAAAGATGGCAATTTTGGTAAAATAATTGTTCTCAGAGAACATGACTTTTCTCTGGACCTTTGATCCTTTATCTGTCATTTCACTTGCATACTAAAGACATCATTACTTACAGGGAGATTTCAGAATTTGCAAATATGAAATACAAATCACACGCACATCTTCCTTCCCTTCCTTTTCCTTCCTTTTTCCTTTCCCTTCCTTCCTTCCTTCCTCCCTAACTTCCACCTAATCAAGAGTATGGGAGCTAACTGATACAAGAGCCCCATTTGACAGAAACCTGAACTTTGGCAAACAAACTACTTTATGCTTACTTAGAAATACATACTTGATTATATACAACCACTTGTCCGTTCAGGCTGTGGAAACTGATTAAGCCAGAAAGCTGTCAATATGTTCCATATTCAATTCTCTCTCTACATTATGGAAAGGAAACCAAAGTACTTGGGAATTAAAAACCTCTTTGATTTCAGAATTTAATTGTATTGCTCAATTTGGAACTGGCAAGGGACACAGAGGGACAAAGGAAATGGATGCAGAAAATGGATGTTCTAATTTTCCTTCTAGTCCAGATGGAGGCATTTAAAAGAATCATGCTTTTAAGATCTCTAAAACAACCAGCGGAACTTGCAATGTAACAATCAGGCATTACTGTGATATGTAGGAAAAGCTTTTGCTATGATTCTCAACTTTTAATCTATGTTCTGATACAGTTTTATATTTTGAATATATATTTACTTATTATATATCAAATATATAACTATATTTAATGTTATTTCATATATAAAATATATATTTATTTATAAATAGATAACTAAAATGCAACTATAGTAAAAGGAGGGCATTTTGCAATTTGTCAAACAAGTTTGAGAAATGTATGAAAATGAAAGTATAGGATAATTTCTTTGTGTGTGTGTGTGCATTTATTTGTTTTGTTTAATTTGTTAGTTGTTTCCCTCAGGGACCTGTTTTGACAGACGTTGTAGCAGTTTGATAGCAAGTGATTTTTCAACCTAGAACAAAAATGAAGCAAACTTTAATCAAATAAAATCTTAATAGCCTCTGGTCATTGAGAAAATTCAATTGTCTAGTCAAGTTTAAAATAAATAGTGGCCCCTCCAAATATGACTTTTGTTATAAACCAAAAAACTTGAACATATTCTCAAAGATCATAAAATTTTGCAGTCTAACATATATATATTAGAATCTGGGGGGAAAGCGAATGAAAACCTCAGAGAATTAGGAACTTTCATAGTAGGTATATAAAACCTACTCAGAAAAAAAATAACAAAAATGATACCAAATGTCAGTAACAAAGTTACTGCTGAAGATGTGATTTCAGTAATATTGTGTCAACATTCTTATACTTATGAAGTGGCATTTATTTTGTATTTTTCCTAATGTATCTAATGCACAATATTCAAGTGGCATCATGCCCAGGATTAGGAACTCCATTGTTTAAAGGTCTTGTGATTTAATATTCCTAGAACCTGAGGCCTCAACAAGCAGTGTTATTGTGTAATGGTTAAGAACTCTAATTTTGCATTCAGACACCCTGACTCAGTCACTCTGATCTGAAACAAGTACCTTTTTTTTTGTCTTTCAGAAACTCAGTTTTCCTGTATTTTTTTTTTTGCAACAGGAATATTCATAATGCCTATTTCATAAGGTTTAATTATCCTTACAGGATAATTAAAACACTGAAGCTAATGTATATAATGCTTAAACAGAGTAACCATTGAATACTCCCTATTATAGTATAATATATAGTAGTTAATATAGCTAGTGTGACTCCATGTTTTGGTTTTGAATTGGTTAACTTATTCATTAACTAATAATAACTAATAATGAGGTCACATGCTTATAGACATTCATATATAGAGTCCGTACATTTTTCTGAAGCATCTACTATATGTAAGTTACTCTGCTCATTTTATAGTATAGGAAAATGAATATAATATCTTTTTTATTAAGTAGCTTATACACAATCAGGGAATAGAGCTGCTATTCACAGGTAACTGTAATGTAAGATAACATGATAGGCAAAAATCAAGGGAGAAAATTTTCTCTGGTGGTAAAAAGTAAAAGAAGATACCTCCGATATAAAGGAAGGCAATCTATAAACTATAGTTGTTATATTTACAATAGTTATTGCTAATTGCTACTCTAAGTCGCTTTTGCAGAGCTAATCAAATAGTTGTTTTAAAATATAGAAGTATCGGAGATGACCCAATATGGCAAGGGAGTAAGTGGAAGCTGCATTAATCTTCTCCCAGGACCAAACTGGAATTACAACTAAAAGAAAATTCATCCTGAATAACCAACTGAACACCAGCTGGAGAGAATCCTCATAATCAAGGACAGACAGGAGAAACCACTTCACCACAATGAGACTGATAGGGAGTGCAGAGGTGTGAGAGGGCTAGCTGAGCTCCCATGGGTGATAGCTGAAATTCTGGAGGGATATTTCAGTAGCTGGCGTGATTCTCCTGAAGAGTGTGCAGGCTAAAGCCCAAGCTGGGCACCTCAGCCTAGAGCACCAACACTAGAAAAGGAACCCAAGTAACAAGAGACTTTGAAAAGCAGTGCGGTTTCTGTCCAAAAGGGAGAGACAGCTAGAAATGCAGAGAGGCTCCTATAGGGCCAATGCACAAAATTTTATTCACAGCCACTTACCCTGGGCTCCGGCAGAGGGAGGGCAGAGTGGACTAGAGATACTTGAGGAGAGTCTGGGGTTGGTTGCTCTGGGGAGAGAGCTGAGTGATCAGCCACCAGGATCCCTGTGCTGAGTCATTCCCCTTATGCAGAAACAATTCTTCTCAGGCAGAGCAGTCCCTTCCAAGTGGCATCAACCTGAGGGAAAGCAATAAGCCTGCCCTCAGGAATCACTCTTCCCCAACCTTGTGGAGCTTAAGCCAGATTGCTGAGTATAGATGGAAGCTAGTTCAGTCATTAAGGCTAACAGGAAAGGAGGATCTCTAGGAGCTCTGAGACTTTAGCTGACCCTCCCTCCAGGGGCAGTGCTTGTAGAAGCCAGTCTTGGTGCACTGCTTGATTCTGCAAAGAAACAGGCCCCACGGAAGGAGCCATAAGCAGTAGATCACTGATAGCTCCAAACAGATTGCCCAGGACCAGTCATAGGCAGCGTATAAAGTAGGACTGCACCAGAGTCTTTGCAGATCTACCTAATATATAAAAACAAATACAAAGCAACAGACAAAATGGGAAGACAAAGAAACAGGCTCCAAATTAAAGAACAAGAAAATTATCCAGAAGAAGAACTAGATGAGATGGAAGTAAGCAATTTATCAGATGTAGAGTTCAGAGTAATGATTATAAGGATGCTCAATAGCATGAAAATAAGACATAGAAATCATAAAAAAGGACCAGTCAGAAATAATGATATATGAAATAAATAATATGCTGGAAAGAGTAAACAGTAAGTTAGATGAAGCAGAGGATCAAATCAGTGATTCGGAAGACAAGGTAGAAAAAAACACCCAAGCAAAGAAACAAAAAGAAAAAAAAATTTAAATGAGGAGAACTTAAGAAGCCTTAGAGAAAACATGAAGTGCAAAACATCTGCATGAGGGGAATACCAGAAGGAGAAGAGAGTGAGTAAGGGATTAAGAACCTACAGAGAAGTAATGACCAAAAACTTCCTAATCTGGAGGAGGAAAAAGACACACGAGTTCAGGAAACTCAGAGAATCCCAGACAAGTTGGACTCAAAGAGGCATGCACTGAGACACATCATAATTAAAATGTCAAAGCTTAAATGCAAGGAGAGAATCCTAAAAGCCACAAGAGAAAAGCAGGTAGTTACATACAAAGGAGCACCAATTAGACTGTCATCTGATTTCACAACAGAAACATTCCAGGCAGTAAAGATTGCCATTAAATATTCAAGATAGTGAATATCAAGGACCTAAAACCAAAGAGACTTTACTCAAAAGGGATATCTTTTAAAATTAAAAGAAAGTTGAAGAGCTTTCCAGACAAGAAAAAGCTAAAGGAGTTTGTTAACACCAAGCCAGTACTGCAACAAATGTTAAAGGGCTTGCTTTAAGAAGTAGAAGAAAAAGAAAAAGAAACACAAGAAAATACTTAAAAAATGGCAATAAGTATGTATTTATCAATAATCACCATAAATGTAAATGGCTTATATGCTCCAACCAAAAAAAAAAAAATCAAAACAGGGTAGCTGAATGGATAAGAAAATAAGAACCATATGTATGCTACCTATAAGAGATCCACATCAGATCAAAAGAAACACAGGGACTAAAAGTAAAGGTATGGAAAAAGACATTTCATGCCAACAGAAAGGGAAAAAAAGGTGGGCTAAAAATCCTTATATCTGACAAAATAGACTTTAAAACAAAGGCTATAGTAAGAAACAAAGAGGGACACTACATAACAATAAAAGGGGCAATCCAACAAGACAATATAACCCTAGTAAGTATTTATGCAAATATCAATGGACATAAAGTGAGAGAACAACAGAAATACAGTCATAGTAGGGGATTTTAACACCCACTGACTTCAACAGAGAACCTTCAGACAGAATCAACATGGAGACAATGGCCGTAATGACACACTAGAGCAAATGGATTTAATTGATGTCTTCAAAGCATTTCATCTGAAAGTAGCAAAATATACACACTTTTCAATGGTGTATGGAATATATTCTGGGATAGATCACAAGCTAGGACACAAGTATCAATAATTTACGAAGATTAAATTATATGAAACATCTACTCAGACCACAATGCTATGAAACTGGAAATCAAACACAGGAAGAACACTGAAAAACATGCAAAGACATGGAAGCTAAATAACATACTATTAAACAGTGAATAGGTCAACAAGGAGATCATGGAAGAAATCAAAAGATGCCTTGAAACAAATGAAAGTGAGAACACGGCAATCCAAAATCTGTGGGACAAAAGGAAAGCAGTCCTAAGAGGGAAATTCATAGCATTACAGGCCTATCTCAAGAAATAGGAAAAAAGCTCAAATAAACAATCTAACTTTACTCTTAAAGTCTCTTATAAAAGAACAACAAACAAAGCCTTAAGTGAGTAGAAGGAAAGAAATAGTAGGGAACAGAGCAGAAATCAGTGAACTAGAGTCTAAAAATGATACAAAATATCAATGAATGCAAGAGCTGGTTCTTTGAAAAGAACTAAATCAGGAAGAATCAGAGCATCTGAATAGATGAATAACATGTAGTGAAGTAGAAGCAGTAATAACTAAAACCCTCCCAAAGAGCAAAAACCATGGACCAGATGGCTTTACAGTGAATTTGACCAAACATTATGAGAAGTACAAAATCCTCTCCTTCTCAAACTAGTTCAAAAATCTCAAGAGGAGGGTAGACTCCCAAGCTCATTATATGAAACCAACATTAATCTAATTACAAAGCCGGATGAAGGGACTACCAAAAAAGAAAATTATGTCAATACTCCCAATGACCATAGATGCTAAAATCCTTAACAAAATATTTTAAAAAAACTGAATACAGCAATACATCAAAAAGACCATACACCATGACCAAGAGGGATTTATTCTAGGAATTCAAGGTTGATACTACATTTGAAACCATAAATGTGATGCTTCACATAAACAAAATGAAGGATAAAAAACACATGATCATATCAATAGATGCAGAAAATGCATTTGATAAAATCTAGCACCCATTTATTTTCAAAACCCTCAGCAAAGTGGCAATAGAGGGAACATACTTAAACATAATGAAGGCCATATGTGACAAACCCACTGCCAGCATCATATTTAATGGGCAAAAACTACAAGCACTTCCCTTAAGATTGGGAACAAGACAGGGATGTCTTCTCTCACCTCTCTTAGACAACATAGTACTGGAATTCCTAGACATAGCGACCAGGCAAGAAGAAATAAAAGGCATCCAAATCAGAAAGGAAGAAGTAAAATGGTCTTTATTTGCAGATGACAGGATACTGTACATAGAGAACCCCAAAGATTCCATCAAGAAACTACTAGAACTAATAAATAAATTCATCAAATTAGCAGCATTTAAAATTAATATCCAGAGATCAGTTGCATTTATATATGCCAATAATGAACTATCAGAAACAGAAACTAAGAAAAACAATCCCATTCGAAATGCTTCAAAAAGAATAAATATCTAGGAATAAAACTAAGGGTGTAAAAGACCTGTGCTCGAAAAATTATAAGACATTGAAGAAAGAAATTGAAGAAGATACAAATAAGTGGGAACGCATACTGTGTTCATGGATAGGAAGATTAACATCATTAAAATGTCCATACTACCCAACGAAATCTATAGATTCAATGCAATTACTATCAAGCTATCAATGATGTATTTCACAAAACTAGAAGAAATATTTAAAAAATTTATATGGAACCACAAAGGTTCCACATAGCAACAGTGATCCTGAGGAAGAAGAACAAAGTTGGAAAAAATCATTCTACCTAAAATCAAACTATACTATAAGTCCATAGTAATCAACACAGCATGGTACTGGCATAAAAGCAGACATACAGGTCAATGGAACAGATGAGAAACCCCAGAAATAAACTCAGACCTTTATAGTCAATTTGACAGAGGAAGCAAACACATGCAAGAGGGTAACAATAATTTATTCAATAAATGGTGTTGGATAATTTGGACATATACTTGCAGAAAAATGAAACTAGACCACCTTCTTACACCATAAATAAGAATAAATTCAAAAAGGATTAAAGGCTTAAATGTTAGACCCGATGCTAACAAAACAAAACAAAACAAAACAAAACACCCCAAAAAAACCCTGGAAGAAAACATAGAATGTAAAATCTCAGACATTGCTCATAGCAATATTTTTTTTTCTGACATATCTCTTAAGGCAAGGGAAACAAAAGATAAAATAAACGGGAATACATCAAACTAAAAAGTTTTTACACAGCAAAGGAAACTATCAACAAAATTAAAAGATAACCCACCAAATGGGAGAACACATTTACTGATACATCTGCTAAGGGGTTAATATCCAACATTTATAAAGAACTTAAAAAACTCAACACCAAAAAATAAACAATCCAGTTAAAAAAGCGGGCAAAGGACCTGAATGAACTCTTTTCCAAAGAAGTCATACTGGTGTCCAATTTACATATTGAAAAGGTTCTCACATTACTAATCATCAGAGAAATGCAAATTAAAACCACAAGGAGCTATCACCTCACAGTGATCAAAATGGCTATCATCAATAAATCAACAAACAACTGCTGGTGAGGATGTGGAGAAAGGGGAACCCTTTTGTACTGTTGGTGGGAATGCAGCTTGGTGCAGCCACTGTGGAAAACAGTATGGAGTTACCTCAAAAAATTAAAAAAGGATCTACTTTTTGATCTATCAATCCTGTTTTTGGAAATATTCTGAAGAAACCTAAAACACTAATTTGAAAGGACATAAGCACCCCTATGTTCATTGCAGAGTTATTTACAATTGCCAAGACATGGAAGCAGCCCAAATGTCCATCAATAGATGACCGGATAAAACAACTATGGTACATGTACACAGGGGAATACTACCTGGTCGTAAAAAAGCAGAAAATTTACCCTTTGAGACAACACTGATGGACTTGGAGAGCATTATGCTAAGTGAAATAAGTCAGTCAGAGAAAGACAAATACCATATGATTTCACTCATATGTGGAATCTAATGAACAAATTGAACTAGCAAGCAAAACTGAGCCAGACTCACAGACAGAGAGCAGCATGACAGCTATGGGGGGGTGGGTTTAGGGTGTGGAGGGATCTAGCGAAAAGGAGTAAAGACTCTTGGACATGGACAACAATGTGGTGATTGCAGGGTGAGGAGGTTATGTGGGGAATACGTGGTGATGGAAAAATAACAATAACAATAAAAATAAACAAAAATAAAAAGTAAAATATAGAAGCATCATAAAATGGATTATTAAATCTAGTAGTAGCATTCACATAAAATCTCTTTTGTTAAAAATAAATAGAAAGAAAACTGTTTTAGAAGAAAAACTATTGTAAAAAGTTAAGACTGTATGACTATATTGTGCCTAAGGCAAGTAGACCTTATTGAAAAGAATCTATCGCTGATTAAAATATGAGCTATCCCATTAATCATGCAATACATTAGATAGTAAATTGTGGTTGTTAACTTGATATGCACCATTGAACATGGAGAAAAATATCACGTAGGCAGACAAGTGCACCAATGTATGACAATGTAATAGCTTGTAGATATTTTCTTTTTGTAAATATGTCTACAGTATATCCAATGGCTTACTGAACTGTGCTGTAAAATAAGGTTATTCTTTAATTCTCAGAGATCAATGTTACAGATTTTTTTAACACTGGAAAAAATGATGCATTTGAATAGAAGTAAAGGTGAGATAGAAATGAACAGTTTTTACTTAGAGTGTGTCATTCTAATATTTCATTCAATTTTCTAAGGGAGCTCTGAAAATGTTAGATTAAAAAGTGCTTAGAATAAAGTAAAACCAATGACATATTCCACTGACAGGTAATTATGAGAACTAATTTTAAGAACCAGTTTAAACCATGATCAGGGATATTTAACTATTGTGCTATACGGATCTAATGAGCCTAACCTCAAAATTTGCTGATAGCACAAATAGGGAAAAATAGAAGTATTACATTCTGTAGGCTAGGCAATATTTTTTACAGAAAATAGTGACAGATTTATTTTAATTTTATTTTCATAAATATGAAAATTTAATCTTTAACGGGTTAGTAAACATAATTTTGACCTATTCCTGTGTTTGCAACTTGCCTGACAAAGCAAAATATTCAGCACCTTACAATGATGTTTCACTGTAAATATTGCCTCTGCCTGTACTACTCAGTATGGCAGCAACTGCCACATGTGGTTATTGAGTACTTGAAATATGCTTAGTCTGAATTGATATGGCCTTCATTATAAAATACGTAGCAGATTTCAATGACTTAGTTTAAGATAAAGTGGAAAATATCTCATTTTTATATTTAAGGTTTAATAGAATGTATCACATACCTGTTTGTTTTTATGTTTTTATATGGATACTAGAAATTTTAAAATTACATACTTGATCTACATTTATGGCTTGCACTATATATATGTTGTAGAGTACTGTTCTATCAGATTAATGAAATAAACTGTAGATTAAAAAATAAAATTCTGACTTCTGGCCAAGATGGAGGCATAGGTAGATACACTTTGTCTCCTTGCACAACCAAAAGAAGGACAACAACAAATAAAAAACAAAAAACCAAAAGAAACCCAGAGCTTCCAGAAAATTGAACTGTATGAAGGTCTGACAACCAAGAAGTAAAGAACATTCATTCAGACAGGTAGGAGAGGTGGAGACTGGCAGCAATGGTGGAGTGGACACGTGGCAAGGCTATGGCTGGCAGATGGGACAGTCTCACATTTATTTGCAGATAAATCAGGAGGAACAACTGGGGAGTGAGAGAGACTGTGCAACCCAGGGTTTCATCATGGGAATAGAAAGCCTCAAAACCTCTAACAGTAAAAACCTGTGGGGTTTATAGTGGCAGGAGAAACTGCCAGCCCCACAGGAGAGTTTGTTTGAGACCCACAGGGTCCTAGAACATACACAAACCCACCCACCCAGGAATCAGCACCAGAAGAGCCCAATTTACTTGTGGGTAGCAGGGGAAGCTACTGAGAACCCACAAAAAGCCAAGTAAGTGGAATTGTTCCCTCTCAGACCTCTCCCCCACATAGAGTGCCACAAGGCAATGACAGGGGTTGCCCCGCTCTGGCAAATATGTAAAGCTCCACCCCTCACAATGTAATAGGCATGCGGGGGAAAAAAATTATGGCCTAAATGAAAGAATAGATCAAAGCTCCAAAAATAGAATTAAGCTATGAAGAGATAGCCAGCCTAACAGACGCAGAGTCCAAAACACTGGTAATTAGGATGCTCACAGAAATGGTTGAGTATGGTTGCAAAATGGAGGAAAAAGTGAAGGCTATACAAAGTGAAATAAAGCAAAATATACAGGAAACCAACAGTGAAGGGAAGGAAACCAGGATTCAAATCCACGATTTGGAGTAGAAAGGATAAGTACACATTCAACCAGAACAGAATGAAGAAACAAGAATTCAAAAAATGAAGAGAGGCTTAGGAACCTCCAGGACAACTTTAGACTTTCCAACATGTGAATCACAGGGGCACCAGAAGGAGAAGAGGAAAAGCAAGAAATAATTGAAAACTTATTTGAAAAAAATAATGAATGAAAACTTCCCCGATCTAGTAAAGGAACTAGACATGCAGGTCCAGGAAGCTCAGAGAGTCCCAAAGAAATTAGACCCAAAGAGGAACACACCAAGACATCGTTAATTAAATTACTCAATGTTAAAGATAAGGAGAGAATCTTAAAAGCAGCAAGAGAAAGGAGACAGTTACCTACAAAGGAGTTCCCATGAGTCTATCAGCTGGTTTCTGAAAAGAAACCTTTCAGGCAAGAAGGGTCTGGAAAGAAGTATTCAAAGTCATGAAAGGCAAGGACCTACATCCAAAATTACTCTATCCAGCAAAGCTATCATTTAGAATGGAAGGGCAGATAAAGTGTTTCCCAGACAAGGTAAATCTAAAGGAGTTCATCATCACCAAGCCCTTATTACACGAAATGTTAAAGGGACTTATCTAAGAAAAAGAAGATTGAAACTATGAACAGTAAAATGATAACAAACTTACAACTATCGACAACTGAACCTAAAAAATAAAAACAAAACAAACTAAGCAAACAACTACAACAGGAACAGAATCACAGAAATGGAGATCACATGGAGGGTTGTCAGTGGGGAGGGGGAGGGTGGAGAATGGGGGAAAAGTTACAGAGAATAAGAAGCATAAATGGTAGATACTAAATAGACAGGGAGAGGTTAAGAATAGTATAGAAAAGGGAGAAGCCAAAGAACTTATATGTATGACCCATGGACATGAGCTATGGGGAGGGGGGGGAATACTGATGGGGAGGTGCAGGGTGGAGGGGAGTAAATAGGGGGAAAAAAGGTAACTTAGAAAAAATGAAAAAATAAGTTAAAAAAAATTCTCAAGAAAGAATCTTGACCTCTTCAGGACAACATTACAATGGCTCCCATTCTTGCCATAAAACTTGTTTGTTTTAAGTTGTATGTAAATGGTTATATATAAACCATATATTTCAAATACATTATTTATTACAAGAGGCACCAGAAAAATAAATTATAATTATGTATGTGTGGAAAGTAACATTGTAAAATCTAAAACAAAGTATCTGTTAAGTTACAGATTTCTTTTCTGAAATATAGGTCCTGCCTCTGATCCTTGCAACCGCATTAATATAGATACTGTGATTACAAAGGAAACTATTCCTCCAGATAGCCTGAGAGTTTGTGAAAATTTTTTCTCACTGAAGAATTTTAAATGGAATCGTTGTAAATCAGTTATACAAGAATCTTTGCCCAAGACTCTCCATTCATCCCTGCAAAAACAAGATAAAACAAAACAGCACTACTCGTCTCACAAAAAGACCGTATAAACCATCTGCTCCCTTTTTTTAAGGAATATATTTGTCAACAATGGGATCAATTAAGCGGGATGGCGAGGGAAGCCCCAAATGCTGTCATAAGCAAGAACAACACAATAGGTGATTCTTAGGATTTACTGGTTTGGGGTACTACAATAGTCTGTCTTTGGGCTGATAACTTAATAAATCAATCTTTATTGCTTGAAAGAGTTCATATACATCCCAAACTAAGCCATTTATGTTTTATTTGCATTTTCTAAGATTAGTCCTTCATTTATATTTTTAAAATACTCTTCTCTTCCAAGAACTATCTCCATATAAATTCAGAGTGCAGTGGTTGTTCCCTGAGGCAGGGAGCCATCATCTGCCAGGAGTTACAATCAGACAGAGATGTGTTCTGAAGTGTTTTTCCTGGGTTTGTGTGTGTATATTGGGGGTGGTTGTTATCTGAATGTGTCTTTCTTCCATGAATGTGCCTATAAGAGCCACCATTGGGCTTTGGAGTATAGACCAGAACTGAGGGTTAATACCCTAGGACCTGGGAAAAAATATACAACTTTTGCAAGTTTGAAACAGAAAAAGTTGTGGATTCTACACTTGCGCTGCTAATATGGCAGCCACTCGACTCCTGTGGCTATTGGGAACTTGGATGATAGTCAGTGTGACTGAGAAACTGAGTTTTTAATTTTATCAATTTTAATTAAGGGAAAATTAAGCACGTCTGGGACAACTTTGGACTTAGCTTTCCACCTGTACCTTTTATGCTATATAATTGCAGATCAGGTATTTTCAAATTTTGAATTGAGATGTGCTGAAAGTATAAAATAAAAGCCAGATTTTGAAGACTTAATACTTAAACAAATAAATAACTTATTAATATTTTGTAAAGATTACACATTGAAATGATATTCAGTTTCAATATCTGGATTGAAATTTAGTATTAAAATTAATTTCACCTTTAAAATTTTTTCTTATTGTGGCTGCTGGAAAATTTAAAGTTATATATGTGTTTTACATTATACTTCAATTGGACAGTGCTGTGTACACCAAAAAGGAAAACACATGGAAATACCTTTGAGATCCCAGGCTTATAAATGGCGTATAGTGACAAGAGTGAGAAACTAATGACGAGACTGTAAAAGTAGGTGGCAAATGAAAAGGAAGCAGGTCCGAGGCTGACCTTACTGTGTTGGCAGGTGAATAGTATACAATGCCAAAGCTGGCTGAAGGGCTCAGGGTTGAGATTGACTTTTCAGCTTTTTGTAACTCGTAATCAATGACAAATTTACTGTTGTTTTAATAATAATAGTTTTAATTATTTTATAATTAAATATAAATACTTATAATTTGGATTATTTAATAGTTTTATTTTTTTTTAAAAGTATTACTACATTTGCATCTCTTTTAGACTCCCACATTGTACTTAGTACATTGCATAGAGACATTGAAAGAATATTACCACAATAAACCTTTAAAGCAAAAGATACCAGAGTTCTAAGACAGGAAAAAGAATGTTAAACTTAAGGTCATTTCCAAGAGTAGAAATCTAATGAAGCAGTTATTTGGGCCACTTTGTTATGTAAAACCTATTCCATAAACCAAGTACTAGATTAAATTACTCCATTGGACAGCTTGGAACAAATTGTGCCCTCGTGTTTAAGTTAAGGTCACTGTTGCAAAATCAAAAACTCCAACAAACAAAAAGGAGAAAATAATCAATTGTAACCTATACCACCCAGAAATAATGACTGTAAATTTCCCTTGCATTTTCTTTCAAGGAGATACCATTGGTTTTTAGACAGGGTTCGCTATGTTTTAATAAGCACTACATCATGAACTGTGTTTAATACTTTTCATTTTTTTTTCTTTGAACTTGCTTTGGACTGTTTTCATAGCTCAGACTGAGGTTATCAGTTAGAGAAACAACTTAATAAATGATGTCTTGTTGATGTGAAAGTATTATTCACATAGATTTCCAAAGAGCCAAAGATAGAACCAGGAAGTGTTTTATTTACTAGAAAACCTTGCTGAACATTTTTTGACACTGTTAGTAAGGTAAAGAGAGTGTGGATGACAGAAAACATTAATTCTAAATTAATGTATTAGAATTAAGTATTTGGGTACTTAATAGTCTTAAAATCAATAAACAAAGGAGAAACTGAAACATGATACTGAGCCCTTGCTTTATCTAACATCAAATTGCATGTTTTTCTTTTATTTGAATATGTCTTTGATTATTAGTATTTTCAGCCGAAATCATGAAGGGCTACACAAAGCAGATTGATGAAGCCTTGTTAGGTAAAGGCTTAAATGTTTCTAGAGAAGTGCCTCACAGGACGGCCTGTGATGGTCCAAAGTGGGTGCCATTCAAACATGCTTGCCTGCCAGTGTTACCCTTTGGTTGGAAAGAGTTTGTATTTGTTTCTTGGTTAAGAGGAGAATATGCTTGCAAGTGTAAAATCACTTGGCACTTTTAATAGTGCTACATCTGGGGATGTGAACCCAAAGACCTGGAGGTAGGTAGGCTCTTTGAGATGAAATGGAGTGCAAAGTGTCTTTTGTCTTTTCTTCAGATACAATATTTATTTCCATTCTCTGATTTTCCTCTAGCTATTGTCCTTTTGCTCAGTCTTGCTGTTCAACCTATATTTAGGTAAGTTGAAAAGGAAAAACATGAAATTCGAAGTTAGGAAAAGCAAAGGCTCAGTATCATATTTCAGTTCCTCCTGTGTTTATTGATTTTAAGACTATTAAGTACCCAAATACTAACACCTCGACCACCCCTTATTCAGCTCCTATTTTTCTTCACAATCAGGATAAGTAGGGGATTTGTAGCATCTCTGATTTCTGAGATAATTTCTGGATTTAGATCAATGCCAAAGGTCCTGAGAACTCTTAGGAAGTTAGTGGTTTCTTCAGGTTTCTGATCCCTTTTGCAATAAGGCAGTCTAGAGGCAAATTGTTAATCAAGTTCTGCTAAGGTACAAAAGAAGCCCTGAGAACTCCTAGATGCCCTTGAACTAGGTTGCTCACACTAGAAACCTGCACACTTGATCTGGGAATTCAGTATTTACCTAATTCTTTTCTAAACTTAATTGAATGTGTTAGCACCAAAGAAGGTTAAGGTAACCCTTATTTCATGGCCATGTGGGACATAAAACTGCAAGGTATTTTAAAGATGAGGACTGATGTGAAGGTAAACGATATAGTAGATAAAGTCTGTATGATAGTATTAAGAATATTTAGGGTATACTCAATTTCCAAATAACAGCATTCATCAATGCTCTCATTTATATATTCATACTTCCATCCAACTAATATTTTTATCTTTTCTGTGCCAGGTATTGCAATGAGCTCTTTGAACAAACAGCAGATATGATTTCTGACCTCTAGGAATAAGACATTAATTCATAGTTACATATATGAGGTTTGTCCAGAAAAAGTCCAGCCATTGTCAATATAAAAAGAACAGTTTGTGCCCCATTGAGGTAACCTGGCAGCCAAGCAGGGTAGACTGGAATGAACTTGCACTAACAATGACGACTTCTCTGTACTAGTCAGTGGGAGCTGTAGATGCCATTGAGTGAGCATGTGTACTGGGTGACTGTCTCATTCAAAATGACTGAACAAGTAGAGCAACGAACCTACATCAAATTTTGCATTAAACTTGAACATTTCTCCATGGAAACTATTCAGATGATTTAGAAGGCCACAGCTATGGGCAACTGGTGATTGGCAACTTCATCGCAATGTACCTGCTCATGTATCACATCTCTGCAGAGTGTTTTTGTGAAACATCAAATCCCCAGGTGACTCAGCTCCGCTCTAGCCCAGATTTGACACCCTGTGACTTCCGGCTTTTCCCAAAACTGAAATCACCTTAGAAAAGGAAGGGATTTCACACTGTTGATGAGATTCAGAAGAATACGATAGGGCAGCTGATGGTGACTAGAAGAACTGCGTGAGGTTCAAGGTACCTACTTTGAATGGGACTGAGGCATCATTGTCCTATGTACAACGTTTCTTGTATCTTGTATTTTCTTCAATAAATGGCTCTATTTTTCATAGGACATGGCTGGATAACTTCTGGACAGGCCTTGCAATGTCCCTAATTCCTACAAAACAAAAAGAATGGATTATGATTCAGTGTAGTTGGAAGTGCCAAAATAACATTAGATTTCAGGAAATCTTCCTTAAGTAAGTGATATTTAAGCTGGTGCATAGTTTTGTGATATGTTGCTAGATGTTTGGGAATATGAGTATAAACAAGGGTTAGTCCCTGTCCCTGAGGATGTTGTGTCTAGGAAAGAGACATGCAAACTAGTAATAACAGTCTTCTGTGATAAGTGCTCTATAGCAGTTAATGAATTGTGGGGAATCCTAAAGGTTGTGGGTGATTAATTGCATCTGACCATCTCAAAAAATGCTTTATGAGAAGAGATTACTTCAGATGTGGGTTTTGAGGGCTAAGATTACTAGTTAATCTTGAGATGGGGAAGAATATAGCAAGGAATGGCTAGTATAAGAAAAAAACCCAGTGTGTTTGGCCAACCCTAAGTAGAGAAGAGTTGAAGGCAATTGGCCAAAGGTGAGATTATATAGAGACCATGATGGTAAAATTTAAGGCATTCTAAGTGTTGTATGGAGGGACTGGTACTTCTCTTTTAGTAGTGGAGGAGCCATGGGAGTGCTTTCATTGGAAGTTTGAAATCCATTTGTGTTTTTAGACTGATCATCTGAAGGTAAAAGGAAGGATGGATTTGGCTCCTGGAGAGGCTGGGCTTATGAAGGCTGCTTGGGAGACCATTGCAGTAGGTCCCAACAGAGGAGAGAAGGACTGCAACTCTGACAGTAGCTAGGGAGATTTAAGAGGGATTCAGGAGTGAAAACCAATGCTGATTGAAGAGTTACTGGCTAGCACAGATGAAAGAGAGAGAGGAGTCCAGAATGCATTGAGATTTCTATTTTGTGTGTAGTTTATGGTGTCTGTGGACCCAGTGTTAGCTCATAGAAAGTCTTAAGAGTTGAGGTTTGCACTCTGGCTCTACCACCAAATAACCACCTGCTTGGAAGAAGTTACTTAAATCAAGACTCAGTTTTCTTATCTGTTAAACACAACTTAATAATTTTTGTGGGATTCGTGGAAATAAAATTTAAAAAAAGTGGTTAGCAAAGTGCCGTGTCTATAATTACATTCAACATATATTTTCTTCATGAGGACCAAAAGACATTCTGGATTAGAATAAATTGTATAGAATCAGAAATGGTTTCAGATAATGAGTTCAGTTTCAGGCATGTTAAATTTAAAGTTGGTATTTTTTATGTGTAGTTGGATATATCTAGTATATATTTCGAAACAGAGGTCGAGGATTTGGGGGGGGGCGCAAATAAAAGCACAAGAACTTGGGGATAAAATTATTTAGGTGGCAATTGAAGTAATGTGCATGAATGAAAGTCTATCAAGTATAAATTAAGAAAAGATTTGAAGTGAATTCTCTGGTGCTCAATATACAAATAAATAGGCAGAGGAGGAAGAAATGGAAAAAAACCCTCGAAAATAAAAATGAAATCTTCCTTGTACGAGGGAGATAATTTAAGGAGGGAACTCTGACAAGTCTTAGAACTGACAACTGATTTAAGGAATAAAGAGACTTCTTTGAATATAACAACTAACGGGTCACTGATAACCTCTGAGCAGCTTCCACATGGAGGTAAGGAGCAGAATGCAGATTGTGGTGAATTGAGGGGAGAATAGAAAATTAAGAAATAGACATGGGATACAGAATTCTCTAAGAAGTTTGGCATGGATGGCTGGGTGGTCATTGGAAGTGGTACAAGATGAGAAAAAGTGGCTCTAATTTATAGTGATAGACACTAAGACTAGAGACCTGCTATTGAGGAAGAAGAGGTAAATGATGGTAGATAAATAATGAAGGAATATTCTAGAAGAGGCTGCAGATCAGGAAATTTAAGTCAGGAAATCAAGCATTTGCTTCAGATGGAAGAAGGTACAACTTCTCTTTGAGTCAGAAAGAAAGGGAGTAGAGCTAGAAAGATTTTTAATAGAAATTAATAAGTTTCCAGTGTTAACCCAGTTGTTGTTTATATCCTGTTAGCTAGCATTTATTTTTTTCATGTTCTAATAACTTATGTTTTGAATACCTCAATTAGATTGGCTAACACCTTTTAATGTTATCTCTGGATAAAATGAATTATTCAATTTTCATTCAGTAAAAACCTAAGCAAAACCTCACCTCTCTCCTCTTTATCCTGAAAAAACCCTTGGAATTAAAGTAACCTCAAGAATGATGGGGCCCTAAAAATTTGCTCCATTGGTTCCAGGTCCTCAGACTATCTGAGAAATGTGTTCCTCTAATGACTTACACATATCTTAGGGAAATGTTAGAACTAAACTTTGTGCATGGTTGACATTTGGAACATTGAAGTATGTGTTAACTCCTAGTATATAATTGTTCCAGTAATAAAATGATTTGCATTGTTTTATTATTGCTATAAATAGCAATAATAGCAATTTGTGTTGGGCATTTCCTTTTTGGAAAGATGTTTTTACATATCTTTATTTTTTATGTTAACTGTTAGTTTAAGCTTAAATTGGGATTGTAAGCAATTAATTTTGTATTATGTTTACATTTGGAAACAGAAGTACAAGGCCTTTCCTAGTAGGTGAGCTCATAGTTTAATCAGGTAATCCCCATTTTATTATATTACAAAACACTAAAAATGCAAAACAACCAGTTCTGCCTCATAATGGTGCAGAAATAGTAAAGACCACATTTTTTATTTATATTATACAACAATTTATACAAAATATGCAGATAGAAGGATCACACATTGGAAATACGTAGTTTAAAGCTGATGAGAATTCAGTCCAAAGTCAGAATCTCAAATAAAGGCTTTCAAAGGAGTATGTGGAACAGGTTGGATTTTAATATTAAATACTTATAATATTATAGGTATTTAATAACATAATATTGTGGGCTGCTCCTCTCTGTCCACTTATTATTTTAATTGTACCATAATGTGGGGATCTTTAGTATCCTATCCTTGGTTTTCACCACTCTTCTGCCTTCTACCTAGTATTCTGTGTCATATTTCAGATTCTCTACTTATTTTAAATGCTTTGGAATGTTTCATTAGCTTTGATCTTCTTGCCATATTCCTCTATGTAAATCTAAACATGGAATGGATATGTTTTTGATGCACCAAGAGCATTGCTATTTAGTATTTTCAAAGCTGAACTTGAGTCCTTTTTATCAAACTTACTTGTCTTCATGTATTTCCTACTTTAATGAAGGATACAACTAAGCAACAGACACTTAAGTTGGGAAGAAATCATAGTTTCACCATCCAAGTCAAAGTCAAAATCAAAATACTATATTTCATTTTGGGCTTTTCCTTAAGCATGACATTTGTTTTCAATAGTTGTGCTTGTACCGTTTTTAAATTTCTTTAAGGAACATTGGCAATTTAGAGTTCCTTTTTTTCTATGTCAATATTGGTAATTTGTACTCTTATTTAAAAGTATCCATTTCATCCAAGTCTTAATATTATAGCCATATGATTGTTTAAAAGAGTTTCTCAAGATAAAAAATATTCTATCTATAGTTTTGCTTCTTTTATCCCTGTTTTTAATATATCTTCTTAAACATTTTTGTTCAGTGTGAAGACATTTTTGTTAGCATCTGTTGTTAACTCTGTATTTTCTGCTTTCCATTTTATTAATTTATAATGCAATCTAATTTCCATCTTTATACATTTTTTAGTTTACTTTAGGTTTTTTTTCCTAGCTGCTTCCTTTGAATGTTCTATTCAATATTTTTATGCTGTTTTGATCTTTTATGATTTGATAGGTCATGATTTTGTGGTGGTTATTTTTATGTGTCATTTTGACTGGGCTAAGGAATGTCCAGATAGCTGATAAAATGTTACTCCTGGGTGTGTCTCAAAGAGCGTTTTTGAAAGAGATTACCATTAGAATCAATAGACTTGAGTAAAGAGTATCTCCTTTCACCAAAGTGGGCAGACATCGTCCAGTCACTTGAGCATTCCAATAGGACAAAAAGGCAAAGGAAAAAAAGTATGTTCCCTTCTCTGTTCTTGAGCTGAGGCTTTCATTTTTTCCTGCCTCCAGACGTGGGATCTTCTGATTCTTGGGCTTTTGGACTCTAGAATGTATACCTAGGTACACCAGTGGGTCCCCCTGATTTAGGCCTTTAGACTCTGACTGAATTATATCACTGACTTTCCTGGTCTTCAGCTTGCAGACTTCATATTGTGGCATACCTCAGCCTCTATAATACTGTGATTCAATTTTCACAATAAATCTCCTCTTGCATATATATATCTACCTATCCTGTTGGTTCCATTTCTTTGAAGAACCTTGACTAATACAGGTTTTGGTAATGTAAGTAGTTTATTTATTTATTTATTCGTTTGTTTTTAGAGAGAGAGGAAGGGAAGGAGAATGAGAAGGAGAGAAACATCAGTATGTGGTTGCCTCTCACGCGACCCCTACTGGGGACCTGGCCTGCAACCCAGGCATGTGTCCTGACTGGGAATGGTACTGGCGACCTTTGGTTCGCAGGCTGGCATTCAATCCACTGAGCCACACCAGCCAGGGCTGAAAGTAGTTCTAGAGTAACAGAATTATAAGGGTGAGTTCTGAATCAGTTGTGAGATTCCTGTAATTGACTCTGTAATCAGATTAGATGTAAAGATGCTAATGACTACTTTTGGCAGTAAAGAGAGCACTGATAGTCCATAGTGTGAACTATTTATAGAGCTATGTAAAACTCAGAAGACAAATTTTCACCAACACTTTGTTTGAGGAGTACATTTGTGAGAGGGGGCACCCATTATCCTTAAAGAGCTATGATCTCTCTGTAGGCCAGACCTAAGTATAGGAACCATAACTGCACAATTGGAAACCTGAATGCTTTGTAGTTTCATTTTTAATTTGTGAATTATTTAGAAATATGATTTTTGCAATTTAAATATATGAAATATTTTTATCATTTGTTGACAGTTTTTAGTTTTACTGCCTATCATATGAAAATGATTCTTCATAATTTTTTTTGGAATTGCTGAAATTTTCTTTTTGTTCTTGTTTAACATAACTATATAAATATATAATGCTAATTCTAAAATCTCAGAAACTTAATGAAATAAGCTTCTAGGTGAAAGCCTTATGAAATACAAAATAGGTGCATCAAATTAGAGGTGTCTTTGGTATTCTAAGACATCCCTGGATATTGACATCCCACTATTAGGAAAGGAAGAGGCTGGAGGATTGTTCCTTTAAGTTTATACATGCCGGACCTAGAAACAGCTACATGACATCCTATATTATAACATTCTATTTGTCAGAATTCAGTTATGTAGCCACACATAACTGTAGAGAAGACTGAGAAATATAGTCTAGACACATATTCAGAGCATATAGGAATTTAGGAGAAAATCTGCTATTGTTTGCTAAGCCAAGCACATTGTCAATGTTTATAAATGATCTATCTGCATTAGAATGAAGAAAATTTATATATATGTATTACATGGATACAGGGTTAATATAACTAATATTAATAGTTTAAGGTTGTTTATTTTGTTCTACAAATCTGTAACTGTGTTAATATTTTTTCTTTAGCTTTATCAGATTCTGAGACAAGTGTGTTAAACTTTCCCATGATGATTGTGGAAGTTGTGTCAATATATTTTTTTCCTTTCTTTATACCAAGGTTATGTTGTTAGGTTCACACAATTTATTATTGCTATATATTCTGCTATTTGTTACTTTTATTATTACATATTGTCATCCTCATTCTTGTTTTGATGTTTGATATAAATTTTCTTATACTTAATAATGCAATACCTGCTTTCTTTTGGTTAGGTTTTGCTAGGTAGTCAATTCTTTCATTGTGCATTTAGCTTTTTATTTTTTTAGCATTGTCTCATAAGTAGCTTATAATTAGAATGTAAAATATTGAGTGTAATATCTGACCTTTTGATTAATGTATTCATTTTATTTTTATTTTTATGGTGTTTTCTATTTGCCATGCACCCTGCTTCGTTTTTATTTATTACTTGCTTCTGGTGGATCAGTGGAATTTTATTTATCCCCTTTTCTCTCTTTGCAAATGTGGGTATTGTTTATTCTATTTTCCTCCACTAAGAACAACACTCAAGCTCAAATATTTCATAACAAAGTATAAAGTTATCAGATGTTTGTGTATGATACTATTAGCAACTATTGCTTTTATCTAAATTCCTCTGATCTTTCATTATTTTTATTTCCTTTTTATATGCAAATATTTAATTCCCTTTTCTTTTTAAACACAAAGATTTTTTATTTTATAGTCAATGTTTAATTATATTAATATATGTTTATGAGATTTTTTTGGAAACTTTGCATCTTATAATTTTTTCCTACCTTTATTACATAAACTTTTGTGCCACCAAGAGAAATAATGCGATCCGTAACAGCTGACTTAAGTTCAAGGGATAAAAAAGAAAGTTTTTCTTCCTTGTGGTATTTTTCTGGGTGCTCCTTTCTTACTTTCTAAGGTATTTTGTTTTCTGAATAACCTTGTATTTTCTGGGACCAAGAAGACAAATAATATTCCTGACGAAGATTCATTTCCTTATTTTGAAATATTATAACCAATTAAAGAAGGAATTTGAGATTTCACTTTATAAAGGCACTGGTATTATCTGAAAACAACTGCATATTGGAGTTTTCTAAAGGACTAAATTTTTTTAACTTCAAGGAAGCCACCATAATGGGTGTTCAAATACAGTTTCAGGTTGTTAGGGGATAAGTTCAATATAATAATTCACAATTTCCTTAAGAGTCAATGTGTTAACTTTCTCTGATAGTTGCTGTTTAATTAAAGACTTGTGGTTTTGCAATGATTGAGTTCTTATTTTTATTAAAATAACGATTATTTTCTGCACTGTCTTAGAAGTTCTTGCAAATGCACTAAGAAAGCCAAATAATTGGAGTCAATAGTAGAAAACAAAAATATAAAACATTTGTTCTGTAATAAAATTAAAAAACCTAGAAAATACAAGAGATTTTTAGTTTAAAAATAAAAGAAAGAAACAGATTCGTTAAGTAACTGGATATGGAATGACTATCCAAAAATCAATGAGTATTTAGTTTATGCTATGTAGGTATTAAAGACTTAGAAGTAGAAATAAATGAGTAGGTAGATAGCTAAAACAACATTTAAAGCATTTGACAGACAAAGGATGGGTTTGGGAAAATACTTATATTTGCAAGTGATAGCACAGAGGTTAGGGCCTCTTTTAAATTGACAAGACAAATGCAACTCAAAATTAGCAGAGCACACTATAGGGCCATTGAAACAGCAATGAAGCACTTGAAAAAGATAATGAGGCCCTAGTAGATCAAGGTGGATTATCTGATTAATCAAACTGGCAAAACTTAAGAGATACATACAACCTATTGCTAGTGAGGATGTGGCAAATATAGACTATTGGATATTACTGGTATGTTTGCAAGTTATTATAGCTTTCTATCATATTTATTACATTTTAAAGTATGTACAGCTTTCACTTCAGATATCCCAATTCGGTAACACTATCCCTTTCAAAAGAAAGTATCGAGTCAGGATATGTCTATACAAAGGTTTATTACAGCATTATTCATAGTGAATGTAAATGAAGATAGCACCCTACATTGAGGAATGTTGGAATAATTACGGTGCCATCACACCATGGCATTATATACAACTACCAAAAACAGTGAATAGACATACCAATTAGCCTAAAATAATTTCCACCGAGTAGGTATGAGAATCAACATGCATTAAAATATGCCCAATTTTTAATTACAAAAAAGTATAAGTACAAATATATTTGTCCATGTGGTGTACATTAATTTATAGCTATTTAGGTTTTGCTAAAACAATGAAATATTTATTCTAACTTGTTCACCTAGATTTTCTAGAGTGGAATGATGAGATTAGAGTAGGAAAGGAGTGGGAAAGGGACCATAAATTGATGGGACAAGAAATTTTAAAGGTTGTCCTAAAGCAAACAAAAAAAAATCACATAAAATTTAGCAAGTATGCTATCCCATTTATATAATTATTTACAGTGAAAAATAAAGCAATATACAGGCAATAATTTAATACTATGAATGAAGTTAATATGTCTCAAGACTTTTTTTAATGAAATGAGCTTTAAATTATGGGAAATGATAGAGGCGAATGACACTCTTTTTGAGAATCTTTAACATGAAATTCAAATTTAGCAACAGAGAGATATCAGTGTTCAGATCCCTCCCAGTTTCATTCCCATTCATTCAATATTTCATTAATATAGCAGCACATCAAGCAAGCACTCAAATATCTAGAAGGGTGAAAGATTTATAAACAATTCTACCCACCAATGGAGCAGGACTCTTACACAACTATTCCTGCTGCTCTACTGTGGTGTTTATATTTTGAAATGAGCTTCCAGAATAAAAGCAAACAAAACTGAGTGGAAAGTTCTTATGTTTTTGATTTAGGCAGGCTTCAGTTTTATTCTAGGCTTTGGTACTACTATGTGTAATCAAGAATATTTTATGACCAAAAAACCCCATATTTATTCTCTCTCCATTAATCCAGCTATCATGTCTGTGTCTACAGTTGTCAGTACTGATCAGGTGATCAGCCATCAGATGAGTTTGTCATAGCCTAGATTAGTAGCTGTGAGACCTTGAGTTAGGTATTTCCTGGTTCCTCATCTCTAACATGGAGGTAATAACAATATAACTTACAAGGTTACAGCAAAAAATCAACTGGGTAATAGATGTAAAGCAACAATTAAGATACTCTACAGAAAAAAAGTTTTCAACAGAACAATTCAAACAATTAGCAATTCATATACAATTCAGTCATGGAGCATAGAATTAGGGGAAAATGACTGGGTAAACCTCAACTACTCAGAGCTAATGTTTTTGACATTATACTGTCTGTGTATGATATCATGATGGAGATGAAATGTTATGTATTATCAAGAAAATTGTCCATATTAAGCCTAATGATATATATGGAAACTAACAAAATGAAAAGTGAAAAATAGAAAGCAGCCTTAGAAATTTAAAGTTATTCTAATTATAGCCATAAATGAGAGTTACCAACCATGCATTTTTATTAAATCATACAAAGTATCCTTTTTTTATGTCCAATGCAACACACCAGCATAACTTTCTGTACATTGCAGCATAAATATTTTGCCCTTCCACAGCTTCCATTGCCTCAGGATATCAAGAAGGACCTTTACTAGAGAGAACCTAAGTTCTACCTCAGTTTTAAAATACTATGATTGACCACAAAAGAACTTAATTCCCAGTTTTCTATGCTGAGACAACACTTTAGAGAATTATGAAGGACCTCTTCTCTTTATGTATTTATTTTGATTCCAAAATCTTCCTTCTCCTTCTCATCTGTCACCCCCATTAATTCTTCAAGTTTCTTCTGTGAGTATGTCTCTAATGACCTCCGTATTGTCTTCATTTTCTTCCGATGAATTACACAAATATGGAATCTAGAGTAGAGAAACAAGATAATTCTAACTTCATTATCAGTAGCCCAATTCTTCCAAAATAATTAAACAACTATTTTTTTTCTTCCTTTTCTGGATAAGTGTCTAAAAGTTTTCCTCATACTTCATTGTAACTCCTCCATTTCTCTTGTTTCAACTTTTATTCCATCAAACTTCCATTCACTTCCTTCTTGTCAGTATCATATTCTAAAGTTTAAAATGAATTTTCCCCTCTATTTTCATTAGAAGGAAGGGGAATATTGGGCAGTCTTTTTGCCAAAGGGATGCTTGACCAGTGTTTGTTTGGAGGTAGGAAAACTCACAGTAACAAAGCAGTTCCAAACATTACAGCTTCTGCTATCAATACCAGAAGTAGTGCAATTTCTCGATTCTCAGACTTCCTTGAATCCTCTTCTGGAAGGAGAAAGGGGAATTAGAAAGTGAGTTTTATAGAAGAAAAATAGTTACTTGAGAACTTTATGCATAGTGGAAGACTTTTTAACCTCAAACTGCTCTGTTCACTAATTTCATCACTATTTCTGATTACTGTGGTCCTTACTATTCTTAGACCCTTAGGCTCTAAGGAAATTTTGCCCTTACTGCTGCTAGACTAATTTCTCTATCTTTAGCCCAGACTCTGTATTTTCAGCCCTTTAGTTGATCCAGTGCCTAGTAATTCATACTGGTATACAAATTCTACCCAACATTTTAGCTTTTATTTGTAACATAAGCATGACCGGTATAGAAGATGCTCAACAAATATTTGTTGAATAAATCAATGAACAGCTCATTACCTTGAGCACTGACCCCTCAAAATGCCACATCACAGTCTTTGTTACCTCCACAGTACTCTCCTTTGAAGCACCGGGCGGTGATATGAAAACAGCGCCAACAATCCAGAATAGGACCTTCAGTCACAACTGATGGAGAAAGAAAATTGGAGGGAAGCCATGGCAGGGAGTTTCCTTAGCTCAGACATCTGTGAATTCCTTTCTCCCCTAGCAATCAACTTTTCTGATGGATCACAACCTTCTGTAATTTAAATTAGGTCTTGGGGGAAGAAGGGGGAAAGACAATACTTTAAATTACACGGATGCTATGGGTTATAAACTATACTTTAGGAGACCTCTGAGTACCTCCAAACTCTGTGAGTGATCTAAGGCTTCATAAGTTAGATTTTGTTGTCAGCTATCATTGACATCCTTTCTTAGAACCACAACTCTAGGAATTGGGTTCTCAGTGGGACAAGTAGGAGAGAGAAGGTCATAGAGAGCAAAGGAGATGAGAAAATTGAACTGAAACCTCAAGGCATCACATGAACCATACTCACCACAATCTTCAGAACAAGCTAAAAGAGAATCAGGAAGTCTAATGAGTTAAGAATCATAAACTTGGAGTTTGTCATATTTATACCCAAAGTAGTCTTCACTAAGTTACTCTTCCCCCCATTCTAAATCACTGTAATATGAAACTACATTCCTCCTCTCACCCCCCATTTACTATTCCTTTCACATACTTTCAGTGTTATCAGATAGACATTTTTATTACCAAGTTCAGAGAAGTGCTTTAGTATTTCTTTCAGTTTGGATTCCAGGTTCTGGCGGACATCGAGAAGCTTGCCTTGAAGAATAAAGACGCCTGAGAGAGGGTGGAAGGGATGGAATATAAGGTTGGCCCTTCCCTTCAGGATTTAATCCTGATCATTTTGTCTTGTTTCCCCCAATGATCTTTCCTCATATTCACTTGGGCAATACAATCTTTTGACACTGAAACAGTACCTCACCTTTCCATGTTTCATTGCCTACTTTATAAAGTTCATTCTTCAGCCATGTTTTCAAACTGACAACCTTTTGGACAGCTAGAAAAGACAGGTAAATGGACATGTAGGGGAATAATTGTATCTGTGGAGGATATTATGGGGACCCAGTTGCTTTCTTCCCTGCCTCCCTTTAACCTCCAAAATCTCTCAGGGACTCAAGCTTCCCTCACCCATCACCCGAAGCATCTTGTTCCCGTGGGAGACCTTGAAGCTTAAATTGATCATCTCTTTAATCTGCCGTTCAAGCAGTTTTGTTCGGCCAGGGACTCCTGAGGGTACCAGCTTTTCCAACAGTGACTTAATATCCTCTTTAAATTTGGGGTCACATCCCAAGCAGCCTTTGACTCCACGGAAGGCTGCCAGGGACAGAGGCAGAAGCAGGAACAACCATAGGTCTCCCATTTCCTTTTCACTACCTCCCTCTTGCCAACAGCAGGTTGTCCTGGCAACTAGTTCATCTACTTCCCTTTCCTTCAAAAATCCAGGAATAAGAGCCGTGTCCTGGATAATTTGACTCCACCTTCTCTTTCATTTTCATCCTCCTTTGGAATGTTTTCTTTCCCTTTGGATTTTCAGTTTTTTTCTGACTTTTATTACTCATCCCTTAGAGAGGGAACTGCCAGCTAGGGAACAGATGCCTGAGTTCCGAGGGTGGAAGACAAAGAGCCTTGAGCTCACACAAGCCGAGTTCCATGCAGGGTGATATCTTAGAAAAAGGTTTTCTTTACATCTCTCCCTTACTTGTGTCCTTAGTAAATTCCCATATCCCTCCTGACCATTGGCTGGTATCTCAAGGAAGAGAGACATAGACACTCAGAGTTTGCTTAATCAAAACTCTGCTTCTCTGGAGGAGGTAAGAAAAGCCCAGAATGTTGAGTTCCTTGGAGTCCCAGTCCCTGATGGAAACAGTATCATTGAAAATTAGCAGTAGGTAGCTGGATATACTTGATATCATTGACAATAATAATTTTGATATAATTAATTATTTGTTAGAAATTTAGGCTAAGCTGCCTTTGCTTATAGGGTGGTCCTTCTAGCCATTGTAAATAACCTTTTTATATAGTTCTTCTTATATATAGTCTGGAGCAGGGAGCCTAGAATCAACGGTGGAGGGAAATATGGTGAGTAAAATCCCATAACACTCAGGATACTTTAGCAGACTCATCTTCAGAGCATTGATGATAAAGTGTGTGACATATAAGAAAATAACCACAGTCACCAGAGACTGACCTCTTAGGCTACTTCCATGGAAGGTGGCCAAATAAACACGTTTCCTTCAGTTGAAAGCTATTTGAATAGGAACGTTCTTTGTTATTTGAAGCAATTACGGCTGCTTTGCAGACATTTTAGAGCACTGGTTGCCTCTTTTCTAACATATTCCTTGTATGACTTTGAACTAAAGAAACTAGGAAACCCTTATAGGAACTAGGAAATCCTAAAACTTTAGTGGTAGAATTTAGACCTAAGTTATGGGAAAGTCATGGAGTAGAAGGTTAATATGAGGCAAGTTAAAAGAACTGGCACTAATATTGTGCTTACCATGTGCCAGATATGTGCTTAAACATGTCAAGTAGATTATTGCAAGTCCTCATAGCACAAAAAAACTTTTGAGAGATTATCTCTATTTTATAGATAAGAAACTGAGGCTTTGAGATGTGAAACAATCCTCATTGCCAGATAATTTAGCAGTTATGAAATCAGGATTCAAACTCATATCTGTCTGATTTCAGACTCTATAAGCTTCAACCATTGCCCCTCAAAATCCTCTGGGATGACACCAAAAATGAACTCTTGGAATCTGATAATCAGAAGACTGGAGGGGGGGGCAATTCAAATCCTTTGATGTGTCAAAATCAACACCTCTCAGCTCTGATTTTATTTTCTCTTGGCTAGATGACCTCATGTTTAGATGATACTCCAAAGGATTTTCACATGTTGTAGTATAAAGGCACATAATAATGGGAATAAATTAACACTGGAGACCAAAGCTGGACACAAAAGGGCTTAGAAATTTGGCAGGCAGGTGGGCAGGTGTAAGGAAAAACTGTTCTTCTAGAGAAATATACATGATAAATGAAATATTTTCCACTTAACACTATATACCTATACTTATGGATTGGACAGATTAAAGAGAAAGCTTGTGTGGGATGCAAAAGGCTAACACCCAAATCTTTCATTGGTTATGCTAATATTTGTTTTGGACTGACATGGAAGGGATATGACTTATAGTCAGTGTGAACCTATAGAATAGCTTAAAATGGTATAACAGATACATAGTAGAACATGCATTCATAATATAATCCCAGATATATATATTTACTCATTTGCAGTATTACACAAATAAAATATTCATGGGTAGTGTTGTATGTGTTTTTTGTTCTTGTTCTACAAAAGAATTAGACAGTCCTAACAATTAAAGTCCACTTTTGAAGAGCTAAAATTAAGCTGTTTTCAGTGTTTGGACAGATTATATCATACAGTGATTTTCAACCGGCATGCTGCAAGAATTTTGAAAACATGCAATACCTTACTCTTTATTCAGGGACACTAACCTCTTTGAGCTTATATTATCAAATAAAAAAATTGTAACAGCCAACACAACAACAGCCATCCAGTTTGAATGAAGCAAAATTATAACTATTTTTTTGTCAGATCAGTAAAAAATATATGTTTGGTATGCTGCAGAATTTTAATAATTAGTTTATGTGTGCCATAGATGAAAAAGGTTGAAAATCACTGGTATAATGCATTGAGACTTAGACTCTGAAGGACAGCCAGAGTCATCAAGAAAAAAAGAGAGAGGATCAAAGTAAATAAAATCAGAGATGAAAGAAAAGAATTAACAACAGACTCTACAGAAATAAAAGGAATTGTAAGAAAATATTATGGACAACAGTATGCCAATAAATTGGACAATCTGGACAAGACAGATAATTTCCTAGAAACATACAATATTCCAAAACTGAATCAGGAAAAATTAGAACATTAGAATAGATAAATTACAACAAATGAAATTGAAGTGGTACTTAAAAACAAAAAACAAAAACAACCTCCCAGCAAACAAAAGTCCTGGAGTGGATGGCTTCACAGGCAAATTTTACAAAACAGTCAAAGAAGAACTAATATCTATCCTCCTTAAACTATTCCAAAAAAAATCTCCAAGCTCATTTTATGGGGCCAGTATTATCCTATCTAAAAAAAGACAAGGACACTAATAAAAAAGAAAATTATAGCCCAATATCCATGATAAACATAGGTGCTAAAATGCTCAATAAAATATTAGCATACTAATCCAGTATTACATTGAAAGATCATACACCATGATCAAGTGGAATTTATTCCAGGGATGCAAGGTTGGTTTAATTCCCACAAATCAATAACTGTGATACATCACATAAGCAAAATGTAGGAGAAAAATCACACGATCATATCAACAGATACGGAAAAAGCATTTATAAAATCCATCACCGATTTATGAGAAAAACCCTCAGCAAAGTGGGAATAGAGGGAACATACCTCAATATACTAACAACCAGGGATGACAAATCCATAGCCAACATTACACTCAATCGGCAAAAAATTTTTCTCAAGATCAGGAACAAGAAGAAATGTCTGCTTTCACTTCTCTTATTTAGCAAAGTACTGAAAACAATTCTAGCCACAGCAATCAGACAAGAAAAAGAAATAAAGGCATCCAAATTGGAAAGAAATAAAATGGTCATTATTTGCAGATGACATGATACTGCATGCAGAAAACCCTAAAGATTCCACCAAAAAACTACTAGAACTGATAAGTGAATTCAGTAAAGTAACAAGATACAAAATAAATATCCAGAAATCATTTCCATTTTTACTCACCAACAATAAACTATCAGAAAGAGAAACTAAAACAATCCCATTTGCAATCATATAAAAAATACCTTGTAATACATTTAATCAAATATGTAAAAGACCTATTCTTGGAAAATTATGCCACTGCAGAAAAAAACTCAAGAAGATATAAATTAAAATGTCCATACTACCCAAAGCAATCTATGGATTCAACACAATTCCTATCAAGATGCCAATAGCATATTTCACAGTCTAGAACAAATATTCCAAAAATTTATATGGAACCACAAAATACTGCAAATAGCCACAGAAATCTTGGGAAAGAAGAAGATTGGAGAAATCACTCTACCTGATTTTAAACTATACTACAAGGCCATAGTAATCAAAACAGTGTGGTACTGGCATAACAACAGACAGATCAGTGGAAGAGAATAGAGAACCCAGAAATAAACCCATATCTTTGTCATCAATTAATATTTGACAAGGAAGGCAAAAATATGCAATGGAATCAAGATAGTCTATTCAATAAATGGTGTTGATAAAACTGGACAGATAACATGCAAAAAATAAAACTAGACCATCTTCTTACATCATTCACAAGAATAAACTCAAAATGGATTAAGACTTAAATGTATACTGAAAAATCACAAAGATCTTAGAAGAGAATACAGGCTGTAAAATCTCAGACATTTCTCATAGCAATGTTTTTGCTGATATTTCTCCTCAGACAAGGGAAACAAAAGAAAAAATAAACAAATGGGACTGCATCAAGCTAAAATGCTTTTGCACAGCAAAGTAAACCATCAACAAAATGAAAATACAAACCACCGGATGGGAGAACATATTTGCGAATGATACATCCGAGAAGATGCTAATATCCAAAAATTTAAAGAACTTTAAAAATTCAACACCAAAAATAATCCAATTGAAAAAATAGGCAGAGGACCCAAATAAACACTTCTCAGAGAGGACATGCTGATGGTCAATGGGCATATGAAAAGATGCTCATCACAATTATCAGTGAATTGCATGTTAAAATCACAATGAGATACCTCCTCACACCTGCCAGAGTGGCTATCATCAATAAATCAACAAATAACAAGTGTTTGTGATGATGTGGAGAAGAAGGAACTGTTTTGCACTGTTAGTGGGAATGCAGATGGATGCAGCCACTATGGAAAATAGTATGGAGTTTCCTTAAAAAATGGAACTGTCTTATGACCCAGTGATTCTACTTCTGGGACTATATCTGAAGAAACCTGAAACACTAATTCAAAAAAACCTATGCACTCCTATGCTCAGTGCAATGTTATTTGCAATAGCTGAGTGCCTATCAGTAGATGAGTGGATAAAACAGTTGTACATTTACACAATGGATTAGTACTCAACTATAAGAAAGAAGGAACTTTTACCTTTTGTGACAGCATGGATGGACATGGAGAATATTATGGTAACTGAAATTAGCCATTCAGAGAAATATAAATATTATATAATTTTCCTTATATGTGGAACCTCATAACGAAATAAACAAGCAAAATAGAAATAGACTCATTGATACAGAAAACAGGCTGACAGCTATTGGAAGAGTAGAAGATTGGGAGGCTGGCTGAAAAAGGTGAAGGGATTAAGCAAAAAAAACAAAAACAAAAACAAAAACAAAAACAAAAACCCTCATAGACATAGACAACAGTATGATGATCACTGAAAGAATAAGGGGGTGGGGAGGTAGAAGAGGGTATAGGGGGGATAAATGGTGATGGAAGACTTGACTTTGGGTGATGAACACACAATACAATATACAGTTGATGTATTTTAGAATTGAACACCTGAAACCTATGTAATTTTATTAACCTATGCTGCCCCACTAAATTGAATAAAATTTTTAAAAATCTGAAGAACAAGTTTCATAAAAAGCAAGAAGCCTCTTATAATAATTTTCCCTTACTCTGTGGAAAATGTGCTTTGCATATCCATAAATAATAAAGATAATTGATCTCTCTGTCTCAAGCTTCTTATAACCTCTTTCCTTGTGGATTATTTATTCCAGCTGAGCACTATACATTGCTTCCCATCCCTATCACTTCACAGTATTTTTGAGATGTTTGGCAAATAATCATGATACCTCTTGTAGTTAAGGTGAGATTAACCTCTTCCTTGGCTGTAATCTGAGAACAGGAAACTGTTCCTTGGTTTTGGGCCGTGTTATAAGCTTTACATCTAGTTAGCATAATGATCATAGTTATAAATGTTGAAATAATTAGTATATGTCACATGTAAAATAATTTTAACATTTTCTATATACCTGCTCATTTATATTCCATTACCATTAGCTAATTTCTCTCTCCATATTCCATTCATCCTTTAGGAAGAGTCCTATAAGTTAGGAGCCTGAAAGACTTTGAAGGGATCTCTACCTGACAGGAAATAAAACTGAAAGTAAAGCCAATTACATCAGTAGAGACTGTGGCAAGAATGAGGGTAAAGGGGAAATGGAAGCAGATGTGTATTATAACCTCTTCTCTCTGGGGAGGGGTCCAGAAGATTTATTAGATACATTAAACATGTTAAAGGCAATGCTGAGGGAAGAGGAGCTTTGGCCTTGCTTCCTTTAGAAACTCTGAAATCTATGCATTACCCACATATAGACAATTGTACCTGAAGAAAAGTATCAACATGTCAGGATTAGCTAATAGACAGCAATTGTGACTCAATGAGGTTTCCACGTGGTGCGGAAGGACCAATACCCTTCCATGGCTGCTAGGCAAACGTGTGAATAAAGTTAGGATATGACTGGGAAACTTAACAGTGTGCATCATCAGAACTTCAGGTAAAGGATTCCTGTATGAAAACTGGACGGAAAATCTCCAGGCTGGGAAAGAAAACACCCACAGCTAGTCCCAGGACTCTAATGGGGCCTAATTGTCAGGAAACACCACCTGATCTTGAGCAAATAGGGAACAGGCCCATGCAGAATTACCCAGTGAATAACACAAGAGGAGTCAGAGATGGGGTGATACTAACCTGAGAAGACATGAACACACTGTCAAAGAATAAGAAAAATATCCTCAAAGTTAAACAGGAATTTTTGCCATGCAAAGGGAATACACATCAGTGAAGAAATTCACCACATAGTTCACTCAGTAGGAAAAGCCTGGCATTTTATTTATTTATTTTTAAAATGATTTTATTTATTATTTTATTTTTAGACAGAGGGGATGGGAGGGAGAAATAGAGGGAGAGAAACATCAATGTGTTGTTGCCTCTCATGTACCCTCTACTAGGGATCTGGCCCACAACCCAGGCATGTGACCTGACTGGGGAATTGAACCAGGGACTCTTTGGTTTGCAGGCCAACACTCAGTCCACTGAGCTGCACCAGCCAGGGTGAGCCTGCCGTTTTAAATACTAGAAAGTGCTCATGGTGGTTTTGCTGTACTTAATATCATTTTAGCATGCCAAATAAGATAGAGTGAGTCCATTGTTGGACTGCTAGTTAGTTAAAATGGGCCTGATTTTTCAGGGACTAGGAAAGTATTATAATTAGGCCCGATGTAGGTCAAACATCCCAGAGTTACTCAACGATCATAACTCCTTATCAATTCAGCACCAGTGGCGAGAAATAGCAGTTTCATGTCTCCTAGGTAAGTGCTTCTGTAAATGGAAAACTTTCTTCTGCTTTCTCCTGGCTTCCAGGAGTTAGCTTACCCTTCCCACCCCCATTTCTCATATCCCATTTTAGAAAGAAGCAGGGAAGGAGAAGGAAATGTGAATGTGAAAGAATTATTCTTCCAAAGAATTTTGGGACAGGACCCAAGATGGCAGAGGGGTGTGTGGAAGTTACACTAAACACCTCCTGAGACCAAACTGCAATTACAAATAATTATAGAAAAATCAGCTTGGATAACCAACTGAACATGAGCTGGAGAGAGGCCTTCTAACCGTGGACACAAAAAGAGGCCGCATCACTATAACGTGACTGGTAGGGAGTGCAAAAGGAGGTCCAAAAGGGCTGGCTGGGCTCTCATGGGCAGCAGCTGTAGTCATGGAGGGATATTTCAGTGGCTTGGGGTTCCTGCAAAGGAATGTGGGGTCTAACCCCCAAGCTGGGCTCCCTAGCCTATAGTATCAGAACTGGGAAAGGAAGTCAACATATAGCTGTGTAAGCCACTGGATTTCGGTCTTTCAGGAAGAGATGGCTAGAGACTCACAGAGCCTCTTAAAGGGTCAATGCATAAAATTCTATTTGTAGTCACTCACCTTGATCTCTGGCAGAGGAAGGGCAAAGTGGACTAGAACCACATGAGGAGAATCTGGGATTGGTGGTTCTTGGGAGGGAACTGAAGGAACAGTGGCCAAGATTCCTGTGCTGAGTCATTCTCCACTGCAGGAGCCATATTTCTCAGGCAGAGCACTCCCATCCGAATGGCATCAGCCTATGGGAATGCAATAGCTCTGCCCACAGTAATTACTCTGCCTTACCCTGTGGTGCTTAAGTTCTGCTGCCGAGGAGTACAGCTGGAAGACTTTCACTCCTTAACACTACAGGAAGCCTGCAGGCAGAGGCAGATCACTGGGAGCTCTGAGGCTTCAGCTGACCCACCCCAGGGTCTGGTGCTGGTGAAGGCAGGTCTTGGTGCACAACCTGGTTCTTTCAGCACACACCCAGGCCCAGCAGAGGGAGCCAAACACTGTGGATCACTGATAGCTCGAAACAGGTTGCCCAGGGCCAACTCACAGGCAGGATTTGACTTAGGTGTCACAAGAGTCTTCCAGATCTACCTAATACATAGAAACAAATGCAAAGAAGCAGCCAAAATGGGAAGACAAAAAAACAAAAAACAAAAACAACACAAATGAAAGAGTATCCTCCAGAAGAACTAGATGAAATGGAGGCAAGCAATTTACCAGATAGAGAGTTTAGCGTAATGATTATAAGGATACTCCACACCATGAAAAAAGTCATAGAAACCATAGAAAAGACCAGTCAGAAATAAAGAATACAATCTCTGAAATAATACAGTGGGAGGAATAAATGGTATGTTAAGTGAAGCAGAGGATAGAATCATAGATTTGTTAAATAAGGGAGAAAAAAACACCCAGGAAGGGCAGCAAAAAGAAAAAAAAAATTAAAAATGATGAGAGCATAAGAAACATTTTGGACAACATGAAGTGTTACAATATCCACATCATGGGAATACCAGCAGAAGAAGACAGTGAGCAAGGGATCAAGAAACTATTTGAAGAAATAATGACTGAAAACTTCCCTAATCTGGTGAAGAAAAAAGTCACACAAGTCCAGGAAACTCAGAGAGTCCCAAACAAATTGGACCCAAAGAGGCCTACACTGAGACACATAATAATTAAAATGTCAAGGCTTAAAGACAAGGAGAAAATCCTAAAAGCTGGAAGAGAAAAGCAGGTAGTTACATGCAGGGGAGTACCAATAAGATTGTCATCTGATTTCTCACAGAAACATTTCAGGTCAGAAGGGAGAAGTATAAAATATTCAAGGTGATAAAATGCTAGGACCTACAACCAAAGCTATATAATCAGCAAGGTTATCATATAAATTGAAGGATAAATAAGAAGCTGACTAGACAAGAAAAAAGCTAAATGGTTTGTTAACAGCAAACCAGTACTGCAGCAAATGTTAAAATGTTTGCATTAAAATGAAGAAAAAAAGGAGAAAGAAAAACAAGGGAAAATAGTCTAACAGTGTAATGGAACTAGTTACATATCATCTAACAATGTGTGCAGAAAAATGAAACTACCATCTCCTTATACCACACAAAAGAATAAATTGAAGATGGATCAAATACTTAAATGTTAGACTAGAAACAATAATAATCCTAGAAGAAAACATAGGCAGCAAAATCTCAGACAATGCTTGCAGAAATTTCTTTTTTTGTATATTTTATTGATTATGCTATTACAGTTGTCCCATATTTTTCTCCACTTTCTCCCCCCTGCCATGCAACAAACACCATCAGCTTCACGCCTCTTAGTTTATGTTTATGGGTTGTACATATCAGCACTTTGGCCTCTCAGTTTCCTATACTATTCTTAGCTTCCCCTTGTCTAATTTTTTTGTCACCATTTTCCTGTCACCACTTTCCCCAGCCCCACCCACCTCCACCTCCCACCCTCAATCCTTCCCCCATTTGGCTTTGTTAATGGGTCCTTTAAGCATGTTCTCAGATGACCCTTCTCCTCCTTTTCCCCTGTTATTGGCTTCCCTCCTTCCCTCTGGTTACTGTCAGTTTGTTTCTAATTTCAGGGCTGCTGGTTATATTTTGCATGCTTTTTTATTTTGTAGATTAGGTTCCACTAATAGGTGAGATCATATGGTATCTGTCTTTCACCACCTGGATTATTTCAGCTAACATAATGCTCTCCTGTTCCATCCACACTGTCTTGAAAGGTAGTAGCTCTTTCTTTCTTTCTGCTGCATAGTATTCCATTGTGTTAATGTACCACCGTTTTTTGATCCACTCATTTACTGTTGGCCACTTAGGCTGCTTCCAATTCTTGGCTATTGTAAATTGTGCTGCTATGAACATTGGGGTACATGAGTTCTTTTGAACTGGTGTTTCGGGATTGTTAGGGTATAATCCCAGCAGTGGAATTGCTGGGTCAAAAGGCAGTTCCACTTTTTTTTTTGAGGAAATTCCAAACTATTTTCCACAGTGGCTACATCAGTCTGCATTCCCACCAGCAGTGTACTAGGGTTCCCTTTTTTCCACATACTTGCCAGCATTTGTTTTTTGATTTCTTTATGATGGCCATTCTGACCAGTGTGACGTGGTATCTCATTGTGGTTTAATTTGCATCTTTCTGATGACTAGTGATGCTGAGCATCCTTTTATTGTCTCTGGGCCCTCTGTACGTCCTTGGAGAAGTGTCTGTTCAGGTCCTTTGCCCACTTTTTAATTGGATTGTTTGTCTTCCTGGAGTGGAGTCATGTGAGTTCTTTATATATTTTGGAGATCAAACCCTTGTCTGAAGTATCATTGGCAAATATGTTTTCCCATACAGTTTGTTCCCTTTTCACTTTGCTGATGCTTTCTTTAGCCATGCAGAAGCTTCTCATTTTGATGAAGTCTCATTTGTTTATTCTTTCCTTTATGTCCCTTGCTCTAAGAGATATATCAATGAAAATATTGCTACTTGGAATATCTGAGATTTTCCTGCCTATGTTCTCCTCTAGGACTTTTATGGTGTTGTGACTTACATTAAGTCTTTTATCCACCTTGAGTTTATTTTTGTGTGTGGTATAAGTTGGTCGAGTTTCATTTTTTTGTGTGTTGCTTTCTGGATCTCCCAACATCATTTGTTGAAGAGACTCTTTTTACTCCATTTTATGCTTCTGCTCCCTTTGTCAAATATTAATTGACCATAGAGACATGGGTTTATTTCTGGGCTCTCTGTTCCACTGATCTATGTGTCTGTTCTTATGCCAGTACCAGACTGTTTTGATTACAGTGGCCGTATAATATAGTTTGATGTCAGGTATTGTGATCCCTCCTACTTTGTTGTTCTTTCTCAAAATTGCTGCAGCTATTCGGGGTCATTTATGGTTCCATATAAGTTTTTGCAATGTTTGTTTTGTATCTGTGAAATATGTCATTGGTACTTTAATAAGGATTGTGTTGGATTTATAAATTGCTTTGGGTAGTTAATTCTTCTGATCCCTGAACACAGAATATGCTTCCATTTATTTGTGTCTTCCTTAATTTCTTTCCGCAGTGGTGTGCGTTTCTGAGTATAGGCCTTTCACCTCCTTTTAAGTTTATTTCTAGGTACTTTATTTTTCTTGTTGCTATAGTAAATGGGATTCTTTTCCTGACTTCTGATTCTGATATTTCATTGTTGGTGTACAAAAATGCCTTTGATTTCTGAATATTGGTTGTGTATCCTGTTTGGCCAAATTTACTTATTAGGTCGAGTAGCTTTTTGGTGGAGTCTATAGAGTTTCCTATGCATACAATCATGTCATCTGCTAACAACGAGAGTTTAAATTCTACCTTTCCAATCTGGATGCCTTTTACTTCTTTTTTTTTTTTTTCTGTCTGATGGCTGTGGCTAGGACTTCTACTACTATGTTGAATAGAAGTGGTGAAAGGAGACATTCTTGTCTTATTTCCGATCTTAGTGGGAAAGCTTTTAGTTTTTGCCCATTCAGTATAATGTTGGATGTAGGTTTCTTATATATAGACTTTGTTATGTTGAGGTATGCCCCCATTATTCCTACTTTCCTGAGTGTATTTATCATAATTGGGTGCTGTACCTTATCAAATGCTTTTTCTGCATCTATTGATATGATCATGTGATTTTTGTCTTTCCTTTTGTTTATGTGATATATTACATTTATTGATTTGCAAATATTGTACAATCCTTGCATCCCTGGGTTGAATCTCACTTAATGATGGTGTATGATCTTTTTCATGTATTGCTGCATGCGGTTGGCCAATATTATGTAGGGGGTTTTAGTGTCTTTGTTCATCAGTGATATTGACCTATAGCTTTGTTTGTTGTGTCTTTATCTAGTTTTGGGTTTAGGATGATGCTGGCCTCATAAAAAGAGTTTCGGAGTCTTCCCTCTTGGGTTTTTTGGAATAGTCTGAGAAGGACTAAGGTTAACTCTTCCTGAAATGATTTGTAAAATTGTCCCGTGAGACCATCTGGTTCAGGGCTTCTGTGTGCCAAGAGTATTGTGATTACTGATTCAATTTCAACTGTTTTATTGCTCTGTTCAGGCTTTCTGATTCTTCTTCATTCAGTTTTGGAAGATTATATATTTCTATAAATTTGTCCTCTTCACCCTGGTATTCAAATTTTTGGCTTATAGTTGTTCATAGTAATTTCTTACTATCATTTATGTTTCTGTGGTATCAGTTGTAATTTCTCCTCTTTCATTTCTGATTTTATTAATTTATGTCCTCTCCCTTTTTTTCTTGATGAGTCTGCTTAAAGGCTTGTCAATTTTGTTTATCTTTTCAAAGAGCCAGATCCTGGATTTATTGATCCTTTGAATTGTTCTTCTAGTCTCTATGTCATTCAGTTATCCTCTGATCTTGATCATTTCCTTCCTTCTGCTTGCTCTGAGCTTTGTGTGTTGTTGTTTCTCCAGTTCTTGTAGACATGGGGTTAGGTTGTTTATTTGAAATGTTTCTATCTTTTTTAGGTAGGCCTGTATTGCTATGAACTTCCCTCTCAGGACTACATTCGCTGTGTCCCATAGGTTTTGGACTGTTGTATGTTCATTTTCATTTGTTTCCAGGAACTTTTTGATTTCTTCCTTGATCTCATTATTGACCCATTCATTGTTTAATAGCATGCTACTCAGCCTCCATGAGTTTGAATATTTTTGAGTTTTTTCATTGAGGTCAGTTTCTATTTTCAAGCTCTGTGGTCCAAGAAAATGCTTGTTATGATTTCAATTCTCTTCAATTTGTCGAGGCTCGTTTTGTGTCCTATCATGTGGTCCATCTTTGAAAATGTTCCATGTGCATTTGAAAAGAATATATATTTTGCTTCCATGGGATGAAAGGTTCCATATATATCAGTTAAGTCCATTTGATATAATGCATCATTCAGTTCCACAATATCCTTGTTGATATTTTGTTTGGATGACCTATCCATTGTTGACAGTGGAGTATTAAAATCTTCTACTATAAGTGCGTTGCTGTCTATATCTTTCTTGAAGTCCTTCAAGGTTTCCCTTATATATTTGGGTGCTCGTATGTTGTGTGCATATAGGTTTACAATGTTTATGACTTCTTTATGGATTCCTCCTTTGAGTATTAAGAAGTGTCCTGTGTCTCTTTCTATGACCTTTGTTTCGAAGTGTTTTGTCTGATATATGTAATGCTACCCTGGCTTTTTTTTTTCCTGTCCATTTGCTTGGAATATCTTTTTCCAGCTCTTTACTTTCATTCTGTGTAGCTCTCTTGTTCTGAGGTGGGTCTCTTGTAGGTAGCATATATGCAGGTCATGTTTTCTTACCTATTCAGCTACTCTATGTCTTTTAATTGGAGCATTTAATCCACTTATATTTAAAGTTATTATTGATAGGTACTTATTCATGTTTCCCCTTTGTACTTGTGTTCCTGTCTCTTTTTCTTCATCTCCTTAAAGCAGCCCGTTTAGCATATCTTGCAATGCTAGTTTGGTAGAGGTATATTCTTTTAACCTTATTTTGTCTGGAAAAATCCTTATTTTGCCTGCCATTTTAATTGAGAACCTTGCTGGGTAGAGTAATCTTGGTTGCAGGCCTTTGATTTTTCATTACTTGGAATATCTCTTGCCATTCCCTTCTGGCTTGTAGTGTTTCTGTGAAGTCAGCTGCTAGCCTTATGGGGGCTCCCTTGTACGTTACTTCCTGTTTCTCTCTTGCTGCCTTTAAGATTCTCTCTTTGTCTTTGATATCTGCCATTTAAAATATGATGTACTTTGGAGTGGGTCTCTTTGGGTTCTTACTGATTTGGGTTCCTTCTGTACTTTCTGGACTTGTGTGACTTTTTCTTTCCTCAAATTAGGGAAGTTTTCCATCATGACTTTTTGAAACAGGTTTTCTATCCGTTACTCCTCTTCTTTTCCTTCTGGTATTCCTATTATATGGATGTTATTACATTACACGTTGTCCTGTATTTCTGTGAACCCCTCTTCATTCTTGTGACTTTTTTCATTTTGTTGGTCTTTCTGGGAATTTTTTTCTACCATGTCCTCCAGCTTGCTGATTCATTCTCTGCTCCATCTAGCCTGCTTTTGATGCCTTCTGCTGTGTTCTTCAATTCAGAAATTGTATTTTTCATTTCCTTTTGGTTCTTCCTGATAGTTTCTATGTCCTTTTGCATGCTGACATAGTTTGCAGTAAGTTCCTCATAGTTTCCCTGTAGTTTTTTGTAATTCTCACTGATCTCATTGAGTTCAGTAAGATTCCTTGTAACCATTGTTTTGAACTCAATATCTGATAGTATACTTGCCTCTATTTCATTTAGTAATTTTTCTGAGGATTCCTCATTTCCTTTTGATTGGGGGCTGTTTCTTTGTCTTCCCATTATTTGTCTGTCTGAGTAAAACCCAAAGCCCAGGAAACAAACCCATGACTGCAAAAATAACTACCCCCTGCAATCCCACTATCAACAGCAAATGAACCAGTATTAATAAGGCTCTAAAGAGATTAAAACTATTATAAGAAAGGAGAGAAATAAACTATAGTATAAAATCTAGTGACTTAATGGGCACCAAATTGATGGACAAGAAATGAATGTGAAAAAGCTATGTAGTAAAGAAAATATCAAAAATGGAGAAGTCCACAGTGGATTTTGTCTCGGTAACCTCTAGCATTTACCTTTTTTGTGTCTTTCTGCATCCCCCTCTGGTGATATCAGATGTTGACCCCATCTGACCTTAATCAGGCTGTTTGAGACTTTCAGGTGTCTATTGTCTGTGGCTGTCTCCTCCAGTTGTTAATCTAGTCACTCTGTGCTTAGAAGTCAAGCTTAAACACCATAGGGTGGGGCGCAATCCCTGCTAGGATTGGGGCTAATGTTTCCCTTTCCCTCAGGCTGCTGCTGCTAGGAGGGAAATGGTCTGTGTGAAATCAATGGCTGCTGCCTTATGGGGGATGATTCAACACCAGGATCCCAGAGGCTATTCTCTCAGTTCTCTCCCCAAAGTCTCCTTCCCCAGTCTCTCTTCAAGCATCTCTAGTCCTCTCCCCATCACCCCTGGCAAGGATCTACTGTCTATGGCTGTCATTCTGCACTCAGCAGTCAGGCTTATGCACCTCTGGGCCAGGGCAGAGTCCCTCCTGGGGGCTGGGCTATTGTTTCCTCTCAGGTTGCTGCTGTTCAGGGGAGTGGTCTGCTTGAACAAGATGGCTGCTGCCACGTTGGGGATGACTTAGCACTGGGATCCTGGTGGCTACTATCTCAGTTCTCTCCCCAGAGCTTCCATCCTCAGTCTCCCCTTAGACGTCTCCAGCTCACTCTGCCCCCACCTTTACTGGACCCCCAGCTAAGTGGCTGTAGATGAAAATTTATGTGTTGGCCCTTTAATGGCTCTTTCAGTCTCCAGCCACCCATCTCTGGCAGAGAGCAACCTTACCATTTTTTGCAGCTGGCTGTTATCTGTGTACATTCTGGGCTCTGGTGCTGTAGTCTGGGCATCCCCACTTATGGTTTAGACCCCACTCTTCTCAGAGGGATCAAAGTGGTCACTTAAATATCCCTCTGACACTGCCACCTGATGGTGCCCAGGCAGCCTTCTCATGTCTCTGCTGCGCTTCTTACCAGTCAGGTTGTGCTGAATTGATTCTTCTGTCTGTCTGAGGTTATAAGGCTTCTCTCTATATATTTTTCAGTTGTTTGTTCCAGGTGATTTCTCCACAATTCAGTTATAATTCTAGATTGGTCCTGGGAAGAGGTCAGTGTGACCTCCATTCACTCCTCCGCCATCTTTATCCCCTGTAGAAATTTTTTATCAGATATATCTCCTCAGGCAAAGGAAACAAACAAACAAACAAAAAAAAAACACAAATTGGACTACATCAAACAGAAACATTTTTGTACAGCAAAGGAAATCATCAACAAAATAAAAAGACAACCTTCAGAACAGGAGAACATATTCACTGATACATGTGATAAGGGTTTAATATCCAAAATTTATAAAGTACTGACAAAACTCAATACCTAAAAAACAAACAAACCAATTAAAAAATAGGCAAATGACCTGAATAGGCACTTTTCCAAAGAAGACACACCAAGTAGCAAACAGAAATATGAAAACATGCTCAACATGCTAGTCATCAGAGAAATGCAAATTAAAACCATGAGATAATGTCTCTCACCTGTCAGAATGGCTATTGTCAATAAATCAACAAACAACAAATGTTAGTGAGGATGTGCCAAAGAGGGAACACTTTTGCACTGTTGGTGGGAATGCAGACTGCTGAAGCCACTGTGGAAAGATGGAGATACCTCAACAAATTAAAAAATGGATATGCCTTTTGACCCAACAATCCTATTTCTGGATATATATACAAAAGAACCCAAAACCCTAAACAGAAAGAACATAAACACCCCTAAGTTCATTGCAGTGTTACTTACAATCACCAAGTTATGAAAGAATCCCAAGTGTTTATTAGTAGATGAGTGGATAAAGCAACTATGGGATATTTACATATCGGAATTCTGCATGGCTGAAAAAAGGAAGAAAATTTTACCCTTTGCAATGGTATGGATGGACTTGGAGAACATTATGCTGTTACATAAGCCAGTCAGAGAAAGACAAATACCATGTAATATCACTCATATGTGGAATCTAATGAACAAAGTATACTAACAAGCAAAACATAGACAGACTCATTGATGGATAGCAGATGACAGCCAGTGGGGTTGGAGGTAGGGGGTAGAGGGATTGACCAAAAAAGAAAAAAAAAACAACTCATGGACAACAGTGCAGTGATTGCTGGGGGTAAGGGGTATAAAGGTAAGGGGTGTAAATGGCAAGGGAAAAATTACAATAAAGATTAAATAAAAAATATAAAGTATATAATTTATGCTCCATTATATATTCATATATAGAGCAGCATTAACCACTTTCTTGTGCCCATCACCCTGTAATTTTGTGGCACACTAGGACAGTCAAGCAGCTTGAACATTGGAATTAGGCTCACACAGAATCCTCATCTTGACTCCTTCCCATCCTCCACTTGCAAATGTTTAAAGGAATGGTTCTAGAGTATCTAAAAACCATATTATCAGACCTAGTAAGAGGCAATGGACTACCATACATAGGCTCCAAGCTGGTATATGACATAACCAGGAACTTAGAACTATATTAGAGTAGATGCAGGAAAATATATCTCATAAAATACCATTTTCCAGAATCTACCTTTATTTTGTGGCCAGGTTAAAGATGGTTAACAAAAATGGTAGGAGGTCAGACTTCCTGGATAAATTCTGGGTGACACAGCCCTGGAAATATAGCAAGTGATGCAAAGAAACTATAAGTATATGAGTTCTGTCTGGAAAAAGTCCAACTATGGTTAATATACTGAGAACAGTTTGCACAACATTGATGTAACCTGGCAGCCATGGAGAGTGGACTGGAATGTATGTGCATGAACAATGATGACTTCACCATTCTAGTCAGTGGGGACGGTAGACACCACTGAGTGAACATGTGTACTGTGTGGCCATTGCATTCAAAATGACTGAGTAGAGCCAAAAATCTGCAATAAATTTTGTGTCAAGCTTGAACATATTTCCACAAAAACTATTTAGATGATTCAGAAGGCAGCAGCTATAGGCAACTGGTGACTGGCAGTTTCATTGCAATGTACCTGCTCATGCATCACATCTGCAGAGTTTTTTTTTTTTGTGAAATATCAAATCACCAGGTGACTCAGCCCCGCTACAGCCAAGATTTGATGCCCTGTGACTTCTGGCTTTTCCCTAAACTAAAATCACCTTTAAGAGGGAAGAGATTTTAGACCATAGATGAGATTCAGGAAAATATGATTGGGAAGCTGATGGCAACTGGGAGAACTGTGTGAGGTCCCAAGGTGCCTACTTTGTAGGGACTGAGGTGTCATTGTCCTCTATACAATGTTTCTTATATTTTACATTTTCTTCAATAAATGTCTTTCACATTTTTTGGCTGGATGCTTTCTGGACAGACCTCATATTCCTACAAATTTGCAAGATGTTTCAAATTGCACCACAATAATAACTCAAATATTTTTAATGTAATTTTTCTACATAATTCTTAGAATTTCACAAAAGGTAGGCAGACTTGCTGCTGGGCTTATTGCTGGGATAGTATTCTAAAGCTCCTAAGCAGAATGAAATAGAATCACTCACAAGTATACAAAAATTTCACCCACTGTGTGACCTCGAATAAGTTACATGCATATAGGCGTGTATATGTTTACCTACCTTCCTCACTAGAAAGTAAGCTTCTTGACACCTTGGATTTTGTTTTTCTGTTCCCTGCTATAGCCTAGTGCTTAGAACAATGACTGCAACACAATAGGCACACTATAAACATATAACAATAGACTGTTTGCGTATCAGGAAATGTAAGGTAGGGAACATAAATAAATTACCAGATAAATAATTGGAGTTATTAAGAGTCAAAAAGAGTGAAGGCCCAAGACTGTGTTAAGATTCGGTCCAAAATCAGGACCTATCAATAGAGAACTACCCAGGTAGAAAAAGCTAGTAAGAAATTGCTAAGATATGAAATCAGAGTAGTCATACAGTCTTGTATATAGGGAAATTCCTGTAGTCACATAATCCTTTCTGTAGAGGATCAGGTTAGTCTAATACAGTTCTGATGAACAACACATCCTTGGCATATGCAGATGTTTGCATATGACAGACATATGTGTGCCTGGTCCCACTGGAGGCTACCTGAAAGAATCAGCAACTGACCAAGTTCATAAAGTCAGGCCAATATTTGAGCTCTGTCTTTTCAGTATGGACACTTATGACTTTCCTTTTTTTTGTAATTGTCAATTCCTAATTGGAATTACAATATGTGGTCCATTTCCTAATGAAATCATTTTAATTTTTCACATTATCTTTTAAAACCCTCAGGTTTTTAATTCCACATCCTACTAATTCTATCTCTCCTTTTATTTCTATTAGTCTTTTAAAGTTACCTCTCTTTTTGTCTTTATTTGCCTCCAAATTACTTTTCAATTTACTATACTCTGACACCTGACCCTGTAGGTCCATAGAAATAACCCTTGTTGAGATTATCCTTGACTTTACATGATGACCCCTCCATGTAGTTAAATTCAACAGCCATCTTTCAATTTTTGTCTCATGTGACCTTACATTGAACAATAGTAACCATCTCTTTCCTGTCCACATACATTATTTTCCTTGATGTATATGATACAAGCTTTTTAGAAAATTTTCTTCCTATCTACTTTCCATCTCTTTATAAGGCCCATTTTCTCCTACCCAGCCATTAAATGACAGTGTTCCTTAGAGCGAAATCTTACTGTTACTTCTTTTCCTGTTTTCACTTCATATTTCCTAAGAGGGCAATCTCAGCTGCAACCATGATTTCAATTACCACCTGAATACTATTGACTTCCAAGTTTATCTGCAGTCCAATACTTTCCTCTGCACTCCACACCCATATATGTAAAATCTTGCTCGACATCTCTGTTTGGGTGTTTAAAAGGACCTAAACTTCAACATATCCAAATGACTCATAATAATAATAGTAACTTATTAAACTATTGCCCTGATCCATGTAATACTTTCAGTAAGTTAGATACTATTATCATGCTCTTCCTCATTTTATAGAGAATAAAATGAGGCACAAAAGATATAAATAAATTGTCCAAGTCCATGTGACTAACAAGTCTCATACCCAAGAATTGAATCCAGGCTTCTTTGGTAAAGGTCAATTTCTTAACCACTATACTATTTCACTTCCAATCTTCCTGTCTAGACCTGATCTTTCTATATTATCCATCTCTATGAATCATATTTTATTGGTAACCTATCATAGGGTGCAAAGAGAAATAATTTCATTCTTCCTCCACCTCATTTAACTGCCTGTTCAACTATGCTCTATAAAGACAATTTTTCTCTTTTTCTTTTGAAAAAATTTCCAGTGTACTCCACATCTTATTTGTTTTCTCAAGACACACACATCCAAACACACACGCACAATCTAATTTTACTAGTTAAAATACCAAAGCCCAAATCATAAAATATCTAAAATCCATTCAACAACTTACATTACCTCTATTTCCACACTCCCGGTCCAATCTAACATTTTCTTATACTTCCACTAGTGCTCAAGAACTTACTATTTTCCTTCCATACACCCTAGTACCCTTAAAGGTTTCCTAAATTGAAATTTGAGTAATCTTTTCAAATACACATTTGATCAGATCAGTAGCTGCTTAAGCTATTTCAATGGATATTCCCTACAGGACAGGTTAAGGATTTTGGTCAAAGCCAAAATCCTTAACCTGTCCTGTAGGGCTTTGTGTAGTCTAGACCTTATCTCTTCCTGCAAATTCATCACATTACCTTCTGCATTGATTTAATCAAGCTTCTTTTAGTTCCTTGAATTAATTACACTCTTCTTGCTTCAGGGTCTTTGCACACACTTCTTTCTATTTCTGGAACATTCTTTCAAAATTCTATCTTAGTTAACTCCTTTTCACCTTTCACATCTCAGCTCAACTCTATTTCTATCATGAAAAAATTCTCTTCAGCACCCATTATAATCAAGGTTCCGGTGCTCTGTGAAAACCAGGCTTCTATCTTTTAGGGACTTTACATCAGTTTTAATGATTGATTTCCTTGTATAGACTCTGTTGGAAGCTCTGCATGTGTCCCTCGCTTATGTATCCTCAGAACCTAGCTTAACACCTGGTGTATTATAGAAAGTAAATGAATATGTCAGCCCACTTAGTGAATTAACTCTAGTAATATGTTCTTTAAGCAATAATGCCTGTTAGTCTGATAACTTTCTATTTATAAAAAAACAAAACTGTCCTTTAACTGATCTTAGTATTAAACATCTCAGAATTATATTAATTAGAAAGACTATAAACAATACATATTTTCATAAATATATTAAAAAATTAGTGTACTAATTATATTTTTTTCATGCTCATAAACTTTGGTAAGGAGGACTGATTCTTTAAAGTCATATATCTTAATAACTTCGACATGGATCAGTCACTATCATTCTTTCATAACCTCAAATCACATCATCTGTCCCACAGAGACATGGCCTAGACCATAGGGAAGACACAGTAATTTACTTTAAGCATATTAATACAAAATTAATCACTAGGTAGTGTTAAATCACATAACAGTGTACAAAATATTTTAATAATGCTGCTTTACTCTGTAGAGAGGTAATGAGATGTTAGTGCAGGGCAGTGGAAAGAACACAAGCCCAGGGATCAGACAGCCATGGATTTGAACCCTGCCCCAGCCATGGACCAGTAATAGAGCCATGAGAAAGCATCTTCACATTCATAAACATAACATTTTATCTGCAAACATAAAAATTATCAGTACCTTCTTTTCAGAATTATAAAAAAAGTTAAATGAGATAGAAACCCTAATATTATAACTGATTTTTACAACAATTAGGAAATTACCCATAGTAGGTTTTATCATTCTGAATCAACCAATGTTTAGCTGTGACTTTGGTTTTATCTTAACCCCTCAGTTGTCCCCATATTGATACTTTTCCATTTATAGCTTCAGCAATAAAAACATTTATTTTCTATCAAACAACTCCAAAGAATTGGTTATATTTTGCCAGTGGTTTCTTTTCTTTAAATAATCTTATATTTCTGCCCTGGCCAGTGTGACTCAGTTGTTCGGGCATTGTCCCATGGACAAAGGCATCACTGGTTTGATCTGGTCAGGGTACATGCCTGGGTTTTGGGTTCAGTCTCCCCTTGGGGTTTACATGAAAGATAAACAAGCAATGTTTCTCTCTCACATTGATGTTTCTTGCCATCTCTTTCTCCCTCCCTTCTTCTTTCTCTAAAACCTATTCATCCTTTCCCTCTCTCTAAAAACAATTAAAAGATGTCCTTGGGTGAGGATAAAATTAAATGAATAAATAAATAATCTAAATTTTTCTTTGTGATATACTACCAATTGCTAATAAAAATTAAAACTATATAAAATATTCCCATGAAAGAGTACAGGAAAAAAAAATATATGCACAGTGATGGATAGTCTCTTGCATTTGGAATGTAATTTAAATTATTCAGGTGATTTTCTGAGGCAATTTTGTTGTCCTTTCTGTCTGAGGAGTTTTGCAGCCTGAAATAAGGAAACCATCTGAAAACTACATTTCAATGCTTTAAACATATAAAGTAAAATACATCTAGTATACTAGACAGATCAGTTATTCATATGTCAATCTAACTTTTACGTATTTCTTATTATGAACTTGTATAAAATCAGCAGGTTCCAAATGGTAATTATTTCCCAAAGGAGTTATCCTCCAATTTAGAAGAAAATCACTTTTTCAATTCATACCTGTGTATCAGTTTTCAATTGATGGAGTTAACTTTTTTCTTCTTTCAGACTGACTTCAAATCAGAAGCAATATTTTTGTCAAGTTGAGTATTTATCAATGAACTCTTATTTTTCAGTGTAACTCACATTTATGATAACTCAAAAACTAAAGCTAGAACAAGGACAGGACTCTAAATATATGAACAACTTGAAACCAAAATAACCTTCATACCCTAGGATCACCACTCTGTTCCTTCACAGAGTACTCTATACACAATTAATGCTAAGTAAGTATTTCATGTAGAAAGAAGTAAATGAAGAAGAATGGGATGCTATAAATTAAATGTCAGACAGATCTCTGTTACCACTGAATTAGGCTGGATGTGCATAGTCTATTTTCTGAGGCTACTTATTTCTTCCAAAAGCCTATAGCTGAAAGTCATGATAAATATCTCATTTTAATGGTGTCTGATACTACAAAGTTACTTTTTTATCAATATCTAGTGTAATAATGGGGTTGGAAAGAGCTTTACTAAATTTATTCAACATATTTTTTCTTTTTTATATTCAAGATATTTCGACAATCACTAACCATTTAGTCTTTGTCAAGCCCCGTTTGGGAAATTTCATCTTAAGATGAGGATATTCACATCTAGGAATAGGCTATACATAAGAATTTAGATGTCAAAGTCATAGGAATAGAAGAGAGTAAGTAGAGTTAGAATAGTAGGAGTTTGAGGGAAGCCTTTGGGACATTTACAATTAGGTAGTCAAGAAAGGAACTAACTACATTCTGCAAAGGAAAATAAAAGAAACTGGTCAGACTAGAAATAAAAAAAGAGATGAGTAAATAAAATTAAGGAAAAAGTAAATCTTACCATTTAAGAAGGGAATTATACCCTGATCAGTGTGGCTCAGTTGGTTGGAGCCTTGTCCCATAAGCAGAAAGTTTGCGGGTTTGAGCTCTGGTCAGTTATATTCCTAGGCTGTGCATTGTCTCAGTTGGGATACATATGGAGGTAATGAATCAATATGTCTCTCTCACATTGACGTTTCTCTCTCCCTATCCCTTCTTCTCTCTTTAAAAAAGTAATGAATAAATGTCCTTGGGTGAAGATAAAAAAAAAAGTGAATTATGCTATTTCTCCCAAATGTGCAGAAGCCAAAAAAAGGTGGATTGAGAAGATATATAAGATTTTTTAGTGAAGACATCTTTCCCCAGTTTATGCTTTATAAAGTACTTCTATATGCATTTTCACTTTAATTCTCAAAACACAATACTACAAGATCAGCATGACAGTATATTAGAACAAATTTTACGAAAAAAGAAAATAAACACTAAGACTTAGACCCAATGATTTGTGCAAGATATTATAGTTACTAAGTAAGAAAACCAGAAAAAAAAAAACATTTTGCTTTACTTGTAATAATAATGACAACAACATTATGTGAATGTTTATATTTAATAAGTATCAGGTACTTGGCTCATTATCCTCTCATTTAATCCCCACAATGACTTTATGAGGAATTTTTTATTATCCCCACATTCGGATGCAAAACTTTAGGCCACTAAGGGTGAATTGACTTGTCTAATGTTGTACAGCTGGTAATTTAAAGGCTATTTTGATGGAACAATACTGCTTTTCCAAATCCCTCTGTCTCCTTGAGGTATCTCTCTGATACTGTGAGACAGAAGTACTTGATTATTTCATCCTAACAACAATAACAATAATAAAAAGCCTCCCTATTTATTCTACATGTTAAAGATCATGTGCATGGGCTGGGGGCTCACTGAGGCTGGCTGTGGCTAGTTTGAGAGACTTTAGGAAGTTGTGAAGCATGAGCCAAGACCAGCTATTCATATGGAAAAGCCACTGTTAACAGCTTGGGTGGACCCATATATTGGGTTGGATGGAGCCAGAGGGGTTCTTTAGGGTGGGGCAAATAGTGTTAACCAGGTTGATGGAGTTTCAGATATGGCACCTGCTTCCTGGCTCTATGGCTCTGTGGGTGGAGGGTTCAGAAAAGAAACAAAGGCCTCTGCCTGTCTTTCTGTGAGGGAGAAAGCTGTCCTCCAGCTCTCTCTTTGATGCCAGACACTTCAGTTCCTCTCTGTATACCACTGGTGCCTTTTAAGCTGCTTACCCAATTGTCTGGAGCTCAGAGGGAGTAAATCTGAGTAAGTCCTTGTGCGGGTCCTTTAAGAATATAGCAACTTCTTCCATCCACTCAATTCCTGCTAGTTTTTGCAACCAGGAGGTATGGGGATTTATCATTTTGGTATTGGAACACTGGGCTGGGGAGCCTGGTGTGAAGTTGTGACTCCTCACTCCTGAGATATCCCTCCTAAATTTTTATCCACCACACATGGGCCTGAGACCAGTGAGTCCCATGTCACTGTGTCTCCACATCCCGCCCTTCTATCAGTCTGGATGGAAGTGGCTTCCTTAATTCTGCAGTTGTCCTATTTCCATTGAACTCAATTTCTGATAGTTCTGAGTAATGGTGGCTTTATAGTTTAGTTGTAATTTTGATGTGGTTGTAGGAGGAGGAACACCAAGTTTACCTACACCTCCATCTTGACCAGTATCTCTTGCTAAGTGGTCCCAGGTGTGGCACTAGCAGCAGCCAGTCTAGGTTCACAGCTTGGCTTTTCCTGGAGACATCTAAACCCAGACCAAGTAGCATCCATCTGCAGATTGCTCATGCAGGGTAGCCCTGGCCATAACACAAGTGGGGGCTAAAGTTGGCCTGCATCACCCTGGAAACCCCAGAGTCTGCTCACCAGTGGATAGCTACAGACCATGTCAGAAACCATGACCCTGCCCCCGCATAGCTGATTCTTCATGGAGGGAAGAGGTTGGTGTTCAGTGGTCACAACCAGTCCTTGTAGTTGACTGGCCTGGGTAAATCCATCCCATTGGCTTACCAACAGCAATCAAGGTTCAACCAAAAGAGGAGGGTATACTCAGTCCACATGGAGGGTGCACCTTGAGTACACAGCTTGGAGGAATGGGGAGGCTGTGCCACTGGACCCTATGGGACACCTACTACATTAGACCACACTACCAAGATAAGGAATCACAGCAACTCTACCTAACACATAGAAACAAACACAGGGAGGCTGCCAAAATGAGGAGACAAAGAAACACAGCCCAAATGAAAGAACAGATCAAAACTCCAGAAAAAGAGCTAAACAAAATGGAGATAAGCAATCTGTCAGATGCAGAGTTCAAAGCACTGGTTATAAAGATGCTCAAGGAACTTAGCAGAGACCTCAATAGCATAAAAAAGATCAGTAAGAAATGAAGGATACACTAATTGAAATAAATAACAATTTACAGAGAAACAACAGTAAAGTGGATGCAGCTAAGAATCAAATCAATGATTTGGCACCTAAGGAAGCCCTAAATAACCAAGCAGAACAACAAGAAAAAAATAATCCAAAAAACCAAGTATAGTGTAAGGAGCCTCTGGGACAACTTCCAGAGTTCCAATATCTGCATCATAGGGGTGCCAGAAGGGGAAGCAAAAGAGCAAGAAATTGGAACTCTATTTGAAAAAATAATGACAGAAAATTTCCCTAATTTGGTGGAGGAAATAGACATGTAGCACAGAGAGTTCCAAACAAGATGGATGCAAAGAGGCCCACTCCAAGACACATCATAATTTAATGCCGAAGTTTAAAGATTAAGAGAGAATCTTAAAAGCAGCAAGAGAAAAGCAGGTAATTACCTACATGTGAGTTTCCATAAGGCTGTCTGCTGATTTTTCAAAGGAAACGAACACAGAGGGGATTGGAAAGAAATATTCGAAGTCATTAAAAATGGGGACCTACAACCAAGATTGCTCCCACTCAGCAAAGATGTAATTTAGAATCAAAGGGCGGGTAAAAAGCTTCCCAGGTAAGAAAAAACTAAAGGAGTTCATCATCACCAAACCATTATTATATGAAATGTTAAAAGGACTTATTTAAGAAAAAGAAGATCAAAACTATGAACAATAAAAAGGCAATAAATATATATCAATAATTGAATCTAAAAAACAAACTAAGCAAACAAGAACAGAAACAGAATCAAGGATATGGAGAGCATTTTGATGGTTGCCAGATAGGAGGCAGTTTGGAGGAATGGGTGAAAAGTTGAGAGGATTAAGAAGTACAAATTGGTAGTTAACAGAATAGCCACAGGGATATAAAGGGCAGCATAGGAAATGGAGCAGCCAAAGAGCTTATTTACATGTCCAAAAGATGTGAACAAAGGTGCAGGAATTGCCTGGGTGAGTGGGGGCTGCTGTATAGAGGGGGGCAAAAAGGGAAAAACTGGGGCAGCTGTAATAGCATGATCAATAAAAGGTGATTTAAAAACAGTTCATGTGTCACCTTGCCACACCTTTGGGCTTTTCCTCTATACTACCTATTCTTCCCAAATACTATTTCAAAGCAAGTAATAGGTTTCCAGATTCATGTTAAGCCTTGTCATCAAATGTCATTTTATAACCCAACTTGAAAATGTGAAAATTAGTTCAACCATCCCAGTGGCTTTCTCTGTTTCATATTTTCCATAATCTAAACAAAACTAAAAATAATTTTCCCCTTTAGTTTCATCCCTCCTGAACCCATTTATCTTTTGACTGGGCAAAGATTATATATGCATCAAGATATTTAGTTGATGTAATCTATGTATGTACATTAGAGTTGGACCTAAATGCTTGCCCTCATGGGACATATGAGCTATGACAAGTAATTTTTCATTTTGAAGGTTCAGTGTTTTTACTTAATAAATGGAGAATAATCAGATCTTTGTCCATGAGACTGCCATGAAAGTGAAGAGGAACAGTACTTCCAAAAGTGACTGACATATGCCGGGACTTCAGGAAATACTCTAACTCTAGTGCCAACACTGTCAATAAATTCACAAGAAAAAAATACTGCAAAAATTAGCATTAGAAAGTGGACCAGCATTTCTTTATTAATAATTTATTTGTTAATCATAGTTTTAGTTTCTTTACTTTTGACATTTAATAAATTAGTAAAACTATGATAGAAGTTATTTGTTCACTGTTGAGACTCATAAATATTTCAGCCTCCATAGAATCAAGTGACTCCACTGGTTCCTGGTCATATTAAAACAAAAAGTTTAATTCGACCACACTGTTATCTTAGATTTTTCTTTCCCTTTAGTCTCAGCTCCTAAACCCACTGCCCAGATGGCTAGTAACTAGTATGGAAGCCCAAACTGGGCTTTGCAAATTTTACTGGAGTGACACTTAGCAAATTTATGTTCCCAGTTCTACGGGAATATATCTGATCACTGGATTCAGTTCTTAGGTCAGTGAGGTATTTGTGTAATTATTTAACCTTTACTTCTGCAGGAAATACATGTCTTCAACAATTTAACTGTCTTTCCCAAATTATCAACCCCCTGAGGTCCATCAGATGTACCTTGAGAAGCAGAGTTACATATTCAAATTTGTCAATCCTTCTCATGTTCCCTTTTTTCCTGAAAGTTCAATTAGCATCTAATCACACACTTTAAGTAATGCTAATTTAAAGTGTTCTACCTTGAAAAACGTATACTGACCATGAGACTTTTCCTTGTTGTTTTGTGAGGATGTTACATACTAGCATAACTAAAAATTCCAGAAGAAGGGCAGGTTTTTAGTAAAGCTTATTCTAATAGTTAAATTATATCACTAAAACTTAGTTTCTCTCATTTTTCCATTGGCCCAGTGGTCAAATACTGTTTCATTAACGTGGACTCTGTGCCACGCACGTGCACATGAAATAGAGAGAGAGAGAAAGAGAGAGAGAGAGAGAGAGAGAGAGAGAGACATCATTTGTAGAATTCATTATTTCTATGATGCAGATACTCCCAAGATGGCCATTTCAAACTGCCAATGTGAAGATGTCACTGAATGCAAAGTGGATTGTACAGCTCTCATTCTCATGGGGCAGGTAAGGGTCAGCTCCAACTTACCTGTGGTAATTGCAGCTCAGGGTTCACAGCTTTACATCACAAAGTCTTGGGGGACAGTCAGAGTTTCTTCTGGTAACTCCTGAGGAAGGGACATGAAATGCTTTTCCCCTAAAACCTCCCTGTAGTATTTGCCAGTACATCATGATGCAATTTCTGGGGGAATGAAATAAATTAATTGGCTTAAGTTAGTCCCAAGCTATCTCTTTGATTTGTGGACCAGGCCACTCAACTGTTTCTCCATTTTGACAGAATGAAGTGAGATTCCCATTCAGAAGCAAGTAAACTGCTACTTTAAAAAGATAGAGGTAGGAAAGGAGGAAGGGAGCATGGGAGGGAAGAGAGAGAGGGAAAAATTCCACTAAAGCATATTAAAAATTTTTTAAGTTAAAATGTCAGCACAACATTTGATTTCAAGTTCTATGAAGGCAGGGGCATTTATATCCTTGGCCTCCTTTATTGATACTATTGATAAATGTTCAATAAACAACTGTTGACTGACAAATAGTAGGAACTCAAATATTTTTGACTGGATGAATGAGAAAAGTCTAATTATTTTACACAAGTAATTAGTTACTGGCTTCTCATTGCTGAAATTCTTCTTGGATTTTGATATATGAACCAGTATGTGTTAATTGTGTTGCAAATAAGTCTGCTACTTAGAGTAGTTCAAATCCCCCCACGATGATCCATAGCCATTATATTATATACATTAAATCCTAGCTTATGACAGGTTATACTAAGATACTAGTATATTTTTCCGGTTTTTACTATGAGAATTGGCCCATTATCATGTAACAGTGCTGTATCATAAAAGAACTCATTCTATCCACTCATCTATTGATGGGCACTTGAATTGCTTCCACAGTAAAAAAATAATAACCTATTTTAGGATGTTAATAGGCATTTCACACACTGTGCCATCCAACCAGTGGAACATGAAGTAGGACTGCACAGTAGTCAGCCACACATGATGAAGAAAACAGGATCAAACAGAGATCCATCTGTGTTCATCCAAGGCACTGTTTCAGCATCAGCAGGTCAATATTGATTATTCTAAGGGCCTTTTCTATCTTTGTTGGGTGATTTGAAATAATTTAGAAGTAGTGAACAGACAAGCATCTTCTTTTTATTTCCTTTCAATATAGCATTTTTGCAAATGTTAAAATAGCTACTCAATTGTTTTCTTCCTAGCGTCTTGTGTATTTTGCGGACTACGTGGAGATTAATAGCAGCCTGCGATAATCTGTTGTCCTTTGTGAAAAAAAACTATGCTACTGTTTCTGGAAAGAAATAATTGGTATGTAGCTTATAGAGTCAATGTCTGAATTTAATGGAGCATAAAGTGGTGGTATTTCTCATGAAGGAGGCATATTATCCGTTTAAACAGCTTTCAGTCTTGCACATAAATTACGCCTTTGACAAGCTTTGGAAAAAGAGAAACCGCACAGTAATGAATTAACATGCTTGCATATCCCTAACAAAGAAACCATCTCTTTTGAAAAGAAAAGCCCAGTGTCTCTGCTACATCGGGGAATCTAAAATTAATTATTGACTTTCCCATATTGTTTGCAACCATTCTGCCCATTTATTGTAAAACATATATATGGTAATTGTTTTACGGGAGCTCATAAACCTCAGACTGCAAATGAGATAATGTACGACCAATTTATCACACATGGCCTTTAGACATAGAGCTAAACCTGGCATAAGTGAAAAGTGGCCAATGTACACTTTGTTAAGGTCTTTTCTTAGAGCACCACGGGAAAAAACAAACTGGTAAAATTCTCAAAGTGAAAAACATTTTATATTTTTCTCCAAAATTTCCTCTTACCCCTTAAAAAATTGATTTGGGGCGGGTGCTGGAATCTATCCTGGTGAATATGTTCATGCTAAAAATGGCAATAATTAATTGAATATTAAACTTGAAAAACTCTTCTCATCCACTATATGTAATACCACAATTTCCATTCTTTAAATAATAAATTGACATTTCTGTTATTAAATTTGCCGTAAATTTGAGGAAAAATTACTGTGAAACATACATTTTCAAATTATCAGTCTCTGTTTATATAGCAACTGTATCAAGCAGGAAGAACCTAAAACCCTAGCCAGGCTGCTCCACACTGGAAGGTGACCCTTTATCTCCAGGAATGGAGATACCACACCTTTTTTGGTGGCTCAGTCCAATAATGTCTATAACCCCTTCCACCAAGACTTAGTTTCCTCCACTGAATTGAAATCTTCCTGCCTCACAGTGGACCCTTTCAGTTTCCTCCTACGTCATTAGGTAGTAAATAGTCAGATGGTAAATTTCGTTGAGGACCTTTTTCAGAAAACCCTATAGGATATAACAGAATTTAATTAAATCCCCAATGGACTGATCAGTAACCTAATACAGCTGTAGTGTTGAAAAGAGGTATTTAAGCAAAAAATAGTTAATAGAATATTATAAAAGAACCAAGGGGAAACTCAGTCACTTTGAGGCAACAACAGAGCTCTGCAAATACAGAAAGGTCCAACTGTAAAAGTTTATACTATTGACAGCTAGTGTAATACAAAGGAATGATCAACAGTAAGATTTGTTTTTAAAGGGTAGTGACCATGAAGTTCAAATTCAACTACAAATTTCTAACTTGATTCTATATTTTGAAGAGAAATCTGTTCCTACAGGGACCAGAATTAGAACTGAATGGAATGCCATATTCTAGGCCACAATGTCTTACCCAGTAAAAGCATTAGCTTTTCAGAAATTTGACAATTGATTAGGCATAGAAGCAGGGCTTTTCTGTTTTGTTCTGCTTTTCTTTTTTTGAGGGGGGAGAGTGGATTAATAAAAGATGAGAGAGCTTAGTAGTTGAAAGAATATACATAGGGAATCAATCAAAACAGGATTAGAAATTCCAGCTCTACCACTTGAGAGCTCTGTGAACCAGAGCAAAATGCGGAACTACTTAGCCTCAGTCTTCTCATCTCCAAATGGGAATGATAATGCCAACCACTTAGCATGAGGACTTTATAAGACCATGCATGTAAAAAGTTGAACACGCTATTTGACACAGACTATGTGTTCAATAATACTACTTCTTATTTTGGGCTATTATGTTCTTATAGTTGTTTTTAATGGCTGTATTTTAATTTCTTCTGAAGATGGAAAAAAAATACTACATTTGCCTAGTATTTATTTAAATTAAGTTGGAAAACATGGATGCCTCTTTATACATTATACTAAAGAAAATTCAAAACTTTACCTGAGAGGCAAACAAGATACAGTGGAACAGATGTATTCTTCAAATTGTCTATACAAGTAATTGGGGAGGAGCGAAAAAAGAATTGGGAGTGAAGAGAAATATTAAAAGATATTTAGGATTATAGACACCATTTATTTAAAATTTATTGAAAATGGACTCTATTTATTAAAAGTGGGAAGTAAAAAATCACTTTTTTCTATCAGAAATAATTTCCTTGAGCAGACCTATTTTTGCTAATTTAAGGCAATGATGATTATACTTTAGATTAACACTCTCTCTCTCTCTCTCTCTCTCTCTCTCTCTCTCTATATATATATATATATATATTTGGAGACACATATCTATCTATCTCTCTATATATAGATATATATATATTTGGAGACACATAAATTTGAATGCAGATGAATTTGCATTATAACCCCAAACCTTTCCCTTACTCAGTATATAACCTTGGACACACAGTTCCTAGCATCTCTGATCATCATGCTTATATTTTATAAAAAAGAAATATAAAAACTTTTCTTATAAAAAAGAAAAAAGTAATATAGGCTTGTCTTGATAACTAAATATTATGGTGTTTATGTTGCAAGGTCACACATTTATTAACACTACTCTCAGATATACAAAGGAGACATAACTTCATATTCTGTAATTAGTCTGAGTTTTCTCTGGACACCTCACTTCTCACCTCTCTGGGAAGAAACAAAGCAATATCAGTACAATATGATATACTCAACCCCAAGAAATAATTAAAAAACTTTCTTTGGATAAATGAAGTTTTTCTAAAATAATTTTTATTGTATTTTTTCATTACCATTTAGTCCCCTTTAACCTCCCTCCCCTGTAATCATCGCATTATTGTCCATGTCCGTCAGTCTTTTTTCCTTTTGCTCAATCCCTCTACCCTCTAACTCCCCCTACACATACCTAGCTGTCATTTTATTCTCTATAAGTCTGTCTTTTTTATCCTTTTTAGTTCAGTTTGTTCATTAGATTCCACATATGAATGCAATCATTTGGTATTTGCTTTTCTGTGACTGGCTTATTTCATTTAGCACAGTGTTCTCCAGGTCCATCCGTGATTTTGCAAAGAGTAAAATTTTCTTTTTTATGGTCAAATAGTATTCCATTGTGTGAATGCCCCATAGTTAGTTGTTTTATCCCTTCATCTACTGATGGACACTTGGGCTGCTTCCATATCTTTATGATTGTAAATAATGCTACAATGAATATAGGGGTGCTTATGTTGTTTCAAATTAGTGTTTTAGGTTCTTTTGGATATAGCCCCAGAAATGGGATTGTTGGGTCAAAGGTAGATCCATGTTTAATTTTTGGAGTTATCTGTATCCTGTTTTCCACAGTGGCTACACCAGTTTGCATTCCAACCAAGAGTGCAAAAGGGTTTCCCTTTCTTTACATCCTTGCTAGCATTTGTTGTTTGTTGATTTACTGATGTTAACCATCCTAACAGTTAAGAGATGGTATCTCATTGTGGTTTTAATTTGCATATCCCTGATGATTAGTGATGTTGAGCGTCTTTTCATGTATCTATTGGTCATCTGTATGACCTCTTTGGAGAAGTGTCTATTCATCCCCTTGTCCCATTGTTTAATTGGGCTGTTTGTTTTGGATGTTGAGTTTTATGAGCTTTTTATAAATTTTGGATATTAGTCTCTTATCAGATATATCAATGGATGTGTTCACTCATTCTGTGGGTTGTCTTTATTTTGTTGATGTTTTCCTTTGCTGTGCAAAAATATTTGTTTGATGTAGTCTCATTTGTTTATTTTTTTCCATTTTTTTCCCTTACCTCAGGAGATATATCCAATAAAATATTGCTACAAACATTGTCCGAGATTTTGCTATCTGTGTTTTCCTCTAGAATTTTTATGGTTTCCTGTCAAACATTTAAGTCATTAATCCATTGGGAAGTCTTGTGTGTGATTTAAAAAGGTGGCCCAGTTTCATTTTTCTGTGCATATCTGTCAAATTCATCACCATGAATGTTTCATGTCACTTCTGACCTGAAATGTTTCTGTTGAGTAATCAGATGCCAGTCTAATTGGTGCTCCTTTGCAGGTAACTCCCTGCATTTCTCTTGTGTTTTTTAGGGCCTCTCCTTATCTTTAAACCTTGTCATTTTAATTATGATGCGTCTGGTTATAGGGCTCTTTGGGTTCAACTTGTTTGGGACTCTCTGAACTTCCTGGACTTGTGTGACTTTTTCCTTCACCGGATTAGGGAAGTTTTTAGTCATTATGTCTTCAAATATTTTCTCGATTCCTTTCTCATTCACTTCTCCTTCTGGTATTCCCATGATGCAGATGTTGTTATGCTTCATGTTGTCCAAATGTTTCTTAAACTCGTCTCACTTTTTTAAAATTCTTTTTTCCTTTTGCTGCCCCGCCTAGGTGTTTTTTCTACTTTGTCTTCCAAAACACTGATTCTATCCTCTGCTTCATTTAACCTACCACTTATTAATTCTAGTGTATTATTTATTTCAGATATTGCATTATTTATTTCTGACTAGTCTTTTGTATGGTTTCTATGTCTTTTTTCATGCTGTTGAATATCCTTGCAATCATTACTCTAAACTATCTGGTAAATTGCTTGCCTCCATTTCATCTAGTTCTTCTGGAAAATTCACTTGTTCTATCATTTGAGGTATTTTTCTTTGTCTTCTCATTTTGGCTGCTTGTATTTCCCCCCTTAGTTATTAAAATAATCATTCTCTGAACTTAGCAGCTGTTAATATAATCAAGCTGTATTCAGCAGTCTGACTTAAGCACCACATGGTAGGGCATAGTAATTCTTGCAAGCTGGAGTATTGCTTCCCCTCAGCTCATGCTATTCAGAGAAGAGTGCTCTGCTTAATAGTAATGGCTCCTTCAGTATGGGAAATGTTTCACCATAGGGATCCTGGTGGCTATTCCTTTAGTTTTCTCCCCAGAGCTACCAACCCCAGATTTACCTCAAGTTTCTCTAGTCTATTCTGCCCTCCCTTTTAAGACACTAATGATAGATAAGTGGTTGCAAATGAAATTTTTTTCCTTTAGACATTTAAGAGGCTCTCTGTACCTCCAGACTTCTCACCCTAGCAGGCAGAAGCCTTGCTGCTTTTCACAACTGGGTGTTATCTGGGTTCCTTTCCAGCTCTAGTGTTGTAGCAGGCTGTGGAGCCCAGCTTGGGGTTTAAACATCATGCCTCTCAGGGGGACCCTCCCCCCCAGCCACCGAAATATCCCTCTGGCACTTCAGCTGCCACCCATGGGAGCCCTCTTTTGTCTCCTCCACACTTCCTACTAGTCATGTTGTGAAGTGTTTTCTTCAGTCTGTCCACAGTTATAAGACTTCTCTCCAGCTAGTGTTCAGTTGGTTATTCTGGATGATTTCTCTACAATTTGATAGTAATTCCAGGTTGATCCTAGGAGGAGGTGAGTGTAGCTTCCATTTACTGCTCCACCATATTCGAATTCCAAAAATTTTCCTTAGTAGAAATCATGCCTCATGAGGGAAGCAATTTGTTCTTTTGGTTATTGCTTTATGCCCAGTACCTCTTCTCTTGAGATAGAAATTCTTCTATATCCCCCTCAGCTTCTATTTCATTTGCCTCTTCTTTAGCCTTCTTTTTTGTTGTTGTTGCTATTGTTTCAAGGAGGGGATGGGGAATAATGCACCAAGCATCGGCAGTGGCTCAGAGAATGGGGGGAATCAGGTTGTAGGTGCTACATATGAATCTTGGTATCAACTAGATATTGTTCTGCCTTTATCTAATTTATTTCTCTGTTGTTCTCATCATTTCCCTCCAACATTCTATAATGGAACAGATGAAGCAATAGATAGCTCAAGAAATGGAGTATTATTTATTAATCTCCCTTATTTTAAATATTTTAATGATTACCTATTGGTAAATATTTTACCAATCACCTATTGGTAAATATTTTAATGATTACCTATTGGGCAAGGTAATGTGCAAGCCATTAGGAATCCAAATATAAAAGACATAGTTAATTCAAGTTGATCACAATTTAGTGGATAAAGACAGAAAAATAAACAGAAAATTACAATAAATAGTGATAAATGTGAATATGTGACCTAATAGGTTAGCTTGCATTATTGTTGATATAGGTGTTTATTATATAATAGAGGCATATACATTGTGACATGGGACAAAGGAGAGGACATTAGGAGTGGAGTGTCACAGAAGACTTTCTGAATAAGTGAAACAGCAGAGTGCATCTTGATGCTTGAGAGGTAAATAGGGGTTAGTAAAGGCAAACAAGTAGGAGAGAGAAAGCCAAGGGTTAGTGTGATGGTTGAAAGTGCATAGTGAACACATGAAGTACTACAGGGAATTCCACAGATCTGGAGAAAAATGTTCAAGTGTGAATGTTGGAAAGTCTGACCATGAAGAGCCTTGTGGGGTACTGGAAAACCACCTGTGTTTCAGCTTTTCATGGGTCTTGGTTATATAATATCGGGATATCTTTCCAATGAATATGTGTTCTTAATTTCAGCCATCCAGTGATTATATTGCTTGTAGTTAAAATAAAAACAATCTAAAATATTTGGCTAAAATATGTTTGAAATCATTTTACTTATAGTTGGAAAGGTTAAAATTTAGCTTATATGTGAAGGTAATTTTTTTAATCCTTTTCTTGATGAGGCTGGAGGTAAAAAGTCCCCCTTTCTTAGAAATGGCACAATCATTTCCCTCTCTGTTGATCTTCTGAGAAGATGGAGACATGAGCCAGAGGTGTACCCAATTCTCTCTGGATAGAAACCCTGACATCTTTGACTCTCTATGCAGGTTTTCATACCTTTTAAATATGCAGGTAAGTGGGCCAGATATAGGTCCAGGACCTTGGAGGGTTTAAAGCCAGTTATGTTGCAGGATTATACAGAAACTTTCTTTCTGGCTTGTTCTTTCTCTGCAGCTTGTCTAAGCAAAATGATTTCTACATGAGACTAGTTTAGGTCACCCTAGAGAATATCGTACATCCTGGAGAGTGGAGCAAAAGTCTAGCTAGAAATGCTAGAAATAACATTTTTTTTTTGTTTTTTGTTTTTTGTTCACTTTACTGTCTATTTATGTTTCCCCAGTGGCAGCAGTAGGGATAGTTGCTTGTGGACCAAACATGGTTTCAGGGCTCCTGGGTCTCTGCCATCTTCCTGTATAGAAAATATATCAATAAAAGCACCACTTTGATATGTTCCCTTATCCACTACCTTACATTCTCACTGTGGGGGTTGAACGAGTTACTGTATCCTATGAGAAACTTAGGAAGTTGACTCAGATATAGTTGGTAATATCCATTCATTATGACCCACTATTGAACAGGATATTAAAGTATACCTAGGATCTGACTTCCTTTTCTTTTTTCACCATGGAATGCAGAAGAAAAAGTAAACTTCACTTTTTTACCCCTCTCTGTTGAGTTTATGTAAAAAGCACAAAATAAATTTTAAAATTTGCATATTGCTCAGAAAAGTTCTAGTATTTAAAAAAAATATTTTATTTATTTATTTTCGGAGAGAGGGAATGGGAGCAAGAAAGAGAGGGAGAGAAACATCAGTGTGTAGTTGCCTCTCATGTACCCCTCACTGGGGACCTGGACTGCAACCAAAGCATATGCCCGACTGGGAATCGAACCAGCAGCTCTTTGGTTCACAGGCCAGCACTCAATCCACTGAGCCACACCAGCCAGGGAAAGTTCTAGTATTTTTAACATAAGATTGTTTATTCAAGATTAAAATATTCCACTCAAACTTTTTTCCTAATTTTTGGAGGTAATTATTTTTCATGGAAAAATTGACAATATATTTACTGAAAACAAACATCAAGAACAAAAGCATAGCTTAGGGTCAATAAAGTTAATATTTTCTGCTAGAAGTTTTCTTTTTATTGAGGGATTTGCAATGGAAGTGATTACATAGGAAGTAAAGGATAGGAGAGACTGACCTATTACTGTTTCTCATTGTGGGAAAACTTGGGAATTTTAACTGCCTCTTAGGGTTTGACTCTTTGTCAGGAGGTAAAGTTATGCCTGAAGTGATTAGTAACCATCTCATTTGAGCCTAAGGAAAATGCTAGGCTACTCCAAAACAAGATCTCTCCACTGTTGGTGTAAAGTCAAATTGCCAACACCAGTGATTCTGCTGTAATCTGTTTTCTCTAGAATTCACAGAAAATGAGTAATTCCATGAGTCTGTGTGCTTACTCCTTTTCTTTATTGTTAAAAATTTCTTCCAGTGAATCACTTGATAGCTATTTTCTCACATCAGTGCATGCTCAAAATGTTTTGTCCTTTAATTAAAATTAAAAAACAAAACAAAACATTGGCTTGGGTGGATATGGGTATCCCAAAACTCTTTTTAAAGATAAAAGGACAAATAAAATAATAATGAACAAAATTGTTGGCCTAAGTCCCCTTTCAGACAAAACTCTCACTTATACTTCAGATCTGTGTGTCCATCTCTTGTTTTCTGAAAAGTCTGCTTCCCCCGCCCCCTCATTAATTCATTCCGCTAATATTAATTGTCCACCTCCACTGTACTAGATATGGTTTTGAGTGTTGGCATTATTTTAGTGAAAAGTCTGACAAAGATCCTGCCTTCTTTCTAAAGGGATGACAGCAATAAAATGAACAAGAGCACTATAATTATGTTAGGTAATCTGAAGAAAATGACATGACCAAAATAAAATTAGATCCTTTAGTATTGTAGTGATAACATTTGATTACTTTATTCTGTGAGCATTGTTTTCAGTCCTGTGAATTACCTTTTACTGGTTCTTCAAGGTATTTTAGTGAATTAAGAAAGATAGCAGCTAACCACAAAGTCATTGTGCTGTATTCCCTGTTCATCCTCGTTCTATCAGTGATGTTATTCTTTCTCCAATGTTATTGGATATCTTGTTTAGTTTCTTTGGTTCTGTTTGAGCATCTCTTTCATTTTTCTACCCTTACTTGCTGAAGACAGGATTTTTCTTCTGTTCAGTCCATATGGTAGCTAGTTGCCAATAGTCTCAGATTTCTCTTTGTTATAATATCAATCACCTCAAGAGAGAGGGATCTTTGCAGTGATTTGTTGATGAAAACAAGCCTCAATTTGTGACATTTCCAGACTTCCATGTATAAATACTTTCACCATGGCCTTTTTCAAGTGACCAAAATGACATCACTGAACATGGAGTTAGAAAAGGTCAGGTTTTAAGTGTACATGTCTACAGAAATGTGTAGACATGTAACTATACCTCACTTCAGATATAGAATATTTCTATTTCTATGTGTCGCTATTGGGCCCTTTCCATTAAGTTCTCCACTCTCATGCCAAGGCAGCCCCTGGTCTGATTTCTATAACCATAGGTTAGTTTTGCTTGTTACTAAACTTTAAACACAATTATAAATCATGTGCTATTTTGTATCTGTTTCTTTTGGTAAGCATAATGGTTTTGATATTCATACATGTTACCTATGTCAGTGATTCATTTCATTTTTTTTTGTATCAGTATTATTTAATTGTGTGAATATACCACACACTGAGTATCCATTCTTATTGGTTGACATTTAGATGGTATTTTCGGATATGTATTTTTGTGGAGACATGTTTTAAATATATCAGGTAAATATTGAAAAGAGTGAACTGCTGGGTCATGGGGTAAGTACATGAAAATAGCTACAAGCTGTTTGCTAAAGTCTGTGTATAATTTTATATACCATCAGGGATATACAGTTTGCTCCAGACGATTAAAAACTTTGGTTATGGTATTGACAATCTTGAATTTTAGCTATTCTAGTGTGAAATAGTATGATACTTTGGCTTTACTGTGCATTTCCCTGGTGTTAGTGATGTCGAATACCTCTTCCTGTACCCACTGGCCTTTCACATGCCCACATTTATGAAGTACCTATACAATCATATTTGATTTTTCTGTTCTTTATGTTAATCTGCTTTTTGATTGAATTTTCTTTTATTATTGAGCTGTAAGGATTTTTTTTATTGTTGTTCTAGTATAGTTGTCCCAATTTTCCCCTGTTGCTCTCTGCTGCCCTGCCTACCGCCCTGCTCCCACAGTCAATCCCCACCCTGTTGTCCATGTCCATGGGTCATTTATACTTATTCTTTAACTAGACCCATCCCCTTTGTTCCTCTCTTATGCCCATCCCCTCTTCCCTCTGGTCCCTGTATATTCATTCCTTGTTTTAATGCCTCTGGTTCTACTTTGCTCATTTATTTGTTTTGTCTGTTAGGTTCCTGTTATAGAGGAGATTGTATGGTACTTGTCTTTTGCCACCTGGCTCATTTCACTTAGTATGATGTTCTCCTGTTCCATCCATGCTGTCACAAAAGGTAGGAGCTCGTTCCTTCCTTCTACTGTGTAGTATTCCATTGTGTAAGTGTACTATAGTTTTTTGATCCACTCATTTACTGATGAGCACTTAGGTTGTTTACAGCACTTGGCTATTGTAAATAACACTGCTATGAACATTGGGGTGCATAAGTTCTTTGGAATTGGAGATTCAGGATTCTTAGGGTATAATCCTGGCAGTGTAATCACTGGGTCCAAAGGTAGTTCCATTTTTAGTTTTCTGAGGAAATTCCATACTGTTTTCCATAGTGTCTGCACCAGTCTGCATTCCCACCAGCAGTGTACTAGGGTTCCCTTTTCTCCACATCCTCACCAACACTTGTTGTTTGTTGCTTTGTTAATGATGGTCATTCTGAACAGTGTGAGGTGATACCTCACTGTGGTTTTAATTTACATCTCTCTGATGGCTAGTGATGTCGAACCTCCTTTTGTATGTCTATGGGCCCTCTGTATGTCCTCCTTAGAGAAGTGTTTGTTCAGGTCCTTTGCCCAATTTTTAATTGGATTTTTGGTCTTCCGGGTGTTGAGTCATATGAGTTCTTTATATATTTTGGAGATCAAGCCCTTGTCCTAAGTACTGTTGTTAAATATGTTTTCCCATATGGTTAGTTCCCTTTTCATTTTGCTGATGTTTTCTTTAGCCATGCAGAAGATTTTTAATTTGATGTAGTACCATTTGTTTATTCTTTCCTTTATCTCCCTTGCCCTAGAGGATATATTGGTGAAAACACTGCTATGTAGGATATCTGAAATTTTACTGCTTATGTTTTCCTCTAGAACTTCTATGATGTTGAGACTTATGTTTAAATTTTTTATCCACTTTGAGTTTATTCTGGTGGATGTGTAAATTGGTGGTCATTTAATTTTTTTGCATGTACTTGTCCAGTTCTCCCAGCACCATTTGTTGAAGAGGCTATTTTTACTCCATTTTATGCTTCTGCCCGCTTTGTCAAATATTAATTGACCATAGAGACACGGGTTTATTTCTGGGCTTTCTATTCTGTTCCATTGATCCATGTATCTTTTCTTATGCCAGTACCAGGCTGTTTTGATTGCAGTAGCCTTGAAATATAGTTTGATACTAGGTGTTGTGATCGCTCCTAATCTGTTCCTCTTTCTCAAGGGTTATTCAGGGTCATTTTCGGTTCCATATAAATTTTTGAAATTTTGTTCTAAATCTTTGAAATATGTCATTGGTATTTTAATAAGGATTACCTTGAATCTGTAGATTGCTTTGGGTAGTATAAACATTTTAATGATGTTGATTCTTTCAATCCATGAACATGGTATATGCTTCCATTTGTTTGCATTTTCCTTAATTTCTTTCTTCAGTGTTCTGTAGTTTTCTGAGTACAGGTTTTTTTCTTCCTTGTTTAAGTTTATTCCTAGGTACTTTATTTTTCTTTTTGCTATAGTAAATAGGATTTTTTCCCTAGATTCTGTTTCTGATATTTCATTGGTTTAAAAAAATGCCTTTGATTTCTGTATATTGACTTTGTATCCTTCTATTTTGCCAAATTCATTTATTAGGTCAAGTAGTTCAGAGCTTAAGAATTTATGTGATAGGAATAAAAACCTTTTTTTAGATGTGCATATTGCAAATATTTTTGTAAGTCTGCGTACTACCTTTTCTATTGTCTATATGCTTATATTTTGTTAATAACAGTTATTAATATTGATGGCATGCAATCCATCATTTTCAGATGCTACTTGTCACTTGTTTAAGAAATATTAGTCCACTTCTAGGTCATCAAGATATTCTAGGTTTTCTTCTAGATGCTAAAAATGTAGCTTTCTGTTTGGTTTTCTGGTTTATCTCAAATAGATTATGGGGTTTGGTGTTTGGCAGAGGCAAAAGTAATTTCTTTTCACATATTTATCCTGGTATTCTGGCATCATTTGTGGAAAAATATTTGTTTTCTCAATGACTTATTTTCAGAACAAGGAAAATTGGCCATATGTATGTGAGTATATCTCTGGGTTCAGTAATATACCATTTACCTGTTTGTCTATTTTTAAACCAATACAACACTTTTTGGATAAACATTGTTTTACATTGAGTCCTGACTTATGATAATGTGAGTACTCTTATTTTGGACATTTTTAAGTGTCTTGTCTGCCTATAGTTTCTTTGCATTTCCATATTAATTTGTATAATACTCATCTATTTCTACAAAAGATCTTTTGTAAGTTTAATTTGGAATGCATTATTTTTTCTTCTTTTTCATCCTCACCCAAAGTTATGCTTATTGATTTTAGAGAGAGGAAGGGAGAAAGAAAGGAAAGAGGAGACAGAAAGAGAGACATTGATATTCTTTCTCTCTTTCTCACACTTTCTCTCTTTAATCAATAAGCATATCATATCATCCTGTGAGGATTAAAAAAATATTGACTTTATATACTGAACTCTTGCTAAATTTACTTATTTTTGATATTTTTTTCTATAGGTTCCTTAGGATGTACCATGTAGATAATCATGTTATCTGTTAATGTGGCTCTTTTAATTTTCAAATTTGCTTAGCTCTTACTTCTTCAACTTGCTTTATTCACCTGGTTAGGACTTCCAACATAATATTGATTAAAGTGGCAAGACCATAAATTCTTGCCTTGTTGCAATCATAGGGAGAGGTGTTAAAGTTCTCACCATTAATATTATATTAGCTATAGACATCTAATTCAATGATTATGTTTTTTTCTCCTTTGTTCTTCTAAATGGTGAAATGCATTGTTTTTTGAATGCTACTCTAATCTTATATACCTGGGATAAACATTGTTTCATATATTGCTAATCCCATTTGTATATTACTGGATATAATTTCTTGATTGAAAAAATTTTACATTTATACTCGAGTGAGGTAAATCTATATTTACTTTCCCTAATATATATTTTAAAATTTATAGTATGAGAATTATGATTAGCTTATAAAAACAGTCACAGAATATACTCCTCCTTCTACTTTTTAAGTGTTATGGAAAATTGATATCTTTAAAATTTTTTAAATTCTGGGAAGTAATCAGCTGTAAAAACACATGGGCTTAGGTTTTTCTTTATGGGGAGGATTTGATTACAAATTGAATGTAAAAAATAGATATGAAGCATTAACATTTTTTATTTCTTCTTATGCCCATTTTTATAAGTTCTGTTTTTTGAAGAACAATCCATTACATCTGAATTATCAAATTTATTGATATAAAGTTGTTTATAATATTGCCTTATCTTTTAATGTCTGCAAGCTTTGTCATAATCTCTTTCATTTCTCAGTTTGTAATGTGTTATCTTTTTGTTTTGCTTGATAACTGTTGTTATGATATTTATTTAATTAATCGTTTCAAAGAAAAAACTGTGCTTTTGTCATTTATCTTCCTTGATTTTTGCATTTTGTTAATCACTGATCTGTATTTTATTTCTATTTTTCTAGTTCAGGTTTGATTTGCTTTCCTTTTTAAACATATTAACATAGAATATTAGATCATTCATTTTGTCCTGTTTTCTAAAATAAAATTTTAAGTTATAATAAAATTGATCTAAGTCCTATTTTAACTATCATGGTTTGAAGAATTTTTCTAATTTTTCTTTGTGTTTTCTTCTCGAACCAATTGTAAATTTAGAAATGTTTTGCTTTATTTCCAAATACTTGAGAATTTTGTCTTTTTATTGTTTTGTAATTACTTCTATAAGATTAGCAGTTCAGAGAAAATAACTTTATGAACTCAATATTTTTAAATTTATTGAGACTTGCTTATAATCCATAGTCTATCTTTGTGATTGTTCAGTGTACACTTGAAGCTAATGTGTGTTTGTCATTTATTGAGGGTGTTCTTTAAGTGTCTTTTAGTTCAAGTTAGTTGATAGTATTGTTCAAACCTTCCTCATCCTTACTGTTCTTTTTGTTTAATTTTTTTTATCAATTACTGAGAAAGAATTGCTGAAACCTATTCTTATGATTAAAGTTTTTTCTATTTATTCATTTAGTTCTGTCAGGTTTTGCTTCCTTTATTTTGAAACCTTGCTAATGGCACACACATTTGTAATTTTTGTCTTCCTGAATAATTGACACTTTTAGCATTAAAAATTTCCTTCTCTGTCTTGAAAAATTTACTTCTTTGGGTATTATACTATATCCAGTTTTCTAATACTTCATGTCTACATGCCATAACTTTTCCATCCCTTTCTGTTCAAACTATCCATGTCTTTATTGTTAAAGTAAATCTCTTGTAAGCAACATGTAGTTAGGAATCACTTTATCTAATATTATAATCTACCTTTCCATTGGAGTATTTGGACAATTATTGATATATTTGTTTTTATATTGTTTTATACTTGTTCTATTAGTTGTTCCAACTTTTCTTTTCTCTTCTGGATTGAGTAGTCTTTTTTTTTAGTTCTTTATTTTAATTATTCCACTTCCCTTTAAACCTATAACTCTGTGTGTGTACATGTGAGATTATTCTTGGCATTTAATATGCAACCTTATCACATTCTACTTAAAATTTGTATTATAATACTTATTATAAAATTTAACAATGCTACAACAGAGTTATTCCATTAACCACATATCCTTTGTGTTATTGTTGTTATTTTATTATGCTATAAGTTCCAAAATATATTGTTTTTTTGTTTTAAATAGTTATCTTTTAATTAATTAGAGAATTAATGTCATTTTATTTAAAATTTATTTTTTCTCTGTAGAGTCACATTTTTATCTCTATTTTATTTTATTTCAGCCTGCAGAACTAACCATTGTCTTTTTCCAATGTCAGCCTACTGGCAGTGACTTTTACAATTTTCACTTATTAATAAACATATAATCACAAAATTTTTTAAAAAAGGACCAATTATATGGGCTTGTACATAATCAACATTTTTAAGCCTTTATACATATTTATATGAACTGCTTTAAAGTTATTTTCTGTGGTCTTTTTTTATCTATTGTTTTCTTTCTTGATTTTTTTGTTCCTATGCTTCTTCACATCTGCAGTTATTATAATATAATAGTCATTGCTAATATTTGTTGTAGGTGGTCTGAATTATTTCATGTTCTATTAAATGTTTTTGAATTTTGTTCTGAAAAGAAATTAACAACCTGGTAGCTATTTTTTATCATGGCTGGCTTGGTTTTACACATCTTGAGAGCAGGCGTATTTTCACTTTTCCATTTAGTACTAGTGCATGCTATTCTCTAGGACATGGTCCTTATTTCTCAGGTCTCAACTGCATACACAAAATGCTCGTAGGGGTTGCTTTACTTTTGCAGAGCTGGGAGTTCAATACCTTCCAGCACTTTGAGACTTCTGGTGTTTTTTTAGTTTCTGTCTCTGAAAGAGTGTACTTTGCTTGTTTTTGTAGAGTTTTGACTTACACATTTGCAGTCTACAGATTGGCAAATGACATGTTAACCAGTGTGGAGTTTTCCATGCTCCTCACCCCTGCCAACTTTTTGTTCTCTAATAGTTTGTTCACAAATTCCACCAGGTTCTATAGTTTCTTCCTTAGCTTAAAAAGACTGTGATTCTTCTTGGCTCCATATCTCTTCTCTGGTAAAGAAAGTATTCCTAGTTAGAGAAGTTGGATGTGTGTTGGTTTGTTCTCTCTCAAGGGTCATCATTCTGTTCTGTTTGGTGTATAATGACTGATAAGTGTCGTTTCATATATTGTGTTCATTTTTATAGTTGGTGGGAATACACATTCAATATAAATTATTTTCTCAGAATTGGAACTCATTATTTTCTTATAGATTTATCTTGACTTACTTTTGGTGTCATGCCTCTAATAGGAACATTTTAGCAAATGGACATATCTTCTGGCTCTTTAAAAGAATATTTCACATGCAATTGGTGCTTAATAAACAATAATTGTTTGTTAATTATAACTTTAAAATGTGAAATGTATATTTGAAAAGAAGCCCAGCATATTAGATAAAAATTCAATCTACTTTTACTGTCCTTTGTCCAAGGGACTCTGTCTCAAACCCCTGTGTTTTAGCTCCTCAGTACAGAATTTTACAACCATATTAAGAATGATAGCTATTATGAAACATTTCTTTGTTTTTCTTCCTCTTGCCTTAATATTTTAACAATTTCTAGCATGATTTTCTTACTTATCTCTTCAGTTCACACATTTTGTCCTCAAGGGGAGACTACCTATCCACTTGCCATATCAAATGGCTGGAATGTGCATGTTTTCAAGTTAAGTGGGTTTGGGTTTGGACTGAGGAAGATAAAAGAAAAATTAATGCTTTCATTTTCATTTTTTGTTTAGTTATATAACAGTCTTCAGAATTATGTAGTATTGTCCTTATTTTGCAAAGTCAATCATAATAAATAATTTTCACAGGAGATAGAGGCCTTAAACAATTAGTATCTTCCTCCTCAATCCTCTCAACTGGGTTTATTGAACTTCATTTGAACCTTCATAGTGTTATCGTTAATATGTGAATAACACTACCAGCTTCACAAGAGGTTTCAGAACATTAAAACAGGTAATCAATGCAAAGTTGCAGGCATATATTTGATTAGTTTCCTCCTCTCCAAGAAATCTTTTTGAAAGCCCAGTTTATGAATGGTGGGAGCGGATTTTGAATCAATCATTTATAAGTGCTTTTTACCTTATAGTCTGTACTCTTTTCAGAGCACCATGCTATTCTTCCAAATGATTCTTAAGAGTGGGTATAGGTGAAATTTTTAACTATACATCTCTGAGTCATTAAAATTGTTCTCTGGTAGTTACTCTAATTTTTTAGGTTTTTAAAGCATATTGGATGAAACTCAACCATTTCTAATATTGTTATTTATAGATAGATACTTTAAAAACACGATCAACATTCTTATTTATTGAATCTGGTGCCATGATAGAAAAAGAAACAGCTTCTAGGGTGAGCAAATTCTGAATCTGTGACCACTTTTATATATTATATTTATGCCCCTAAGAAGAGGCAAACAAATTAAATGGACTTATAGGATCACCATCCTTATATACATCTCTCTCTTTGGAACCTATGACAACTATTTTTTTGTGTTCACTACCTCTTACTGTTTTAAGGAAAACATAAAAGGAATGCAGTAAGGGTCTGTTGGACATTGTTATGGAGTGTAATGGGATTTACACTGTGAAGGATGTCTAACACTGCAATGGATTATTTTCTAGAATTTCAGAACCTTTTTCATCATTCTGATTTTAGATCCCTATTTGTTTAATGAATGGATGAATATACTCCTTATCTTCTCGTTGTCCAAAAGTATGATCTATTCTAATTGAAGCGAGGCCATTGTTTTATCAGTTTTGAATTCCAAAAGATGTGAATTTTAATACCTGGTTATGCCACTTCCCTGATTATAATTATATGACCATAATTCTCAGGGACTACATGAAATACAAAGAGAAAAAATTTAGAAATGAAATCTCATTAATGTGAAGTTATGGAGAATAGTATTTTGGTATAAAGAATGTACATTTTTATCCAAGGAAATAATATTAATAAATAAAGAAACCTATTAACTATTATGTGTAACACTTTATGTTTAAGGAAATTGTCTGATATATTCACATAAGAACATATTTTAGCAGAAGGTTAAAATATTTCCAAACAGTTTTTCAAAAGTGTTATTTTGGGAAAGTTGATATTCAAAAAGTTTATAAAACAGGAAAGCAGCAAAATTAGAAATAAATGAGAAAGAAAAATGTACTTGTTCTTTGTGAAGTCTGGAAGCATGTACTCTATTACTGACTTTGTCATTACTAGTTGTCTTCTTTAAGAAAATAATTATCTTTTGTAACCTCAAATAACTGTGCTATATAATGTCCACATTCTTTTACTTCTAAAAATTTCCTGACTCAAAGAACATAGTCTTGTCTGCATTGTTAGCTACTTTAGGATCATACAACTCACTGAATGGAATTCTAGGTTATAATGAATTAAGTTTTCTCATTTAATGATAATCCTTTTGAAATTAGCTTCTAACATAGCCTTTCTATCCAGTAACCTTTTCAGCTTTCACCCATATATCTTTTCTTGAGCCTGTAAAAGATTAATCTTTTAGCCTACCAAAATATTCCTTAAATAACATAAAAAACATGTATAGTTCTTGAGTTAGGTTTCTTAGATTTTTTTTGTAAAACTGAGCTTATAATTTAGCTTTTCTTGATTTATCAGAAGTCTGGGGCATGGTTCTGTTAATGCCCACCCCCCAAAAAAAACATCAGTGCCTTTTACTATTTGCTTGTTGGGACTCATTTATTAAGAGGCTGATATGTGAACATCTGTCTGTGTTCCAACTAAACAAATCATTTAAAGTAACCTTTCTAACCTGAAGTTCAATGGATGAAGCAGACCATGATTTATACTTGTAGGTTTTTGTTTTGTTTTTGCAACAAAAGCCATTCTCTTACTGTACTCTCAAGAACTGCCTGTATTGCATTAATCAGACCTTAATTAACAAGGAAGAAAGGTGATAATTTACATTTATTTCAAATTGACATATTGTACTTTATTTAGCAAATGAGACCTGTCAGGCCCTGCCAGTGATGCTTAGATTGAAGACAGAGTGTCGAAAATGTCATCCACCTGCCTGTGCCCTTGTAGGAGGGAGCTTTCGGTGTGTTTACATAGGGATTATGAATCTTTGAATAAGAAATGCTCAAAGGTCATCAGGTATGAAATATTTTATAATGACACCCTGCCATAAGGCATGAGTAACTGTGATTTATTCTCCAAAAGGAAACTCAAAAAGGATAAAGGAAAGACAAACACACAGGCCTCCAAACCATTTCAGATTTATCTGAAATACAGGAGTGGAGGACTGAAACTGAGAAGATGGAGCCTAGGGAAAGTTTATTTTCCCAGTGTAATTGTGCTATTCACAGTCAGTGTTGGAAGTGTGAACTAAACAGATGAGCACTCTAACTGGTCATCAGCTTTTAAGAAAGAACAATAAGTTGCTATTAAATGTCAGGGGGTAAAGAAGATTTTGGAGTCATGAATACAAATCTGCTAATTCTATGAAATGAAAACAGAAAATTAAAGAAGATAATCACCAATCCAAAACAACTTACACACCCCTATATTCATAGCAGTGGTATTTACAATAGCCAAGTACTGGAAAAAGCCTAAGTTCCCATCAGTAAATGAGTGGATCAAAAAATGTGGTACATTTACACAATGGAATACTATGCAGCAGAAAGAAAGAAGGAACTCCTACCTTTTGCGACAGTGTACATGGAACTGAAGAATATTACATTAGGTGTAACAAGCCAATCAGTGAAAGACAAATACCATATGATCTCACCTATAAGAGGAATCTAATGAGCAAAATAAACCAATGAGCAAAACAGAACCAGTTGCATAGAAACATGGAACAGAATGAGAGGCCAGAGGGGAGGGAGGAGTGGGATAATGGTGGAAAGAAGGGAAAGGGTCTAATTAAAGAACATGCATGAATGAACCATGGACATGAACAACAATGTAGGGATTGACTGTGGGAGCCAGGGGATGGCTGGGCAGAGGAGGTCAAAGGGGAAAAATTGGGACAACTGTAATAGAGTAACAATAAAAACATTTTTAAAAAGAGCATTGATTTGCTCATGCTCGTCTTTTATTGGTCGTAAGTAAAGGTTGACTTTTAAATTTAAGCCAGAGTGTTGAAAGAAGTGAGATTTACAATTAAACTGACACAGATTCCATGTTTTTCTCCTGTTGTAATCTGAACTTATTTTTATGGTTCCTATTACCACATACATTTTATTGCACAGTTTAAGCTCGGCAATGAGGAAGTCCTACAAACTTTTCTCTCACATGTTTGATGGGCCTGGACCCATAATTACTCCCCAGTACATGCTATGAACATGTAGGTGTCCATAGCTTTGCTCATGTTGTTTCGGTTAAGATAACCATTCCATCTACTCTATATAGTAAACATATTGTCAGCTTTAAAGTATGGTTCAAGACTCATCACCTTATGCTGATATAGTGGAAAGTATATTAACCTATAGGTCAAGGAGCTGAAATTTCTATCAATTAATAACATTGAACAAGTCTCTTAACTATTTTGAAACTGTTACATCACTTAAAAGTATGAATGGATTTGGGAGGTAGTAAAGGGAAAAAGGGGCCCCAATATGTGATGATGGAAGATTTGACTTTGGGTTGTGGGCACACAATGCAATATATAGATCATATATCATGGAAATGAACTTAAAACCTATATAATCTTATTAACCAATGTCTCCCCAATAAATTTAATAAAAAATTAAAATGATTGCATTAAAAATGAGTGGTTTTGTTGAAATAGTAGCTGCCATTGTATAAGAGATACGAACTGCAGAGGAGAGGGAAATCTCTTTGATATATATGGTTGTTAAAATTATAAAGCCAAATGTAAATGGAAAAGACATTATAAGACATTATATGTTAGGATCCATGATGTCAAATCTGCACAGTCTTATATCATAACACTGAATTAAAGATATCATTTGAAGTAGCAATGCTTCCTAGTATCCATGATCTGTATAATAGGAATATTGAGTTTTATTTTCTCAAGTGTACTAAGAGAAGCATATTATTTGTGAATTAAAGCTGCAAATTCTACTTTATGGGTGAGTTAATAGGGGTTAGAAACATGTAGTCCACTTTTCTTATGGATTTAATTACTGCGGATAACTTGTTTTACGGTTGTTCGATGGCAGAGCTGGGGCTAAAACTACATTCTTTTCTACTTCCATGATTTCAGCTCTTGCCTCTAAGATAAGTTTCCAGATCTACTAATCCAACTTCTTTAAAATTTTAGATTTTCTTTTCAAATTGCTCACTAACATTTCTAAATGGAATATCACACTAATATTATAAATACAGTATATTAAAACATAGCTGTTTGTAATAAACATTAAAATACCAATGCCCTTAGTTTTTTATCCAAATTTTTCATTTTTGTAGTCACAAAGTTTCACAATTTGTTGCATTTTACTTCATCTACAGTTGACCCTTGAACACTGTGGGAGTTAGGGCTCCAGATGATCCCTCCATGCAGTTGAAAATCCGTGTATAACATCTGACTCCCCCAAAACTCAACTACTAATAGCCTACTGTTGACCAGAAGCCTTACTGATAAGAAACAATCAAATATGTGAGGGGACTCCCCAAAATCCAGAATTTATTTATAAAAAATAGTGTATTTATTCTTACATGTTTAAACTTCAGTCACCTTCAGAGAACTCTCCTTTTGATGCAATACACCTATTGAGACTTTTTTTCCACTGCTCAAAAGTGTTTTTGAACTCTCTGATTTTGATGCCTTTTAGTGCTTCTGCCTGTTTTTGTTCCACCTCTTCCACATCAGCCAAATGTTTTTCTTTAAAAGATTTCTCCATCCAGGGAAACAAAAAAAAAAAAAAACAGAAAAGTCACTTGGGGTGAGATCATGTGAATAGGGAAGGCGGGGCACAGGGGCTATTCCATTTTTGGTCAAAAACTGCTGAACACTCAGTGCAGTGTGGGCCGATGCACTCATAAATCACCCCTCTCAAGACAGGCAAACACACTGAAAAAGCTTTCCAAAAAGTCACTATGGCCAAATGCAGCCTCTCACAACAATATCAGCTGGTACACTGATACAGATGGGTTCCGAGAACACTCACCTAGTAAGAGAAGCCTGTACTACAAGGGCCCACCCTCCAGAAGATCATTCTGGGTTTTTTTGAGTCCCTCCTTGTAACACATATTTTTAATGATATATATAATTAAAAGATTTTTTTTATTAAATGATATATATATCATTTAATGATATATATCATTATATATATATAAAATACTGTACTCCTACAATAGAGTAAACTAGAGAAAAGAAAATAGTATTAAAATCATATTGAAGGGAAAATATCTTTACAGTATGGTATGTATTTATTTTATTGAAAGAAACCCACATACAAGTGCACCCATGTGGTTCAATGTATATTATTAAAGGGTCAACTGTATTTCCAGGACTCCTTCTGGAGTGTTGATTTCAGGTCTCTCTTACGTTCACCACCTAGACCACTATTGATGATTACAACATATAGTTACTCCCTCTGGTCATTTTTTGAGACCATTTTTTTTCCTACATATTTTATTCATATAATTTCTCAAAAAATTATAGGCTATGCTATGGCTCCTCATTGCATAGAGGCCTGATTTTAATTTCCTTGGCCTGGTACACAAGCCTGTTCAAAATGGTTTAATGATTTCTAGTTCTGAAAATTCAGAAGATAGCTGGAAAGTCTAGACAACATGTAAAGTACGTATGTGTGAAGATATCTGCGAGCTAACAACGTGTTGAAGAATTTAGCTAAAATTTGGGAGAAGTTAGGAAGCCAGTAAGATGAACCTGGAATTTGTCATTATGTGTCCAGATTTTGAAAAGGGGTTATAATCTTTAGGAGTCAGAAAAGTACTTTTCAGAGGCTCATGAAAACATAGTCACAGAGTTAGAATTCAGGGCCTGATGTGGTCCTGCTAACACACCTGTGCTTTGAGGTGGAATTCCAGAGAGTTTTACCATGAAGTAAGTCTCCATGACAAGTAGGTAGGCACTCACAGAATCTGAAGACTAGCATCAAATGACTTCCGTGCTTAAAATTCGACAAAAGTGATCACAGATTATTACTGCTCCCAGGAGCCTCGCAATGCAGGTAAAGTCCTCTCTGGAGGAAGATAACATCATCCTTGTCCTTATATTATTTCAAAAATAATTTTTCAAGTACAGTGTCTGGGGTAAAACAAAAAATGACAAAACAGATAAATAGACAAAACAACCTGAATGATAAGTGGAAGCAACAACGAAAAAGAGCCTTCAGATGTTGGATATTTTGGACACAAATTCTAAAATACTATACTATATTCCAAGAGGTATATTATTCCAAGTCCAAATTTTTGGCACATAACTAAAAACTATATTAAAAGGACATGCAAAATATGAAACAAAGAAAAAATATAATTAATAATATTTAGAAGTGGAGTTTAACAACCAGTAGACACAGGTCATACAAGAATAAATGAATTTTCCAAATGAAACTAAAAGTTAAAAAAATGAAAAATATGAAAATAGATATACCATAAAAGAATATAGTTTAAAGTTTATAAATCTATAAGTAATATATAAACATACAGCGTAAAGTTTATGTGTGTGTGTGCTCATGTGTGTATAATTGGAGTCTCAAAAGGAGAGGAGAAAAGAATGTGGCAGAAGCTGTATTTACAGAAATACTGTTTGGAAACTTCCTGATACTCTTGAAACCCTTTGGCCTTATAAATTCAAAGCTTTGGGGACCAAATAAGAGCTCTCCATAGAAATGAGAAGACAGTTTGTACTTTTAAAGGATGATAAAAGTACTACCAATACAAACTTGTATGATACTGGAAAAGTCATACTTAGAAAGTTCTTCATAGAATTAAACGTATACATTAAGGGGGGAAAAGGCTGAAAAATCTTTTAGCTAAGTATCATTAAGAAACTGTACTTGAACAACAATAAAACAAACAAACAAACAAAAACAAAAAATTAGGGAAGAATAATAAACTATAATGAAAGTCAAATGGAGGGTAGAATAAATAAAAGGGTAGAAATTAAGAGAATAATAAAACAAACAATGGAGATTATCCAATATTCATTCATTAAGCTTTTATAAAAACTATTTGTAAACTAGAAATAAATTTATTTATTCTGTTAAAGAGTACTTCCAAAAACTTTCAGCAAATAACATGGCATGAGGAAATATTATTTTCATTTTAGATATGATCAAGTGTCCAGTATCTCACCTCCTAAGTAAACTTTTTTTTTTTGGAAGTCTACACAGTGTAAGATGGAAAATATAAATAAAATGTAGAAACAGGTACGAAAACTGAAATTGTGATGATTTGTAGTTAATGTGACTGTGTACATAGAAAACTAGAAAGAGTTTACATAAGAATTAACAAGTGAGTTTAGCGAGTGTATTTTCACATAGTAACAATATTTGATATATATGGATTATATTTTTTTCTCTCAATCTTTTGCTTATACTCACACTACATTAATTAACTTCTGGAAAGATAATTTTATCAGATTCTATTTAAAAGTTACTTGCCTGCTCGTGTTTTAAATGTAGGTGCCTCATATTTTCTACAGTAGAAATAGGCATAATGTTTTAATTTTTTTGATAATATTTATATCACCTTTAATGCAGATCTTAATTACATCTGAATATCAAAATCTGTATTTTATCTCTAAACCATCAGAAAGTTTTTTTAATTTACAAATTTATCTGATTATTAAAAATATACATCAGATTAAGGTGGAAATTTAAATCTTGTTTTTTAATTTATTTAAAATACAAATGTTATGAACCCAGACATCTAAAAATAGATAAACCTGGTAACTTGCATGGTTTCAGAACACACGATTATGGATATACATTGTCAGAATTTGTAGAATTTGGGTTGGTTTTTACCCTACGCTTCAGTCTTTTAAAAAGCAACATGCAATCTGAGATGCATGTGGTTTAAATTAAAGCATACAAGATTTTAATGAAGTTGTGCCAAAGCATTCTGTAGACTAGGATAGGATGGATGTTTCATAGTCTTTTTGTAGAAACAGAAATTAATATGTTGTTTTTTAGGGTAGAACTTATACCAAAATATTTATTTTCCCCCATTTCAAGCCACGAGTCAAACTCTGTTTCTCTAAACAGATGGGCCTGAGATATTTTTTGTTAGAAATTTTGTGAAATCAATACCCATGCCATTTTTATATATGTAGTCATAACATGGCCCATTTAGCCTTTAAAATATGTGTTGACATCTCTTGAGATATTTTATTGCTAAAATCTGATCTTTTTTTGGTTACCACGAAAGTCTATCTAAAAGAGGGAATCAACTTCACACCTTGCACAATGGAGTCTGTATCACGTATAAACTCTCCGGAAGATATTTGTTTACAGGTATATGCCATATTAACAGAGGTCCTGATCTTCACTGTACAGGCTGCATACACATAAATGTGTTCTGAAGATTTTAGTCTTACTGATACACTTTTACAAATGTGTTTCCAAAGAATAAATATTATTCTTGCCTAAAAGCAATAACTAAAAAATAAAATAGATAAACCAGAAAGTTATAAAAAGTAAAGAAAATGACTGAATAACTGTTCTTAGAATAAACTAGGGTGTTTAATATAAATATCTGAGGTAATGCTTTATACAATTTAAAATAATGGGAAATAATATCATAGTCCCAAATCTCAAAGAACAAAAGCTTAAAAAGTGAAGCCTTTGGCACCTTAATTGGCTCTGCCTCCATGTTGAACTCTTCGGTAAATTCTATTAATTCCATATTTATCTTATATTCAATAACCACTTTCATGAAATTACCAACCTGATCTTTTTCTAAAAAAAATCTTTTTCAATTACAGTTGACATTCAATACTATTTTACCATATAATCTTTGCAATGTTCTCTCTTCTCTCCCCATCACTGTTCTTAATTCCAAAATTAAGTTACCCACTTATTATTCTTTTGTGAATGCATTCATTATCTATTATTTAATAAATAAATCTTTATGTACCATTGCAAAATATTAGTACTGCAATAAGATTTAAATATTCAATTTTAATTGATTCAAAAGCTTGTAGCAACCTCCTGCCCAGTCCTACCCAATTCTAATGTTTCTTTATGCCAACTATGCATAGATTTTTCACATTTTAATTCCTGCCTCTAAAGTTTCTAATTAATAAAGTATTGCATGCTTTTTGAATGCCTCTGATTAGCCTCTAAAAGAATATCCTCAGTAACATTCCCACTGTGTATTAAATCAATCCAATTTTGATAGATTAATTTTTCTCTTATTTTAATGAAACCAGCTATTTTTCCATATTAATTTAGTCTCAGAGAGAACAACATAATTGTCATTCATCTTTCTATAGAAGCCACTAATTTCTAAAGTGGTTCATATCTGATGAAAGCCAACTCACTACTTAAGGAATTAAATTAAAATTGACAAAGATATATAACATTAAGCTTGCCGGGGAATATTTATATCATTGGGTTATAAAATAAAATGTGTATGTTCCCCAAATCAGAACCTCTCTCCTCCAAAATATTGTACATTCATTCCCATTGTGTCAAGGTCTAGATGTAGAAAAGCAAGTTAACAGAAGTCACTTCCGTTTGCACTTATAATTTATACCCACTGGGCTTCAGTTTCCTCCTTGTCAAAAGTCATCAGCCAGGTAACATTTTTTTTTTATCTTTCTCTGCCCTAGGATTATAGAATCAATGGGAATATGAAGTGGTAATTACCTTGGCAATCACCTGAGCCTCATTTTCTACATGAAGCTAGTGAGGTTTGTGTAGAATTTGCTTTGAGGCCACCTGTGTAGTTACTGTTAAAGCAGGAATGATGTAAAGGTTTATTCGTCTGGTTTACTTGTGCTATTTTGAATGAAGTTTGTGTTTCTCTTTATGTTTTGTTTTATGTGTTTGCTTTTGATGCTAATATAGCAGACACCCTCATGCCTGCCTCATCCATATCCTTTCTCCCACAGCTCTGTCTGAAAGGGCTGTGGAAAGTGTAAGGATGCTCTAGGCTACAGCATCCTGGACCACATATAAGTAGCTGGCTCACAAAGTCATAATCTTTACCCTGTGAATTAGAAAATATGAGATGGGAGCTTCTAAAACATACCAGTTCACCTGACCCTCCTAGAGATTAATAAAAGCAGAAACATGAGGGTGAGGCCCACACTTTTAAACTACCCAATTGTTTCAAATGGTCAGAATTGAGAACCACTAATTCTTTTTAAATTTTTGCTTATATTTTATTGTTTATGGTATTACTGTTGTCCCAATTTTTCCCCTTTTCCCCCCCTCAGGCAATCCCCACACCATTGTCCATAGGTAATGCATACATGTCCTTTGGCTAGTCCCTTCACCTTCTTTCATCTAGTCTCCACCACTAATTCTGATCATAGTTTTCTTATACCTACTTCATAGACTGTCTAATTTCTGAGTGCATATATGTATATTTACTTATTTATATCATATGTATGTATGTGTGTGGCTACATTCATATACACTATACCAGAAATGTAATATTTGGCCCTTGTCCTAATTCCATAATTACATCATGTTTTCCACTAAGCCGAATGACATTTTGATTTGGTGTTCATGTTGCCTTTCGGCTGTAGTGCTCCGTATAACACTTAGCTGTGTGTCATCTAAACATTAATTACAGAAACATCTATTTTTCTGCTGCATAAACTGTGATTAGAACCCTAACTGGTAAATTACTCCTTAGAAATAATGCATAAGTAATTTATCATGTATAACACTTTTCTGATAAAAATATAGTTATGTGAAATGATAAACACTACTTTGATTAATAGGTTAAATTGACCTTTTCTTTTAATTCACTTTTTCTATATTACATTTATTAAAAGACACCAGAGAATTTAATTAATGTTTAACATGGAAAATTGTGTTTCTTAATTGGCTTAATTTTTTACTAATTGGTTACATATTAAATCCTTATTTTCATAGAACATTGCTCATTACCAAAATAATAATTCTAGTTAAGAAATTATTCATCACTTTGTTGGAGGTTTTTTCTTTCCTAAGTTAAAAAGAAAAAAAAATTCTTTAATTGAATTTATTGAATTATTTCTAGTTATGGATATTAATTTTAATCAGGCAAATTTCTTTCCATTTCTAGATTACAGTGTATATATATATGGTTACCAAGTATATATGTATGTGAGCGTATATATGTGTGTATCTGTATGTGTGTGTATACACAAGTACTCTATTTAAACAGAGATAATTACCATCTATACATGCCTATTGGTTAATTGTTTACTAATTCATTAAGTACCTCAAAATAAAACTAGGTTTTTATGTTAAGATATAGACTGTAACCAAATCCTATGGTAATTAAGAATACTTATACATTTGCTGATGAGGTGAAATATTAAATACAATACCAGCAATTTATATTTTGAATACATGTTTGCTTACTCATAGCCTAATTAGAAATCAACCTGAAATTTCATATTGTTAGAGGAATGTTCATCCTAAGGGGACAGTTTTCTGCTTACATACATCCCTACATATACACAAATGATGCATTTTAGTCTGTTATTAAAGTATTGCTAGCCTCATAATAATTGACTTAAATAGTAACCCTATAACCTTTTAAAATATCATATATTGATGTTCTCCAATGACCAACTATACTTTTCCCAAATTTGCATTTATTTGTGAGGCTTCTTATACTTTGATTAAAACATTTCTTTCAAACATATTATATCTTTTAAAGCATGGCTAAAATAGTTTGAGTAATCTAGAAAGAACTCTAAAAATATTTCTATAGTCAACATACTTAAAAAAATTTGAAAAATACTTTCCTTTGGAATTTAGAAATAACTAAGTAGTGGCAGGAAAATGTTGGCAAAAACAAAAAATAAAAAATAAAATAAAATAAAAAAATTTAGACAGAGACCAAAAACAAAAGAAAGAAAGAAAGAACTGTTCAGAAATTGGCAGAGACTAAGCCTCACATAACCACACAGAAGTGACCAAAAGTTATATCTCACTGGAATTTCTAATTCAAACAGAGTTCTTCAGAAATTTGCGTTAAGAATCATGAATAAATTTTATCTTTATTCAGTCTTTTTAATCCTTATATGAAGCATAAGAAAAAAGAGTAAATGGAACCATGTTTTAAAACTTGTTTTGTTTATAAAATATAATACATTTATGAAAAATGCCCCCCAAAATTACAGGTTATAAATTATCACTTAGTAAATAGCCAGATAAATTCTAAGTCAAGAAGTAAATTATCTTTCATAAATAGTAACCGCCATTGTGTCTCTTCTCATGTCTATGTATTCCTCCCTAAAAGGCAATCTTTATCCTGACTTTTTTGATGATGTTACTTGTTTCCCCTAAGCATTTACCAGTAAATTATATATTTATAAACACTATATTTATTATAGTTTTATAAGGTTTTGAATAATATATAAATGAAATCATAAGAATATATTCTCTTCGTCTGGTTTCTTTCACACAAAAATATTTTTGATATTGATATATGTTGTTTTGACTCACTATAATCCATTCATTTTTATTATAGTACTATTGTACTATCTGAATATTCTATAATGCATCTTTATCTTATTATTCATGGACATTAAGTTATTTTTATTAAGAAATTCTCTCATAAAATGTAGCTGTGAACATTTTTGTAATGTTTTTTGGAATAAACATACATATATTTTTCTTGGGTATATTTGGAGGAATGGAATCGATAGGTCAGAAAGTGTGTATTTATCCAGTTTAAGTAGCTGATGATAAACTGGCTTTTTAAACTAAGAAGGCTTGTTTTCTCTGTGATTGCACTAATTTACACATTTCATCCTTTAGCTTAAACAAATATAAAAACTCTTCAGCTCCAAAGATACCCCACCTAAAATAACTAAAAACACTTAACATTCACTTCATTTCCAAAAGGAGACATTTTCTAGAACATACCATAGGATAACTTTTCTCAGTGTTCTCTATTACTAAGTGATATTGATTACTCTGTTGGTTCTTATAAAATATGCCCTATACAGAAGTCCTAACCATCTCAAAAGTAATATGTTGATTACCTGTAAATTACAATTATGATTGTAATTCTAAAATATGAGGATAAAAGAGGGAATAAATGAAGGCATTCCTTTACTTTGTTCACAATGACTTTGCATATTGGGTTTCCTGACTGTCACTTCATTGCCAGCCAATTGTGGCAGAGATTTGAACTATTTTAACTAAAGAATGTGGTCCCATATGAGCTAAAAGAATAGACAGTCATTCAATATGAAGGGTGTGATTAAGGTAATGTAGACAATTTGAGAAATACAGTAAGATAAGAATTAAAAATATTCCTTATATCTACTAATTTAAGGATTGTTTTGAATATGGAAAACAATTTTTGGAATGCAGAAAGTAGAAGCCAGATTGTAGTAGACTGAGACAGAAGAGGGTTCAGGGCACAGCTGGAAATGTATATAGGCTATCAAATACTTAGGGATTTTGCTTGGGCCTGGCCCACTTATGTGGCTAGAAATATCTTCTGAAATACCATGTAAAAGAATAAACCAGTGTGATAGCTCCGAATCATAAAACTAAGTCAAGTGGGTTCTGGCTTGTATTTTAGGAATATTTATGTTATTTAGTTAATGTTATTTATTACTTAATTACTTTCATATTTAAATATTTATGCATCATTCTTTGGTAGAGTATAAAATGGATGACGTGCATCATATTTCAAAACATATGGTTATTGAATAGAAGAAAATTACCATATAAAATAAATTCTTAGATAAAAATTTCACTTTTATGAGGCTTTTTGGACATTGCTTTTAATGTTAGTACTGTTGCTTCTACTTTATTTAATTAGAATATTAAAAATATGATATTTTAACTGTCAAACTTCATACTATATATTCAGTTTTAATTGTGATAATTAATTACACCTGTTTAGAACAAAAATGGACAGAGGAATCAGGACAATGGGGATCAAAATATGGATGCTATTATCCACACTGCTTAATCTGCTTGTCCTATAGCCAAATAAATTCCCTGTCCCACCCCACTGAGTGTATATATGTATTGTGATAACCTAGTTAAGAAAGAATATAAGACTTCTAATATAACATTTACCCACGCAGATATAACCAGGATGGTTAAGTTATATTTTTGAGTTTTAAGAGGACTGGCAGAAAAAATAGACTATAGAACTGTCCCTTGAAAGCTGGTTTAGGAGGAAGATGGAGAATGGCAAGCAGAGCAGCCTAAAGAATGAACCAAATGGAAGGTGTAAAGACACAGACGCCCGCTGCCTTTGTCTTATTCTTAGAGGGGCATACCGGGGGTGAAAATAAAAGACAGAGGCTTGCAAAGGGAAGGAAAGGACCTGTGCTCAGAAAACCACACAACACTGATAAAAGAAGTTAAGGAAGAAACAAATAAATGGAAGCATATACCATGTTCATGGATTGGAAGAATTAACATTATCAAAATGTCCATACTACCCAAAGCAATTTATAGATTCAATGCAATTTTTAAAAAAATACCAATGACATATTTCACAGATATAGAATAAACATTTCAAAAATTTATATGGAATCATAAATGACCCAAATAGCTGCAGCAATTTTGAGAAAGAAGAACAAAGTAGGAGGGATCACAATACCTGACATCAAACTATATTACAAGGCCACTGTAATCAAAACAGTCTGGTACTGGCATAAGAAAAGACACATAGATCAATGGAACAGAATAGAGAGCCCAGAAATAAACCCATGTCTTTAATTAATATTTGACAAAGGGAGCAGAAGCATAAAATGGAGTAAAAATAGCCTCTTCAACAAATGGTACTGGGAGATCTGGACAGCTACATGCAAAAAGATGAAATTTGACCACCAACTTACATGATACATGAAAACTGAAGATGGATAAAAGACTTAAGTAGAAGTCACTATACTGTAAAAGTCTTAGAGGAGAACATAGGCAGGAAAATCTCAGATATTCCACACAGCATTATTTTCACTGATGTGTCCCCTAGAGCAAGGGACATAAAGGAAAGAATAAACAAATGGGATTTCATCCAAATAAGAAGCTTCTGCATAGCTAAAGAAAACATCATCAAAATGAAAAGGGAACCAACTGTATGGAAAATATATTTACCAATGACACCTCGGACAAGGGTGTGTGATCTCCAAAATATATAAAGAACCCACACATGACTTCACTCCAGGAAGATAAACAGTCCAATTAAAAAATAGGCAAAGGACCTGAACAAACACTTCTCCAATGAGGATATACATACACAGGGCTCAGAGGCATATAAAAGGATGCTCAGCATCGCTAGCCATCAGAGAGATGCAAATTAAAACCACAATGAGATACCAGTTCACACCAGTCAGAATGGCCATCATAACCAAATCAACAAACAACAAGTGCTGACAAGGGTGTGGAGAAAAGGGAACCCTAGTGCACTGTTGGTGGGAATGCAGACTTGTGCAGCCACTGTGGAAAACAGTTTGGAATTTCCTCAAAAAACTAAAAATGGAACTGCTTTTTGACTTAGCAATTCCATTGCTGGGATTATACTCTAAGAATCCGGAAACACCAATTCAAAAGAACCTATGCACCCCAATGTTCACAGCAGCACAATTTACAATAGCCAAGTGTTGGAAGCAACCTAAGTGCCCAACAGTAAATGAATGTATCAAAAATATATGGTACATTTACACAATGGAGTACTATGCAGCAGAAAGAAAGAAAGAAAGAAAGAAAGAAAGAAAGAAAGAAAGAAAGAAAGAAAGAAAGAAAGAAAGAAAGAAAGAAAGAAATACTACCTTTCTCAACAGCATGGATGAAACTGGAGGGCATTATGCTAAGTGAGATAAGCAGGAGGTGAAAGACAAATACCATATGATAACTAGCACCTATAACTGGAACCTAATCAACAAAAATAAACAAGCAAGCAAAATATAACCAGTGACATTGAAATAAAGAACAAACTGACAGTAACCAGAGGGGGGAAGGGTCAGGGGATAACAGGGGAAAAAAAGGTGAAGGGGCATCAAGGAACATGCATAAAGGACCCATGGACAAAGCCAAATGGGGGAAGGATTGAGGGTGGGAGGTGGGGGTAGGTGGGGCAGGGGAAAGTGGTGGTGGGAAAATGGAGACACGTGTACTTGAACAACAATAAAACAAATGAAAAAAAAAGTTCATTATATTGTTATGGAAAGAAAAAACAAGAGAGACTTTTACAGGGATGAGATAACTTGCAAATTAGCTAAGAAAGTTAGGGTTGTTAGTTCCAAAGCTATTGAAAAAAATCCAGATAAGAACTGATGGATGGCTGAAGTGAAGTTGTAAAAAATGGTTAGATTTGAGGTATATTTTCAACTTTAAGCCAGTAGAATTTAGGTACAGTATATGAGAGTCTTGGACAAGTCTAAGGTTTGAGGCCTAAACTTCACTGGAATTTTCTTTGATCTCATAGTGTACTGAAGTATACATATTCTTTGTATATATCATAGTATATATATTTTTACAGTATATATATAATATATTTTCTTTGTATATATCAGTATAATTCACTGATTATAGTTACTTTAAATTAATTTTTAATTTTATCAAAACTATATATGTCTTATTTTTAAAATTAAAATGGTACCAAAAGACTTTATGTCAGAAAGGGCAGTTACTAGCATTTTGTCTTTTTATCTTCCAAGTTACTCCTGTGATCGTATCACTTTTCCACCTCTTTTTTTTTTTTAGATTCTTTTAGGGGGAGGGTAGTATTTACTTACATATTTTTATATAATGAGCTTATTTCAGTTGCTTTATTTACTGATTTTAGTAACTATTGCTTTTGTGTTATGATAGATGAAGATTTAGCTTTCAACCTATACTCAAATCTTTGCTTTACTTTCATCCTTTTGATCTACATATCTATAAGTTGATTAGTGAATTAATAGGATGTATTCTTTTCTTGATAACTGTAAACACAGTTTACTTCTAAATGACATAGTTTGTTTTGATGATCTTTTCTTTCCCATTGTCTCTCTTTATCCCCAACACCCTGGAGTTAGTAGTTGCTTCATTTATATTAGTTTTCTGTATATAAATGAGTACTTTCTCCAAATACATCAATCTATCTGTCAGTCTACCAGACGTGTTCTTTCTGGATATATTTTTGCCTTCATTATTTCAGTATGTATTGATTGAAGTCTAGGTGTGTTCACAGATACCACTTGTGTCTCTGTCACCTCTCTCATGTGTTGTATCCTCCCCTTTTCTGAATCCTATCTCTTCTTTATGTTTGCTGAACCATACCTTTGTGCATAATGTTTCTCAAACTTCAGAGATTTAACAACATTCGGAGATGTTGTTAAAGTACAGATTACTGGTTTCCACCCCTAGAGTTCCTCATTCAGTGTTTCTGGCATAGGGAGTGTGAATTTGCTTTTTTAACCAGCTCGCGGGTGATGCTGCTGATTCTGGGATGGCACTCTGAAAGCTAGTGTTCTAGAGTACAAAGAAGGTAAATTTTTGAGAGCTTCCATGTCCTCCTATTTTAGCTATAAATTGCACTGTTGTTTATGCCTCCTGTATATAAGCCTTTTGTTGTCTGACTTCGCAATCTCTCCTACAAGAGGCAGAATTTATTTCTCTACCTTAATGATGCAGGGCTTGGTCATGTTCCTTGCTTTGGCCAATGGTGTTTTTTCAGATGTGACTCAAGTAAGGGATGTAAAGTTGCCTGCAGTGCAAGCTGCTCTCCTGTTTCCTCCTTTCACTTGGGAAAACCTTGCTTTGGGTGGCCTTTTTCTCTCAAAAATGAGGGACATGTAAGATGAGCCCAACTGAGCCTAGCTAGGAGGAGTTTAATCCAATAGATATGACAATTTACAGAAGCATGGGTGAAAAATAAATGCTTTTGTAAAACCCTGAATTATGGCACAGCTTGTAATAAGGCATTATTGTGACAATAGCTGACAAATATAGAAAGTTTGGGTTAAAATTATTTTTCCCCAGAATGTTCATTTGTTTGATAGCTTACATTTTTTTTCCTCTATGGAATGTTTTAGAAAATTTCTTTAAACTCAGGTCTTTGAAATTTTATGATGGAATTTTTAGGCTTTTTCTCTCATTTATTGTGTTGAGTTTATGATAGGCTCTTTTATTCTGCAAATACAAATTCTTTATTTCCAGGAATTTTCTTACATTGTTGTTTTTTTTTTTGTCTTATATAACTACCTCATTTTTTTTGTTTGTTTGTTTTGCTGTTTTTAGAAGTCCTGTCATATAGATTTAGACTTTCTCAGTTGATTTATCTTTTCTCTTATATTTAAGTTTTATTTCTAGAATATTCCCTTGACTTTATCTTCTCAACTTACAACTGATTTTTTTTTAAATGTATACAGTTTTATCTTTAATTTCCCAGTACTCCTCCTTTTTCTTTGAATGTTTCTTATAAAGTCACATTTTTATTTTATGGCTGCATTTTCATCTATTTTTCTAAGAACATTGAGAATCTACCTATGATGTTTATATTTGTGTTGTGGGTTTCTTTGTTTGGTTTTTGTTTTTTGAGGGGGGGGCTCCTTTTTCATGTTTTTCTGATGGAAGCTTTATTTGGATGAGATGGGTCTTTCTGATGATGTAGCTTTTCAGTAAAATGATAGATTTTTGAGTCAGTCTTTTTATTGGGGGCAATCAAGTTCAGTATGAGCTTGTTTTTATGTTTTGTTTCCAAAGTGCAATATAGTTTCTTGTCAAATAATCTTTCAGTCTGCCTCCTGAGTGTGTGTTGGTTGGATGGTGAGGTTGGATCAGGTCCTAGTGAGGTGGAATTAATCCCTGGCTGCCAAGATTCTGGTAAGAGGTTAGGGAAAGATAAACTAACTTGCTGCAATTCAAAATGCAGCTGTTCAGTTCATCTTTCTGCATTCAGCACCACGCTGAAATCTGCTCTGAGCTGGGTCAGTGACCATGAGTCTGGGCCTCCCCAGCTCAATTCCCTCCAAAAGGAAAAGGGAGGTACCTTGGCTCTCTTGTTCCTTAGGCATTTATAGAATTATTTCTTCTGCTCTTTTAACCAGCTACTTCTCCATATACTTTCAGTCTTCTAACAAAGGAAATAACATGTCTGCTGTTTTCTGTTCTCTTATTTTCTCAGGTTTATATTTTCCTATCACTCTGGTAAAACATTTGAAGACAGATGAGATAAATTTGCGTAGACACTCAATCATGTTTAACTAGAAGTATAATTTGTTAACTGTGTTAAGTAGACTGTAACCTCTGTGGAGAGAGGATGTATGACCATCTTAATTACAGTTCCTTACCCATGGTCTAGTACTGTGCCAGGTACATAATTAGTGCTCATTAAATATGTGTTGAATAAATCAGTGAATGAAGGCTTCAAAAAGCAATACCCATGCAACATTTAGATGTCTGTTTTAGAAAAGTACATATGTTTACAATCTAAAAGATTAAAAATGCAGAGGTAAAATGGGACGCAGGCAGACTCTTTGATCTGGCAAGAGATGGACAGAAGGACAATTGTTGTTTACCAAACAAGTTTCGTTAACCTTATGCTTAATCACCTTACCAGATTTACCAGGTTGTTTACACTTAACTTTTCCAGGAACTACTTCTTTATCCCCTGCTAGCATCACAAATCCCATTCCTCTGACACTTGTTAAGTATTTGGTTGTGATTCTTTTTTTTTTTTTTTTTGGTCCTAAAAATGGAAAGTCAAAAGAGTATTTTTCTTATTGTGGTTCTTAACTGTGTGGTGGTGAATGAAGAAGCGACTCTGCTTATGCCCTGGTAGAAGACAGTTAGTCATCTTTGACTTGACTAAATCTACTGTCAGGCAACTGTGCACAATTACATTCTTGAAAAATGTACACAGGTGATTGTGAAATGCCTTGTTAAAGAATAGGAAAAGCAGAACCAGATCTCAATATTCCTCTTGTCCCTCTTGAAAGATTAGAATTTCTCAGCATCTTTAGTCTGCTGCTCTTATGAGAATATTGGTTTGATGAATGTGCACTTATCAGAAAAGGTAAGTTGGATTACTTTATTCTTTATTGTTTTTAAAGAATTTCTGAATCTTAATTTGATTTAGGCCTTTTGACTAATGCCCATATAACCCACCCTGCCCATATAACCCATTATAGATATGTGCTTATTAATATATATTTGATACATTAAAGCATTTATAAGAGCAGGCAAACATTCTTCAGAGAAATATACCCTTCCTAAGCCTTTCTCTCCAGGGAAGGTTACCAGTTTGGGAGTATAAGTAAATAAAAGTAAAAAGAAAAAAAACTATATATAAAAGTAAACAAAATTCAGAAAAAAATATGTGTTTGCAAATGAAAATACCTTGGGAGTAGAAAATTCATTGCTGCGTGTAATAAATTGGTACAGTGTTACCTAAGCCCATGCTTTGTTATTGCCTAGGAAATCCCAAAGTTCTCTTTCTTTGCCATCTATATACTCCAGTTTGAAAACAATTTTTTTGGATAAAGGAAACAGAATAGCACAGTGCCAAAGCCATAATGTTTATTTTTCACTTCCAAAATTCTACTTGGTTAACCGGTGTAGGTGACATACTCTATAGATAGCCTATTAGCTTTTGTTGTATTCATAGGACCAAAATTAGTACTGCTGCCATCTTGAGACTATGGCCATTCTTAATGACTCTTGCAATGCTTATGGATAAAACCAATTGTCAATTATCACTCTGGTAATTGAGGCTGCATTTTTAGTATAAGTGAAAACCATGGGAGGCTCAAAACTTACTGTGACAGAGGACACCAAAGCCTATCCACTCTCTCCTTTCTCTTAGAACTTGACCTTGATTTTATTTTAAAACCTTGTTCTGACTTGAGCAAATTCCTCTGTGCTGTAAAAGGTCTCATGAATACACATTAATTTACCACCATCTTCTTATCCATCCTTTTTTCCATTCTGAGCTGTTAGCCCCTATCTTCCTTTTTGCTTTGCATTTTACAAGCTTTGTTCCCGTTCTTCCCGAACCTGCCTTTTCCTTATGTCATCCCTAACAGAGACCAGTCTTCCAGCACGTACAATTGACATTCAGAACAGTAGAAATCAGAGCTGCATTTGTATTTCACTTGTGCTCTATTGACTAAGTCTTGTAAAGCAGGAGCTTTGTTGATCTTAATAGTTGACATATTCCCCAAGCCTAGGACATTGGATAGCACATAGTAGGCATTCAGTACATATTGGCTGTGTGGACGAATGTAACTGTTTGTGATTTCATTACATTTCGAACTTCCAAACAATGAGGGCTATTTCTTTAGAGCAGCACTATGGGGTGTGTCTGAGAATTGCACCAGGATATTACTCGTGTTGCATCATGAGAGGAAACAATGTTGTGCTTATTGTTGCCCTTAACAGCAATACCCACAGAAGTCCTTCTAAATGTTTAATTGTCCATGTATATGGTTGTGTGTGGAGAAAAGAAAAAGCACAAAGTTTAAAGGGTTTGACAGACTCTTCTGATGTGGAATCAGACATTGTAGGCCAGATGAAAGGCAAAATTTGGACCATTTTGATTAAAAAACATAAAATTTTCCATTTCTATGCTACAAAATGATTTCATTTTTCTTAAATAATATTTTATGTGAAAGTTGTCAGAACACGTTTATTTGCAGCTAATTGTAACTATTAACAAAAAGACACACACAAAAAACAACTAATACACAGATGGGTAGCAAACTTTATGCACACAAACATATTCTTGCTATAGTTAAGAAAGGATTTTTACCGATTGAGGGAAAGAATTGTTTTGCATGTCATTACCATGGATTTGGGAAATTCAAGCATATAAACTCTGTGACAATAATACCCTTAATAAAACAAGGAGAGACATCTGTGTTTTTTAAAAAAGGCTATTATAATTGGCAATATATGTGCTGACATCATCCTAATTATTTGAATTTGTTAATACTTGTCCTCCACATAATAGTAGCACAAGTCAACCTTAAGATGCATATGTTTTGCTAATGTTAAGATTAGCTGATTAATATTGATGGCAGCTAAGGCCAGTGGCTAATGTCTGACATCTGTTTGGGAAATCACTGTTCCAATTCAGGAAGCTGGCATTTCTGTTGGGGTTAGAATGAGGGGTTATTGTGTAAGGAATTATGATCAGCGTTTGAGTATAGTTAAGGTTAGGAATAGGGATATGATCTATTTCATTTCTGTTCATCTCAGTGTATTTCTGGTGTCAAGCTGCTTGTTCTAGTCTGTGTTAACAGAGAGGTCTTCCGCTCTGTTCCCTTGTGGCACGTTCACTGTGGCACATTATTTCACTTGCTCCTTCTGTGTTAATGGACTGATTGATCTCTTGTTCATTTCCTGTGTTAGTCCTTAAACAATCTTTTCGTTTGGGACAGAGGCATTTCTTTTTGTTCCAGTTGGGCTTATTCATTTATTTATTTATTTTCGAGTCACATCTAGACACTTGCATCTATTTAAAGTCAGATGCTAATTTTTACGTCATCCTTTTCTGAATGCCAACCTCAATCTTGATACTAAAACCACATCAAAGGGCATTTTAGTTTGGGGAGGGAAAGGTAAAAACAGATTTGTCCCAGAACTATATGGGATTTTTGTGAATCAAAAACCATAAACCAAAAGAAAATAAATGTTATAAAATCTTTGATATTTTTTGGACATAGTATTATTTCTTTTCTTTCTCTTTTTCTAGGAGAGTTCAATTGGCTTTAAGTTTTAACTAGTTTGCAGAAGTAAAAAGCAGAGTATGCACACAGCTTCTGCAAAGGGAGCAATGAAGCCTTGGAACCCACTTATTTCAAAAAAGGGGGTAGTAATGAAGTGACGTAGCCACAAAGATTCAGAAAATGGATTAACTGGAAAAACAAAGAGTTCTGGAAACTTCCAGTGTATTGAACAGAAGCTGAATTTAAAATTCCCTTTACTTTTATTTCTATTTTGCTTCATCTGAAAAATCAAGTAGAAATATAATCGAAATATTTGAAAATTCAGGAGAAATTTTTATAAACATCTGCAGATCTTACTACATTAATGTATATTGCTTACCCGATATTTGTAATGCAGACCTTGAAGCTGTTGTATCAATGTATTAATGGTTAATACATTCTGTACAGTTCAGAAAATGGAACTTTAACAAATTCTTGGAAGTTTTTTTCAAAAATGACTTTAAAAAATGTTTTTTTGTATGTGAACATTAAGGTTAATAACAAAAAATATTTTCTTAGTAAACATCTGTCTATTGGGAAAGCAAAATAAATCAGAAGAAAATTGAAATTAGTTAAGAGCATTCCCTATTAAATGTAGATTTAGACTAGGAAAACTAGTATTGTCAGTTATGGTTTGTCCAGATCACTGTTAACTTGTAGACAAGATTTTTTTTTCAATTTCAATAAAATGTCCCAGTCTTCCAACTTCAAGCTTGGGCAAGGGGCTTCTCAAACATTTTGTGCCTAAGATTTCACATCTTTAAAATGGGCATAGTAATAGGGATATTGTGGTAATTAATGATATAATCCATATAACACAATTAGGCATACTTGCTAGTAAGTGCAGAGTAAATATTGTTTAATATTACAGAAATATTAATGCTCTCTGACATAACCCCCCACTAGTATTGGACCTTTCCTTAGTATATGCTCAATAAATTAATGGATGAACAAAGAAAATGTCCACAGCTTCACCATAAGAATAAGATTCAAGCAAATCATAGAAATTTAGAATTAGAAGTTATTTATTGTATTCTCTTACTTAATATGACCATACTCTAACTTGTGTCGATGGGTTAATATCATCCTGCACAAGTAAGATAAACTGTGAACACATTTAGCACTTAATCATCTGCACTAGCTTTAACCTCTGGAACTTCATGGAGATGGTCTACTTTTTCTACTGACCATAGAGTCATACTAAACATTGGAATGCAGGGGTTATTAGTCTTCCATATACTACTATCTGTGTAAAACCTTCGACTGCTCTCAAATCAGTATGGCTTTTCCAAAAACTAATTATTAAATCATTTTAATTTGTAAATGTCTCTTTGTATATACCCTGGTCAGAACAAAATAGAGATTTCAGAAAGATCTGACTAGTGCCCAGTGGGATTATTAATTACTACTCTTGCCCCAGCTAACAAAATTTTAACAGTTGTTATGTGCTAGGCACTATAGTGAGTCTGTCGATGTTTTAGTTCTTTTTTTGTTCAGAACCCTCATAAGGTAGATTTAATTACAGATAATTCTTCTGCTTAGTAACTGGGACCTGCCTGGTCATATCGCTAGCCTCAGGACTTGCATCTCCCCATGAGAGGCAGATCTCAAAACTTTGTCTCTTCTGAAAAGAAAAAATGAGCTTTTACCTCTCACTTTATTGCTATATTTTCTGCCTTTTTCTAGATACCCTGATGTAAACTTTTATATTTTTGAAAGATATGGTTAAGACCTTAAAAATCCACCAACAGTTAAGAAAAATCCCCAAGAAGTAGAATTTGGGTTTGAGTATTTGATTAAGCTTCCATATCCTAAATAGGATTTCAATCCAGAATAGGGGCTTTAAATATATTATGTCAGTCAACTCTCAATTATGAGGTAGGTGTTAGCATTGGCATTTAAATTAATACATATCATGTACCTCCCTGGTCACACATGAATTGCAAATGCAAGGATATTGAATTTGCATACATCAGGGGTCTGCGCCACCTTTGTGCATACTATTTAAGATTGCATTAGCATTTTTGACAGTCATAGCATATTATTATTGCATATTAATCTGTGCTAACTAAAACACATTTTCTTTTTCAGATGAACTGTTCAGTGGACATTTTAAGATCTTGTACCTCTGTGACTAAGCATCTAAACACTTGGTCTTAAGTGAATAATTTATCAGCTCATTGCTGTAACGTGCATCTTCCCCTAGGAGAGAGTCATACTCAGTCTATATTAATTCACTTCTGTGATCCTAAAGTTACTTGCTTGGCTCTGCTGTTAACTAAAAGTAGTACCACCTAGCAACAGGATACAACCGTGAAGAAAAGAAAAGGAAATGAAGAAAATTGAATGCTGTGGTATTTTGATAGATTGTTGCAGGGTCCATGCCAATAAAAATCATTACCTAGAGGGCGTTATTGTAGTTACTAACTCAAGCAGTGTGTTCTTGCATGCGATTTTTTATTTAGATATTCTTTATCTTTAAAAAATAATGATAAGGAATGGATGTGCTCTTTTTCTGAAAGAAAGGCAATAACAGTGTAAAGCAGTTTGGGCATGCAGTTTGGATAATTATGTCTAAAATACAGGTCATGAGAAAGGGAGATTTTTCATTCATTAATATTCATTGGGAAGTGTTTATTCTATATCCTTGAATTATTTAATAATATAACCATAAAATCACATGCTTTAAATTATATACAATGAAATAAACAATAGGAATTATGGCAGCAAAGTGATATTTTTTAAACCGAGGGCAAAGTGAAGCATCTCAAAAGAACCAGCGGATGAGAGAAGCCAAGAGTAATCAATTTACTCAAACAGAAAAGTATGCTTAGTACACAAAAGTGAGCAGTTTCTGAGAATGCTGGTGCAAGGGAATTACCTCTTTCAATAAAATGAATCAATTGTAACCAAATTCCAAAATAATCTTTTAATATTTGATGTTTTAACACATGACATTAATTTTATTGTACATTTTTAATGTAACAATGTGTTACAGGCATAGAGCACTTTCCTAATTTAGTATTTGAAATCTTGTATAAAGAAAATGTTTTCCTGTTTTACATTTACTTGTATTAACCATAACTTATGACACTCTTTTGAGGAGGGTTTTATTTTCCCTTGTCAAGTTTCTGTAAAGAGATTTGATACAACTAGATGCATAAGATGAGGTAGGTAATTTAACTGTCAAGCAACCTGTAGGTGGTTAAGCTACATAACAACTCTTTGTTTCTCTTCCAGAAAAGTATCAGTTAAATAGCAATCACTTCCTTTAAAATACCTTCTCACCTCAACCTCTGGAAAGAATTTCAATGTTATTATTAGAAATATCTTCAATTACTGGTCATAAGAGAGATTTAAAACATTCTTGTGAAGTGTTTTAGGGATTCACCCTGCAGCACGTGCAGTTTTCATTCCTATTCAAACGGCAGCACAGGAAACAAAACTGGCAATAGCAGGTGCCTGCTTTAAGGGGTTCAAGGCCAGCGGAAGTCAGAGGAGAGAACAGACAGCACAGATGGTTAAAAGTAAGTTAGTGCTTCTGAAATCAGTTTAAATGGCTTTAATAGCTATTTATATTTTAATAGCATCCTTTAGTGATTCGTATTTTGAAATTGCATCTATAAAAATAGATGCTAAATTGAGAAAATATTTGTGTATTTATAAGAATATAAATTTTTCAGGACAGGATTCTTAAGACTGATGAATCACCACAAATGTCAAAATCTGACACGAAAAACAAAGTGAAAACAAAAATATATCTTGCAGTCATTTTTTGCTATATTTGCTTCCTGGCTTTATAAAAAATTACTTAAGCATCTGCATTTCCACATAAACCTATGGAGGATGGCTGTATTTCAAGGAGAATATTCTAATTATTCATTTTCACTTACATAGTAGGCTATGTTGCCTGAAAAGCTATTAATGTAGCAGAATACAGTAACAAAAAAAAAAATCCTCAGTAACTGAGAATCCTGTTGCATCAGGATCCATTGTATAAATTTTTATTTCTTTTTTCAACTCTGGGTGGGTAGTTTTTAGAGATTAGACCTGTCCTTCTTTCTTTGTTTAAGTATTTTTAAATTCTAGTCATTGTGCAGTGAGAATTTGCAGGTGTTTCTCAGAGAACTTTTTCCCCTCTAGCTGGATGTGGAAAGGACAATGCAATTAATAACAGATGGCACAGGATGACCACGTCCTTGAGAGAACGCCTTATTGGCACCTCCTGCTAATTGTATCACATATAACACAACTAAAAGCATAATAAATCTGAACTGGGGGACATTTTATGCAAGAGCTCTTCTCCTTTTCCAGACGGTAAATTGCTCAGCTCTTGAAATATCTATAACCTTGTGACACCCAACTTGCATTAGCTTAATTGCCTTTTTTCCCTCTCCCTCCACCTTCTCTCTCTCTCTCCCTCTCTCTCTCTCTCCCTCTCTCTCTCTCCCTCTCACACACACACACACACACACACACACACACACACACACACACACACACATTTTTTCCCTCTTGGGCATAAGGGAACAATTGGGCTTTTGTAAAATTTTCGCCATAGCTCAGTGCCTTGTCTGAAACAGCTATATTTTCTGGCTTATATTGAATTTGGTTAGTGTTTGATCTTCTGGCTTGAATGGGAAATCATTCTTTTAGAGGGCTTTAAAATGCTTTTTCTAGCATTAATGTTGGGAAAGAAAATATATTTCTAACTGTTGATATAATTTAATAAACCTGCAGAAGAGTTTTATTTAAAGGAAAAAACATGTGAACTTCAGATGGACATATATATGCACACACATCACACTCACACACTCACAAAGGTGCAGGGCTTCCTTCTTAGTGTACAACAGCAACAACACACAATATCCTAGAGAAGTAAAAAAGATTAAATTGTTACTTCATAATTTGGTTTGGTGTTATTAACAACTTGTAAAGTAAAAGTTCTACAGCATATTAGAATGCAAACTCCTAGCAAGCATTTTTTTTTTCCGCTAAGAAAATGCTTTAGTGAGTGACCTGAATGTCATATTTGTTTCCTACACATCTATTTTCAGCTTGGGGGGTTTACTTATAAATGAGCAAAACAAACAACCAAAAAAGCAATTTACATTATATTTGGAGAAGGTTAAAACAAACACTTCAAACTCATGGAATATGTGTTGGAATTGTATTTTGGTTGGCTAGCTATGTGTGTACATGTGTGTTTTTTCCTTGGATATATAGATTTCTGTTTCTTTTCAGTGATTTATCTTCTCTAGTGAGTATAACTTTAATATTTGTGTCAGTTAGATAAACTGACCTTGAAGTAATTAGATATATAATAACCTGCATAAGAAATGATAAACATCAAGGGAAAGCAACTGGATTCTGAGATCTTCCTGGCATCAGTACTACCCTTGCATCTATTACTGGGTACTTATATATTGAAGCAACAACTTTTAGGCCAGTTCTGGACCTGGGACATACTCGAAATTGGATATAAAAAAATGAAAGATTCTTATGATTCTGACTATTCTCAGTTTGGACTCTGGTAAGACATAAAGCATACTGTTGCGTTATATGTTAGATATATAATTCTAAAAGCAGATTCGCAACAGGGTAAATAAGGCCAACATTATAACAAGCTTCAATAGAAGATGATTTAAGTTACAGCCTTTATATTTACTAATGAATGACCTTGGGTATGTCCCACCACTTTTCTGAGCATTATTGTCTTCCCTTTCAAAGTGAAATATCAGGTCTAGAGTCAGCAATAGTCAAAGAACGTCCCTTTGAAGACTAGGGGGTCTGCAATCCCCTCTGTGGATGAGGGAGAGGTGTAGAGGGAGAGAATGTAGAACAGGGGCCTGTATTCTCACAGCAATTGTGGTATTGTTTGTTGTTGTGTTTGTTTCATAGAGGGTTTCCTTTGAACAATGCTTTTGAATAGATAGATGTTCACATGGCTAAAATGATTAAAAATGATTAGACTACATAATTGCTAAGTTCCTTCCAGTGAGAAATTCTGTGATATATGTATTAGCATACCTCTTATTTAATATGGACTAATTCTAATGTTCTAAATGAATGAAACATGGCATTCAGAAACAATTACTCTACTCTTTCTCCATTTGTTCTGCAGTTGATTTGAATAATAGAAGAATATAGGGATGAATATCAATAAACTTGTTTGCATTAAAGGCCTGTGTGTGTGTGTTTGTGTTTAAAATGTATATCACTTTGTGTCTCTGTATTTTGAAGAAGCACAGTCATTTATGCAGCAGGCAGGATCTTCAAAGCCTATGTGAGTAATGGATCTTCGGTTTTTCTTTGATTTTATGTTTGTCTTCTTCATCCCCGTATATTTATAGTCCAGAATCTTTAGGTCAGTGCAGATGGATAGTTGCCAGTACATGAAGATATTTTTATAACACTTTGAAATAAAGAGTAAAATCATAGTATTAATTATCATGGCATTTGGTCTTTGTCTCATCAGTTTCTCTGTTTGTATCAGACATTTTCTAGGCACAGATCCTTATTTCTGGTTCAGTAGTCAAATAAAGATGTTTCCTATAAACAGTGGAAATAGAGGCTAATGTGGTAGGAAAGATACTCATTGCCATGTTATCTCTACACAATAACTTATCTCATTCCTGAATTTTTTGCTTTTGGTTGTGGTAAGGACTAGAGCAATTATATAGTGAAAGTATTTTTAAAATATAAAGCCTTGATTGAATACAGTAGTCTCCTGCAGGTGGAAACTTTGTTCTAGTTTTCTATGTAGCCTACCAGTTAACATGTTTCCTAACCTAGGCTCAGATACGCAAATAAATGAACGAATACATAACAATTTATAAAATTCTATATTTGGGCCAATGCATAAGATAAGGTGAATGCTACATAGAGATGAGTTTCTAGTCTCTGAATTATTTATAAAACATTATAGGAAACAATAAACACGTGTATATACTGCTTTTCTACTGCTAGCTTATCATATGTGATTGCAACAAAATCAAAACAGATGACTCTTAAAAAGATGGCTGTTTGTTTCCTGTATACAAATATCAATATAATATTGTTATTTCGGGAAAAGACAATATCAGAGAAACGAGGAGTCAGAAATAAAATGTGCCTCTGTAACTCCGGGTTTTGCCACTCTTTATGGAAACAAATTTTATATCTGGTCCACACACACCAGGTGATATCTCACTTTTATTATTGTAAATTATTTACCTCACAAATTCTGGGTCATGAAGCAGAGATGTTGGAATATTTTTACATAAAAATGTTGGGATCATGTCTTCTTTTAGGCCTCTTACACTGATCCTTTTATCTGTAGTGTAAGTATGCCCCACATTAGCTTCTGTGTTTGGGTGTTAGTGTAGTGAGTGGGATCGGTTCAACGGCAAGCACTTTACCCCTCCTAATCAATGTTATGCCTCAAACCTGTAGGTGACTACTGATATGTTTGGTTATAACCAGGACAAAGTGTTACATTCTCTGTTTATGCATGATTTTGAATTCGTCCTTTGAAATTGTTTAGATCCTTGTTTTTTTTCAAAATGACAGTGACAGTACCAGGTACTGACATCATTTAGAGTTGGAAATCATCACAATGTTTGGCATTTAAGGGATTGATAAGCATCAGTTGTTTAAAAAGTAGATGGGAAAATACTGGCATTGGAATCTGTCTGATCTAGATTCAGTCCTTGGGTTTCCAGTTGCTATATAATATTGAAACAGTTTCTTCTGCTCTAGGTTGCTTATCTGTAATGTAGCATAAAATCTTCACATCAGATTATGTGGAGGATGAGAGATAATAAAAGCAGAGTGACTAGTATGGTACATACCTATCGTATTCAATATAAGGCTTATTTTATAAGGCTTATGGTAATAAAATTGGTAATTTTAAAATGGTAATAAAATAACAAGGACTTATTAAAGTCCTTGTTATTAACATAAGTGAAAATATTGATTTAGATGGTTCCTAACCAGGGGAGGTGTTTTTGTCTGTTTGGTTGGGCGGTTTTGTTTTTTCCAACCACCCCCCAACCAAGACATTTGTTAATATTTGGAGACATTTTTGGTTGTCACAAGTTGGGTGAGGGGTGAGGTACTATTGGAATTCAGTACCTGGAGTTAAGAGATGCTGCTAAACATCTTACAATGCACAGGACAGTCCGCAAGAACAAAGTATTTGGCCCATGGTTTCAAAAGTGCTTAGACCAAGAAACCCTGGTTTAGATTATTTTGAGTCAAATCGCTCTCATGAAAAACAAAACTCGTCATTTAAATGAACTACTTCAGATTCCAAGAACTTTAGCTATATGCACCTATACTAAATAGACTGAACATCCTTTCCATTCTGTTATCTTGGTCTTAGGCTAAAGGAAATGGCCTCTGCCCTGAATACAACGTAGGAGAAATAGCTCAAAATTCCCAGCCATTTAGGACATATAGTACCTGAATTATAATTGCCTCTTGATCAAATTGGCTAAGTAGTTAAGAACTGAAGCCCCCATTGACCTGAATTAGTTATTCTGTGGTTTGTGTTTCGTGCCATCATTCGACTTAGCTATTTCCAGGAAACGAGAGGGGTTACAGAGAATCAATGCTGCGGGGTATGGCGAAAAGCATAATTACTTTAGTTTAGCACAACTTTCTTTACTAACATTAGTTTGGGTTTATATTATTTATTATTTAAGCTCATGCATTTTATTTGCAGCAACTCAATTTGAAATGTAGTCAAAGGTATTTTAAATGATGATTTAGATTGGGACATAGGTGAGACAAAGACCTAATGTCAGCTTAATTGACAATAGGGTTTTTTTTTCTTTCTTTTAAGGTAGATAACAGCTGTTTTTATGTTGTCATTTACATCCATGTGTTTTAGCCCATGCCTTAAAGATTACAGACTAAAAATAAGAGGGCAGGGATAGCATGCCTGAAAATCAAAGAAAACAGGAGAATCTGTGAGAATTATCTATTTACCTTTATTAAAATATCAGCACTGTCCAAAATATTCAACTATCACATCAACATGGCTTTTTATCCTCATAAGGAAAAAAGTAACATTTTGCAGTTGAAATTTGTCTGGTGTGCTGTGGAGACACATGCAGCAACTAGGACAGGTCCTGCTTCTCTGCAAGCTTATGCTCTTTTGTTCTCTTTATCCAAACCTGTAGGACCAAACAGACATTTCTTGATTTGTATTTTTTAAAAAAATTTTCCCCTTGCAGGCAGCAATATTCTTGGAAACAAAGAGTGGCACAAATTTCTTTCAAACAGAATATTTTCTCCTTGAACTCTCAGTGTCTTTACTCTGCACAATCTCCCTTCTTCTTTTCCTATTATGTTTCGTTAATTTTGGGGCCCTCGTCTGCTATGGATGGAGTATAAATACTAAGCCCCAGCAACTGCAGTGTAGTTGCATCAAACAGGTAAACGCTGTGAAGGAGGCGTGAGGGATAAGCAATGTTATATTGACAAGCTGCACTAGAGGGCAAGAGAGAGAAGAATTCTAGCTTCAGCTGCGGTTACAGAAAATACAGAAGGTAAGCTTGTACATTTACCCTTGGGAGGTTAGTAAATGAAATTTGTTTAAAAGTCTCTGTCAGATATCTGGTGCTTACTAGGGAATAAAAATGACTCCACGAAATAGGTTTAAAAAAATCTTTTCATATTTATCCCAAAAGAGATTTCTTTGGTTTCTGTGTAGAAATCCTTTAAAAGCAAAACAAAAAGAAAAGAAAACAAAATAAAACAAAACAAAAATACCCTGGGAAAAAAATTCCACCTTGTTAGAACAAATACATGAGGAAAACATGATAATGCTTTAACAAGGAAAGAATCTTTCGAAAGCCTATAAGCTGGAAAATTCCTTGATCTTTTCCTTCTGCAATTTGTTAGTCAGTTGAGTATCTCTCCCTTTTGATGAGATTTTGAGTTGAGAAATAAATGCTGTGGCTATATTTTTGAACAAAGTACTGTCATGTGCAGGTAACCATATCTCTTATTACAACAATTATGAATTCAAATGGATAGCAAGGAGACATCTCAGTGGAAATGGTAACGCTTGTTTATTTATATCACCAATCTACTGAGCCAGCAAGGGGGAGGACCTGCTAGATACCTAATGCATTTGCTTGTTTGAAACTGCATTTCTACCCCATGTGGCTAGAAATCAACAAAAAGACTTCTTACTTAAAATAGCATGAACTGAAAACCAATCGCTGCCCTTTGTGTTTTTGTTTAACAAGGGCTGAGTATAAAGTACGCTTGGCTTTGTGACCAAAGTTAGGGCCCAAGTTTTGAATAAATTCTAATGGGTTAAACACATTGGAATGCATTATAAATTCTAAAATCCAAACATATTGGAGATATTGAATTAATTTGTAGAGGTAAATCCTATTATAATTATAAATGATTAATTTCAAAGTAAAATGTGTAAAAATGCAGAATATTATATTGAAATTTAGGGGATATCAAGAGTTTATCAAAATGTTATCAAAAATCATGATTTCTAAGTAATTATTCCTAAGGCATTTATAAGGAATTGTTATTATTACTTAGGAATGCTTCATAGGAAATGAACTTTTATGGCAACAATGTCAAAGGAGAAATAATTAGAATAAATGTGATTATTAAATGATTGGAAATTCTAGAATTTCTAATTCTCTAATCATAACCTTGGAGAAGACATATTAGTTTTCTAAAATTTATTTTTAATATATTATTATACTTACATTTGGAAGGAAACTGATTTAGACAGCTATTTAATATTTTGATTTTTCTGAGTAATTTTACTTCTATTTAGTATATGTGAGTAAAACTATAATTACTCCTATTGCATTCAATAGGAAAAAAAACAGCAGAAAAATTTTAAGAGGCTTCGAATCCTAGTCTCTGAGCCAACTTGACAGGAAAAGAACAGTGGAAGTGTATTGAACACTTTTCTAAACATTGCTAAACCAGGTTTGATGAACCTACCAAAGAGAGATGACTTCTGGGAATGAACACAACTCACCACAATAAGGAAGGGGAGAGTAGTTGCCTAAGGAAGTGGAAAATCCAACTTGTCCCTTTTCATTTAAAAGGCGCCCCCTTTCTCTTGTGTAAATGTCATCAAGTAGTAAGTAATGAAAACCCGAGGAAACCCGGAGGGGCACTTGGTGCTGCTGGTAAATGATGCAAGCCCTGTTGTTGACTTACAATGAGAATAAGTTTGTGGTCTATTTATTGTTCCCTTTGGACATGAGCTCCCTCCTTTCTAATGGAAGAAGCAAGAAAAAGATGTTGAAAACATGCAACTTCATGTCAATGCCTCTGCAGAGTGAATGCAGAGCGTGGGGATCCCTAGAGGTTTATGCTTTCCTGTGACTAGGCTCACTTGGCTAAACCAGTATGGGATGGCCTACGGAACTTTGACGGCGGAGAACAGATGATCAATCTAAATAAATATCAGATAAAGTTGATTTGGGGAAGTTGGCTGATGGAGGCACTCAGTAGGGTAGATATTTTGTATTAAATTGGGCAACTTTTATCACCTTAAAATATTGCCAGTATTGTGTGCTTCGAAACAATCAAGTGTTAAGCATACACACATATTTTTTTCTGTGAATTTTTCTTCTCATTATTTCAAAATAAGCTCTATTGAGTTAAGTCTTGACTACCTATTTCAATCAAATATTTGCTACCTAGCAGTTAGCAACATTAAAAAAAACCCATAACTTTAAATGCTTCTTAATAATTTAGAATAACAAGGTTTCAGGCCCAAAGTTACAACTTTATATCTTATGAGAAATTGCTCCTCAACTGATCGAGGCACTGACTTTCTCATAAAGAGATGTGAGTCTTCTTTTTCTTCATATCGTGGTGAGACATTCAGATTTACTTCACCAGGAGATTTCTCACAAATCCGAGTACTCAGAGCATGCTTGCGTTGTTGAGTTTTCAAGAAGGAACTACTTCTCTAAATAATTAGATATTCCTAGGATTTCTGAGGTAAATATTTGCCTATGTAATTTGGTTCCTACTCAGACAATACAAATACAAACACAACTTTTATACAAAACCAATTAACATTTTTAAATTAAAAAAATTAAGGAATAAAGTAAAAATTTTAAAATCATTTATATAGACAACCACATTATTTACCATATTACCCAAATATTATAACATTTTAGAGGTTGTTTTTATCTTTGAAAGATGAATACAGAAGAGAATTATGAAAGGAAAACAAGAAAACATTTCCCAAACTATGTATTTATAACACGAAAAGCTTGTATGCAGCCATGTCAATTAGTAGGAGATGTGACGGCACTAATATATAACTAGACTGAGAACCAATGGGCTGATTAAAGAGTACTGGGTACTTTTCTACTCTTACTCAATCTTTGATTTAGCCACCTCCCCAGAGTTAGAGTCCACATGAACAAGGAATATCAAACCAGGACTCAATCATATTTCTGAGCAAAAAGATCAAGTATTGAACTTAGCCAGCTGGGTAAAAAACAAACCACTTGTGAAATGTGTCCTAGGAACAGGGAGTCAGATTGTTATTCTCGTATGTCAATGGTAGCAATGTCTTGAGTTTGGGACACTTGAATAATAGAACTGAAATGTAATACTGCAAAACTGAAGTTTTATGAGTAAAATGGATTCGGGAGTATGTGAAAAATCAGTGACGTGTAAAGAGTATTATTTTCACATATTATCCTTAAACTATTGAGAAGTTGTTTTTTTTTATTCTTTGTTTGCATAGTAACTAAGTGGCTCTCATCTACTAAGTAATGTGATGGGAATTTTATCTGTCATCTCGATTAATGCTCACACACATGCAAAACGTAAATCTCGTTTGCAGTTTATAACTGAGGAAGCTGAAACTCAGCTTTCAGCTGAAGCTGGTTCAGCTCTCACAGCTAGTATGTGATACAGCCAGAAATTAGACTCTCTGGAGCTAAGACCCATGTTCTTTCTACCAAACCAATTTGAACTTAATTGTTTTGTGTTTTGCAAGTTAACTGATCTCTGTTGCTGTGCCTTTAATTAATTGCGTAATATGTTTGAATGTTTGATCTTTCACTAATGTTAATAGGTTAAATGTTAATTGTGGGCAATTAGATTGTTTTCTATTATTCTGATCAGCAAAAACAACAATGGACTTTAGTCCAGCTGATACTCTTTGCTAGTCTTGGTTTTAAGAATAAACATTTTTTTCTCTTTTGCAAAATCAGACAAATACAATGTTTTCCTTGTAATAAATGTTATGGTATAAATGTAATAGTTTCAAAGATAATTAAGTTTTTTAAAATTTAAGATTAGACTTGTGAAATTAATATGTTATATTTAAGATATAAATATAATCACATATCCTGTAAACAGTCTGGTTATTGCTTTTATGAAAAAATTGAAAATGACTTTAAAAATATATCCAACGCTAAACAAGAGACTAACTTGATTTTGGTTGGTATAAAATTTGGACCGAGTTATGACATGTATGTTGCCAGAATTTCTGCTGTCCTGTACCCTCTGCTCTTTTCTTAAATCAATTGATTGATTCAGAAGGTAGACATATCCAAAGATTTAGAAAAAAAAGAAAGAACATTTTTTTGAGCCTCTGTTATGTTCCAATGACTGAGCTCGGTTGCTTTTCATCCACTGCCTTGCTTAAGCTATGGTAAAATTAGTATTGCTTTCTCCTCAGCACTAAGGAAAGCTGAAGTGAAAGAGGTCAGCCGATTTGGGAAATTGCACAAAAGATATTTAAACCTACATCTCACATCTCTCTGACTGTAAACCTACATCTCACCTTTTCCTGCTACTTCAGGGACTTTGTGGAGTTGCAAAAAGATCACAGACTTGACTTTCCTTTTTAGTGCTCACATAATAGATATTTGAATAATGTGAGGGGAAAACAAGAAAACCTGGGGAAATCTTAGTGATTTACATTTTAGGCCATTTCACTTAATATACTTGAATTCAGTTGCTAACATGCAATATGTAGATTGCATATTTGTAAATTGAATTCAATTCTCTTTTTTACATTGACTTTCAATTTAGTATTGATCAGGTGATATTTTTATTTTCATTTTTATGGATCCTTAGTAGACATTGATTCTTAATCAGTTAAACTTTATATTCACCATTTAGGTTTTCAAGCGAAATTTGTAAAAATATTTATTTTTAAGTATACTTATGTTTTAAGGAAATAATTTTATAAATTCTTTTGGGTGCCAGTATTCTTTAACTTTCCCCCCCAAAATTTAGGCCTGATTAATGTAATTTTTGTTGAAGCCGCTATCTACTTCTGAAAATGTTTTTTCAGAACTTTAAAAAGAGAAACATTTTGTAAAACTTATGAAGCTTACTTTCATCCTAAGGATAGAGAAGCCAAGTTAGGAATAACATGTTACGATGAAGAGAAGAAGGCAAAAATAAAAACACCATTCCAGAGCCATCATGATATATTAGTATGGTCTATATGATTAGTAAGGCTATAATTTTCAAAAATTCAAAAGCAAGTTTCATTAAATATTAATCTGGAGTTGTCCTGCCATTCCCAAATTATACACACACACACACACACACACACTTTTTGTTCAAAAATTACTTAAAAATTTACATTAGTTTGTCAAATACCATGACCAATCTAACAGCAGAGAACTTTGTTTTTTGACTAAAAACAAATTTTAGCTGACTACAAATTTTAGCTGACTCTCCCAATTTAGCTGACTACAAAATTCACCTTTCATGTGACATATGTTAGTTACACATAGAACTATAACTCAAAAGTCGTATCGGAAAACACTGTTCTAGGATATATCCAAAGCCACAATAGAGAAGGATTTACTGTACCCAGTTTGAAAGACAGTCAGCAGATCTGAGGAACTTGACATAATATAGATGAGAAGCAATGAACTCAGGATAGGCTGCAGAAGTAATCTGACTTAGTGACCATTAGGTGAAAATAAAAGTCACACATACTGGGCCTGGTTTTAGTGACTGGTTAAGCAATAGTAGTATTACTGTCAAAAGGAAGTCAGAAAATGAAATGTTATGGTAAAAGTAACAAGATCACTTTTGGGCAGTTGTTTGGGAAATGCTTGGGATTCATCCAAGTTGATTTTTCTGGCAGCAGCTAGAAATAGGTGTGGCTCATTTAAAACAAAAACAAAAACAAAAACAAAATACACAACGCCCCAGAAAAAATGTAGATGTCGGAGTCCCCATGCTGTATGAAGGCTCTGGGAGATGGATGAGAATCAGGATGACTTCATCTTTAACTGGTAAGGATCCAAATTTCCAAATTATTTCATTAAATGCATTAAATGGGGCAAGATTTTGAAAATGCAAACTATACTTTGCTATAATAAATCTTGTTTTTGGAAAAGATGGATGAAGAAATAAAAAATAAATTTACCAACATATTAAATATTTTAGATATTGCAAGTGACAAGGGATCCGTGTTGCTGAAAGTGCAGTTGTCCCACAAAGGAAACAGGCAGAATTTAAGGTGGTTAGCATCTGACGTTTAAACTTCCCTATGGGCTCATGCCAACAAATACTGCATTAAGTTTATAAATCCACTAATCAAGAAAAGAGGTGTTGAATAATGACTCACCCGGAACTTAAATAATCCTGTGATATATTTGAAGCAGGCTGACAGCATTATAGGAAATAGTGAATGCATTTCCCGTGTAGCATTTGCTTGGTTCATTTACAGTAATTTCCTGTTCCTACTCAACTATTCACTTTGTCTGAAACAGAATGTATTTATATTCAGTTCGGTAATCAGTGATGCCCACTGATAAATGGTGTGTTTGAGAAGGGTTGGTGTACTTTCAGGTTAAGTGAACCTTGAGCTGATATCATTTCCCATTTCAAGAGGATAATAGTAAGAGTGCTGGCTATTGTATGCTAAGTGTCTACTTAGTGCTTTACTTTAGTAAGAGCTTTGCACGTATTATCTAATCTTCAAATCAACTTTGTAAGGAGAGTTATATGACTGTATTTTAAAGACCTAGAAACTGAAGCTTTGAGAGTTAATATTCAATGATGCAAAATCAGTAAGAGGCAGAGCTCAATTTTGATTATTAGGTTGAATGATTCCACAGTGTGTGATCTTTCCATTGCCTTGTGCTTCCTAAACATGAAAGATAAAAAAAAAAATGGGAAGAGAAATGATCCCTTTCCACATCAATTAATTACATCACATGGAGTGACATTTATATGCTAACCTTTAAACTGTATTTTCTTAATTTTTTCTAATATCTATAACAGAAACTAATACACATGAGCAAGATGAGCAAGAGTCTTATGTTTTAATCTTTGTTCTGGAAAAACCACTTGAGCAATGGTGTGCAATGATCGTAAACACTGTGGAAGGTAAAGAATGAATTGATTTAAAAAGATAGATAGATAGATAGATGATAAATAGATATGCATGCAAACACATATATGTACCTGCATATGTGTGAGGTATGCCAGATAATTTCCCCAACTTAGGAACTGAGTTGATGTCTATAAAGAAACACCAGTGCTGTCTTTTGCAGAAATACCCTATTAAAGCATTTTTTTTTAAAAAGGAAAATAGGGAATACATTTAATATTCTACAAAAATGCTCTGCTTTGCTTTTTAGAAGCAATCAGAGGAAGAAGGTCAGTCAGCCAACCATTCATTCAAAATCTGTTAAACAAATTAACTCACCATTGATTAGTTTCTCATACAGCATGATGAGTTGATGGACTAACCAGAGGGTTCTGACATAAGACACACACAACTCTTCTTTTGTCCATGAAAGTTCTTCATTCTAATTTAATTTACTACACCCAATGAAATTCATTATGACTTCTACTTCAGTTATGTATGGGATTAGACTTTTGAAATTTATGTGTGACATTATTTAATATTCTCTTAGAGCCCTGATAGTAATAAAAACCTCAAAATTTGCTCTTGTCAATATCTTACAGACACTAACATTATCTATTTTTCTTCACATACAAGTTTCAAATGAATTCTCATAGATAAGTAAGGCAAGTAAAATTGAAAACAAATTTAGCCAAAGGAAAGAAGATATGTGAAAATATTTATATAGAGATGCCTTAAATGCTACCAACATGCATTAAGAAATGTGTTATATAAAAGCAACTTTCCTTATCTCTAGGTGAAATATCTAGTCATGCTAAATGTTTTTTGATAAGTTTTGACATTTTAAAATGAAAGCTATTTTAACAAACCGCAATCAAGAAAAATGCTTAAGCATTTTAAATGCTGCCTGATATAATGAATATATATATTCTGTTTCTCTTGCATATAGGGATTTTGTCAAATGGCATTTTTGGTATATTATGAAAAATTCTGAAAATAATGATATAAATTTAATGCTTGCATTTTAGAGGTGGAGAACAAGAATAATGAGTCAAATAGCGTGCTAATATAACCTTCAACCAAATAAAACTTTCATCTCCAATACTTTTATATTTTAACAAATTTGTTTTCATTTACTATATTTGATCATAACCAAAGATATCACTGTTTACAATCTTCTTTGAGAACAAATCAGAAAGGCAAATGTCTGTAGAGTGAATTGTGTTCTAGAATATTTTACTGACTGAAGATTGTTTTTTAACTCAAAACTCATCTTAAATGGAAATGATAACAATGCTAAGCACTTTTATGATGCTTTTTTCCTTCTAAATAACTCATTTAATTAATTCTAATTAATCTTTACAACACCCCTGTGAGGTGATAAATTGACTAGAACTGTTCCCCAATACTGATGTAATTAATTATGGTCATGTACGTATATATTAAAAACACAGTTGTATTTTACTTCTTAAATTTGTTTTTAGCTTCAAAAATAATGTAAATTGCAACACATTCACTTGAAGAAATAACGTTGTAAAATAAGAACAGATTTAAAAACATGTCTGTTGACCCTGTAGGGGAAAACCAGACTTGGGTTTGGTTTTCCCGTTTGTGTGTGTAGCATATTTGAAGTGAGAGCATCCTGGCCCGGGACCTGCGGGACCCTAGAGCCTCGCTTTAATTTTCTCATTAACTACATGCCTGACCTTGGAATTTATTTTTCTCGGCTGTATGATAGTGATAATGTTACCTGCCTGGCCTATATCATATGGATATTTGAGGGTTAAATGTGACAATATATGTGAAAATACATTATTATCTTAAAGCATTTAAAAATATAAATTATAAAACTATGACATCAAAGATAACTAATACTATAAAAACATGTTCTTAAGGACAGAAACCGAGAGTTTAGGGGACTTGCCCTTTAATTCATGACACCAACATTAAAAAATGTATGTATTAAGTGTCTATTAGCACAGAGAGCACACTCGAGAGACATGGTTGAAGGTCATGTACAGAGTGGGCAGGGTGCACCTGAGGAGCCTGTGTAAGATGCATATATTCACTATGAGCCCATCAGGCATGGCCTGTCCTGGCGTTAAGTTTCTTAATTAGTGCATTGAAAGGAGGAAGCATGGGGGAGAGTGGTGGCGGGAAAATGGAGACAACTGTACTTGAACAGCAAAAAAAGAAAAAGAAAAAAAGAAAGGAGGAAGCATGGGACAGTAAGTCCTTCTGAATGGATGATCTGATTTATGAATAATAGAGAAATCTATAGGTCTCATCCTCTTTTTCATGTTTAATTATAACATGGAAAAATGATCAAACCTAAGGATAGTGCTGACTATAGTCATGAAGTGACCAGTGTGCTAATTACTGCAGACACCCCTTGAACTGCGCAGTCTGAGAAACTCTGCCTCACTCAGAACCTTTCTTCTCCTTAGAGCAGAACGGCTCCCAGCTTAGGCACTGCCATCCTCATTTATCTTTTTTGCTTTCTTCTCCTTCTTGGTAGGTATCTACTTTTGAGGTTCCTTTGCTGGTAATTTCATATTTGTCAGGCCTGTAAACTTGGAAATCTCCACAGCTCACAGTACTTGGCCTTTTTCCTGTTTGCATTGACTACTTCGATCGTCTCATTTATTTCATTGGCTGTGCTGCCATTGACTCTCAAATACCTTTGCTGGTTTCACATTTCTTGCTTACACTTCTCCCCTGACCTCTAGAGTCATATTTCCAGTACCTAGTCATCATCTCAGCTTGACTATGTCGGATGTGTATCTCAGACTTAAGAGACCCAAACCACATTCTTGACTCTCTCCTGTTTCTGCTCCGTTCCACCTTTATCTTATTAGTTAGTACTTTGCAACTCCGCTCTTCCAATTACTGAAACAAATCCTCTTTATTTCTTTCCGTATCATATACTTCACATATCCTATTGGCTCCACCTGCAAAACATATCCACAGTTTGTCTCCTTATCACATCCACTAAAACACCCGAGTTTAAGCTACTGTTATCTCTTCCTGTCCTAATAGTTCCTAACTGTTTTTGCATCCACCCTGGCTACCCTGGAGTATATTTATAAAATACAATTTATAATAAGTGATTGATTTGTAGTTCTCAAACTTCATCATGAATTAGAATTACATGAAAGTCTTGTTACAACATAGATTGCTGCGTTCCACTCTCAGAGCTTGTGATTCAGTAAGTGGGCCACAGAATTTGCACTCTATCAAGTTCCTGAGTGATGTGAATGCTGATGATTTGGGACAATCCCTTGAGAATCAGTGATGTAGAGTTTGTTACTCAAAGTATGGTCTACTGACTAAGAATATCAGTATGACTGGAGAACTTGTCAGAAATGCAGAATTTCAGACGCACTGAAGCAGAATTTGTATATTAACATGATTGCAAGGTAATTCTTTCATACATGACAGTCATAGAAACACTAATGAAGAGTATTTTTTTTTTTACACTTCAGGTAACATAATAGTATTACTTTACTCAGAATAGATTTGCATCTCAATATAGATAAAACTCTAAATACTACGTTTAGAAAGTACTGCATAATCCGGCCTATCGTTTAACCCTCTGACTTTCTCTCCTACCACACACATTTACTGATTCACAGCCCTCTTGCAGCAAAGGGTCTCCTTGCTCTTCCTTGACCAGCTATGTTCTGACTCAGGGAATTGCTACTTGCTTTTTTCCCCAGCCAGGAATACTCTTTCCCCAGTAACCAGGATGCTTATTTCCTTACTTTCTTTAGTGCTGTGCTCAAAGGTCACCTAATCAGAGAAGACACTTTTACCAACAATATCTGATAACAGCCCTTTCCCTAACCTGCTACTTCTTTTATATCTTAACCTGCTTTAGTATTTTATTTTAGTTTTCTATGCGACACTTATGATATGACATACTATATATTTACCTATTTATTAGCTAATTGTATTTCTAGAATGCATTTTTTTTTTTTTGCTACTGGTATTTTTACTTTTTTTATGTGCTTACAACACTGTCAGGCATATAATAGACATAAATTTATTTTGATTGAATAAATAAAAGTTTTCTGAATCTTTTCCCAAGTCTGAATTTTGAGTGGGAAAATATGACAGTATGTCAGTACTAGGGCATTGAGGAGGGCGAAAAAGAAGTAAATATAATTCAAGATTAAGATTCAACAAATGAGGGGAGAATGACTAGACGACAGACTTTTACCCACAATTTTTCTTAGGTTTTTATAAATGAGAAGATTGATTTGCAATTTATGGGTACAACATGTTCTCAAGTAATGTCGTTTCATTTAGCACCATTTCATTAGTCTTGATGAGATGCCCTAGGAACTTAGCACTTTGTTAAATTTATTGGGGTGGCTTTGACTAATAGGATCATGTATGTTTCAAGTGTACATTTCTATTATGATCTGTATGTTACGTGGTGTGCCCACCACCGAGAGTCAAGTCGTCTTCTGTCGCCGTACATTTGGCTCCCTCTGTGCTTTACTGTCCCCCACCTCCTTCCCTGTGGTGACCACCATACTTTTGTCTGTGTCCATAAGGTTCAGTTTTATGTCTTACATACGAGTGAAATCATATGGTTCTTAGCCTCTTCTGACTGACTGATTTCATTTAGCATAGTATTCTCAAGATCCATCCATGTTCTTGCAAATGGCAGCATTTCCTCTTTTTTTTATGACTTAATGTTACCAAACAGAATATGGGGCTTGGCTGTTCAAAGCCCACAGGCAAATTCCGGAGGCAGAGACTTGGTGAAAAAGGAAAGAGGTCATTTATTCAAAAAACAATTTGGAAGAAGGGCAGGTTTCTGCCTCAGAGCTCATTCCCTCCAGAACACCCGGCTACTCTCTGCCAGATCCCTGAAAGGCTGTGCCCACAGTTCCCTCGGATATTTAAGAATAGCGTCCTTTGTTAACCGCAGGTGGCTGTAGCACAAGTATCCAAGAGCTTAGCTTCTTTCCCTGCCATTGTTAGGCCTCCGGTTCCTTCCCGGAGTCTATGCCTGTAGCCTGTGCTGTGCCACCGACCCTTACTGCTCCAAGGGTCCCAGGGCCACTGCCAAGCTGTGCAGGGCGCTGCTGGCCCTGATGCCCACCAGTCCCACAAACGCTCCAGCTCACACATCTATTCCATGGATGCCAGAGGAAGAGGACAAGTTTCTCTCTTTCCCCCTTTTAAATCTCTCATTCTAAACTTCCCATGGGCTCCAAGAGGATACAGTGCCCCCAGCCAATCCCACCCTTTTCCCAGGCTAGACTGGCAGGTTTTACACCAGCACAGCACCTCCCCTTGCTGCTGTGTCCTATGGTTTCCCCTTCAGTCAGGAACTGGAAGGGAGCAGGAGGGCTTTCCCTTTGGTCCATTAATCTCGCTAGCATACACAGACTCAGCACAATGACTTCCTCCTCCCATGCTCTGCCCGGAGAAGGTAGGGAATCTGCAATCCCACACAGTACTAGGTTGGTTGCCCATGCAATGTGACCCTGTCACACTGCCTCGGACATTTCCTGTGGCCCCTCCCTCACTCGGGATGCCATGCAAGCCAAGGCATTGGTATCATTAGCTCTTGTTTATATTAATAAGCCTGTGGTAAAATTGGTATCATTACATAAGTCATTTCTATTAAAGTTGCAGAACCTATTGCTGATGTTAAGGGAGGGCGTACTGTAGCTCTTATGTATAAGACATATTCTCCTCAGTTTCATACTTTATTGTAGGATGATAGACCAACATGATAGAAATTCACTAATGCATTAACTGTTTAAGTAAATTCACACCAAAGGACCCAGCTGTGATGACTTTGGGCTGAAGAATTTTTAATTAATGGTGATAATGTACATCAGTGTGTACAGTTAAGAAGAGATAGACAGTGAGAAGATGCAGGGATAGGTGTTAGAATTGTTTTTATCTAATGCCTTTGTTAATGGTCCAGAAGAAAGTGAAAATTTCATTAATTAAATTCACTGGTTTCTAAATTGGAAGGTGCCAGTGACACCAGAGAGAAGAAGAAAATGCAGAAGGCCTTAGAGGAGACAGACAGAGTGGAGAGATATGAGTAGGAATTCCATCTGCAAGAAAAAGAAGTCTGATTTAAATATGTAGGACATATTCAAACTGTTCTCTATTATGTTAATATCCCTTTGATGATGATGTTAGCATTGATAATGTTGAGAAGATTAATTTATTATGGCTCAATTCTGACTCTTCTGCATCAAGAGTGGCTCAACCATTATGTGCAATAACCCATCACAAAGGACCTGAATATAGCAAAAGGCAAATCTCATTCCTAAGCTAAATTAGATTTGTATTTAAATAGGTCTAGGGGTATTAGGTGGGTTGGCCCATATGAGGAAGCGTATAGTATCCTGGGAAATAATTCCTCCTTTAGGAGGGGACTGGGGGCAATTTAGACAATGGGTGAAAGGTGGAGGGAGAGGCGTTTCTGTGCTCAGGTTTTCATTTAGATTGTGTTATGGCCTAGCCTCCATGGACTCATTTAGGAATCCCAGAGTGACATTTTCACAATTTAAGAACCAGTAAATCTATTAGGGTGAACCATATATAATTGGTCATAAATGACCAGATATTGGTAATTTCATATGTTTTAACCGATGAGGTATTTAGTATAAGAATACTGAAGCCATAAGGTAGCAGCTACCCTGCTCTTTCGAGTGTGGGCGCCTGCACTCAGAAAACACCCTGCCAGCCCCAGTCGATGCTGACCACTGGGTCAGGGCCCTGTGGTGGGCAGCATTGGAACGCTTCTTTTTGTGTGTGTGCTAGTAATGGAAATGGAGCTTCTAGTGCGAATTAGCAGCTGGAAGAAGAAATAAAGAAAATGAATTTCAAGGGGTACCCAAGAAAACTAATATATAGATGGGAAAAACCTAAGGTTTTTGAGAGTTTCCACAGAGACGATATTTGGGGTCAGAAATGCTAATTTAAAGTTCTTTTGTCATGTTTATATTTTGCCACAGGCTGTGGCGACATAGAAAATACAGTTATATACTTAGTATAGCAGGGACCAAAACAGTAGAAATAGAACCCGAAGGACTTTAGGAATTCTGCGATTTGTTTCAAGACTGTAATTGCTCAGATTCTCCTTTCCGCTCTCATGTAGAATGTGTCTAGGGCAGCCGATGATATTCTCAGAGGTAAAGTGTAGCCACTTTTGCGAGTTTAGAATGAAGGTAGAATCACGGTGCTGTTGAGACCGGTGTTGTTACCATGTGCGCCTGTTAGGAAAACATGCTTTTGGCCCTCACTCAGACTAGACCGCTCAGAACACCAGGTGTTCTCTATCTGGAGAGCCAAGAAAACTATGAGACTCCCAACAGTCTGCAGCCGTAGGTGCAATAAAGCAAAGGAGAAATGTATGCAGACATGCACGCCAGCCTTCCGTGCAGAACGCCCCTGTTTTGTACCGTGTGAGGGATGTTAGTCCACACACTGTACACTCTGATTCTCAGCTGCCTTAGGTATAAAATGACAATGGCACCAGAGGCTCTTGAGTGCTTTTTCCTAATGTAGTATTCAATTACACTACTGCATTGAACTTTCAGTGGATTAGTAGGTTTTGTCTACATCCTTCACTTTACTAGAGAGCAATTATGTCACTGAAATAATAAAAAATCAACAAATACAAATTAGCAATAATAATAATGATAAGTAGCTACCAGTTAATGACAATGATTGGTTATCGTGTGCTAAATATGGTGTTCAGGATTTTTCATGAATTATCTGATTTTAAATCTCAAGTATGTTTAGCCTCATAAAGCATGGAATAACAAAGACTGGGATGGCTAGAATTAGACAGCTTTTGAGGTTTTTATTCCTACTGCCACTGGATTGCACACAGTGGCTTTTCCTGCTGTAGAGAAGTGTTTTCCAATATTTTTTAATTAATAGAAGATGCAGTGAATAAAGTGGAAATAAAGAAACCAGAAAGTTATACTGTGCAAGTAGTATGATTTTTAAAAAGTTCTCATTCAAGGACATGTTCACTGATTTTGAGAGAGAGAAGGAGGGTGGGGGGCATCTATGTGAGACAGAAACATCAATCTGTTGCCTCCTGTATGCAGGCACCCCTTTCCAGCGATCGAACCTACCACCTAGGAATGAGCCCCGACTGGAAATGGAACCGGCAGCCTTTCAGTCTATGGGACAATGCTCCAACCAACTGAGCCACACTGGCCAGAGTGTGTGTGTGTGTGTGTTTAAAAACAGAAATGTAATTTAAGACAGTAAGGTAGGAGGGCTCTCTTTCTCAAGCAACCAGGAGAATGCTATCAATACAATCCACTTTATCTGTTTTATACAACCAATAAGAGAGTAGATGAACTTTATCAAAATCCTTACTGCCACTTTATCTAGAAAGATTTCTCTAAAGGCCAATTTTAATTCTACCTCCCTGGCTTTGCCTCATGTCTAAATTTATATATGATGAGCACCAAAGAGAAGCATGCTAGATTAAAACATTTTTTTTCATTCTTATAAAACATCAAAACACAGTGTAGGGCCCATTGATTTTTATGCAGGTGTCCTCTCTTTAGTATTTCAGAAACTTACTCACACAGAGTAACTGGTAGTTCTAGACTCCTTAATCTCTCAGCTGCCAAGATTCCCTGATCTAGAGTGGATAGTCAACCATCCTTAATAGGTGATTTATAGTAGGGCAACAAGTGCTATTGGACACCTGGAGAGTGGAGTAAATGCCCTGTATTGAGCAGCTGAGGACATTTCTTGACAGATTTTGTTTTGGGTAAAAATGTAAGGCATTTTCTCCTACAGATTTCTTAAAACATATATTTTAATGGAAAGAAAATCCATATGGTATTGACTTATTAAATGTTTTTAAAAATTAGATATTGGGAAAGCCTTTTATATTTGTATTTTTCTTAGAGAACATTTTATTTCACCAAAAAAAAAATAAAAGAAAAATGTCCTAAAAATTCGTGGTTAGTTCCAAATTTAAAGTCAGATTTGACATGGATTTTAAAATATGACCAAACAAAAATAAGTCTGTGGCTTCAAAGAATAAAGTAAGCTATAGAGGGGGAGGCAGGCAAGCTGTTTTTCTGGAAGACTCCTTATCCCCTCAGTCAAAACACAGCAGCAAACAACTAAACAGAACCCTCAAGTAGTCACAATGAATGGGAGTTCAGTACATAATTTTACAGAATTTATAACTTCACTGGTACAGGGCTGAATATCAATTCATGATTTCTTTTTCCTTTATGCTACAAGAGCAAAGAAGTCTGTTAAAAGGGGTAATGAATTGCGTGGGATGTAATTGCTATTCTGTCTGTAACTGTTACTGGCTTAGAATGCTTCTGAGTGAGCCAGAGGGAGGTTGTACTGTGTAGCCTCTAATCCATATTTGTTAGTAAACAGAGAGGAAAAGAAGAAATAACCATTAGGTATATGCTAGGTACTTTATATACTCTAGGTTAATATAATTTTCATTATATTAACCTTAGGGATTAATATCCACACACTACATTTGAAGAAGGCTTACGTAGGTAAAGAAACTTACCCTTTATTTATAAAGGTTTTAGATCTTGAATATGAACCTAGATCTACTTTGCTCCAAATAGTCCTTTTCATTACTTTCTTTGTTAAAGGAAACAAACAAACAAAACAAACAAAAAAGTAAGTGAGAAAGAAGCAGTTACACGTATACGTACACAAACACTCTTTAAAGAATGAATAGCATACTGGTCAGGAGAAAGTGTAACTGAATTATTTTCTTAATTTGCCTTTGTATATCTGAGGACAACATAATCAGTAAAACATAGAAAAAATATATATAACCTTATACAAGGTAATTATCTTTTATCAGGTATCATTCCTGCTGTGTTCTCAAAAAACTCTATTAATTTCCATTTGAAATTTACTTATCAATTAAAAAATTAAGAATTATAAACTTCTAATTTTCATAGTCTAAATAATAGGCATATAAATGTTTTCTTTTCTTGTTAGCCCAAATGTAATAGGAGTATATTAAGAAGAGAAAACAAGTAACATATGAAAACATGTATAGCTAAGTGCATATACAAATATCATAAATTAATATCTCATCAAATTTTATTATTTGCCTTTAAGTTTTTATTTATCCAGGCACAAGTTTTATAAGGGAGTGATGGGGAAAATAGTAACAGTCTCTAAGGCAAATACAAAAATTAGTTTTAATACTCATATGAGTTTGAAATCCAAATTTATGTATTTAAGTATATTTTATTGATTATGCTATTATAATTCTCATCTTTTTTTCTCTCCTTTATCTCCTTCTGCCCTGCATCCCTCTTCCCTCCAGCATCTCCCTCCTTAATTCATGTCCATGGGTTGTCATTATAAGTTCTTGGGCTTCTGCATTTCCTATATTATTCTTAATATCCCCCTCTGTATTTTGTACCTACCAATTATGTTTCTTACCCCCTGTACCTTTTCACCCATTCTCCCCCTCCCCACTCCCTGCTGATGTCCCTCCATTTTGGTGATTCTGCTCCTGTTCTAGTTGTTTGCTTAGTTTATTTTTGTTTTTGTTTTTAGGTTCAGTTGTTCATAGTTGTGAGTTTATCGTCATTTTACTGTTCACAGTTTTGATCTTCTTTTTCTTAGATCAGTCCCTTTAACATTTCATATAATAAGTGCTATATGATGATGAACTCCCTTAAATTTACTTTGTCTGGGAAACACTTTATATGCCCCTCCATTCTATATGATAGCTTTGTTGGATAGAGTAATCTTGATGTAGGTCCTTGCTTTTCATGACTTTGAATACTTCTTTCCAGCACCTTCTTGCCTGTAAGGTTTCTTTTGAGAAATCTGCTGATAGTCTTATGGAAACTCCTTTGTAGGTAACTGTCTCCTTTCTCTTGCTGCTTTTAAGATTCTCTCCTTATCTTTAATATTGAGTAATTTAATTAACGATGTCTTGGTGTGTTCCTCTTTGGGTCTAAATTCTTTGGGACTCTCTGAGCTTCCCGGACCTGCACGTCTAGTTTCTTTACTAGAGTGAGGAAGTTCTCGTTCATTATTTTTTCAAATAAGTTTTCAATTTCTTTCTCTTCCTCATCTCCTTCTGTCACCCCTATGATTCAGATGTTGGAAACTTTAAAATTGTCCCAGAAGTTCCTAAGGCTCTCCTCATTTTTTTGACTTCTTGTTTCCTCTTTCTGTTCCAGTTGAATGTTTATTTCTTCCTTTTGTTCCAAATCATTGATTTGAGTCCTGGTTTCCTTCCCTTCACTGTTGTTCCCTGTATATTTTTCTTTATTTCACTTTGTGTAGACTTCACTTCTCACTTTATTTTGCAACTGAACTCAATCATTTCTGTGATCATCCTAATTACCAGTATTTTGAACTCTGCATCTGATATGTTGGCTACCTCCTTGTCACTTAGTTCTTTTTCTGGAGTTTTGATCTATTCTTTCATTTGGACCATATTTCTTTGTCTTGGTGCGCCTGTTAGGTTGTAAGGGGTGGAGCCTTAGGTATTTGCCAGGGCAAGGCAACTTACTTTGCGGCACTGTGGTACTACATGTGGGGGAGGGGTCAGAGAGGGAACAATGCCACTCTCTCAGCTCTTGCCCCACTTTCAGTCACTTCCCCCAATACCCACAAGAAAATTGTACCCTTCTGGTGCTGATTCCCAGAGGGGTGGGCATGTGTATGTTCTAAGACCCCCATGGGCCTCTCCAGTGGACTCTCCTGTGAGATTGACAGTTTCTCCTGCCACCGCAACCCCCACATATTTTTACAGTCAGAGGTTTTGAAGCTTTCTTTTCCAGCATTGGAACCCAGGGTTACACAGCCTGTCTTGCTCCCCAGTTGTTCCTTCTGGCTTATCCATACACAAATGTGGGACCATCCAGTCTGCCAACTGCTGCCTTGCCATGCCTTCTCTCTGCCCTAGCTGCCTGTTTCCACCCCTCCTACCCGTCTGGATGAATGTTTCTTCTTTGACTCCTTGGTTGTCATCCTTCCATGCAGTTATATTTCCTAGCAGCTCTGGTTGTTTTTCATTTTTAAATTGATTGTTATCCTTCTTTTGGTTGTGTGAGGAAGTGAAGCATATCTACCTATCCTCCATCCTGGCCAGATGAAATCCCAATTTATTTACAAATTTAAACTAAGGTTTCTAGGTTAAATATCAGTTTGTTGCCAATTTGTAAGATTGGATTGTTTCATTTCATTAGTTTTGAAACCAGATACGTGATTTACAAATATTTTCAATCATTTTTGTCTTTTTATTTTTTAATAATATTCAGTAAAGTGCATATATTATTAAATATTCTGAGGCCTAGTTTATAAGTTTTTTAATGGGGCATGAGTTAGGAGTCATATTTAAGAAGGTTTGACTAACTCAATGTCACAAATATTTTCTTCTGGGTTCTAGAAATTTAAAAAATTTTAGATTTTACACTTGGACTATGAACAATTCTGTGGTAATTCTTCTGTGTTTTGTGAGTTATACACCAAAACTATTATTTTACAAGATAAATATCAAGCTGTTCCAGTAGCATTTATTGAAGAGATAAATATTTCAACACTTTGTACTTTCCACTTTGGCAAAAATCAATTGACCATATACATGTGTCTATTTCTAGACTCTTTTATGTTCCATTGATCTATTTAGTTGTCTTGATGCCAACCTCATTGTTTTGACCTTTGTAGCTTTAAAATAAATGTTGAAATCAGTCAGCTTAAGTCTTCTTAGTTCTGTTTCCAAAGTTGTTTTGGTTGTTCTAGATCTTTTGTATTTTCATATAAATGTTATAATAAGCTTGTCAGTTTCTATAAAATTTACTGATATTTTGATTGAGATTGCATTAACACTATAGAGAGAATTGACATCTAAACAATACTAAGTCTTCCAATGCATGGATGCATGATATTGCTAATTTATTTGATAGTCTAAATTTTTTCTAAGCAAAATTTTGTAATTTTTACATCTGACAGATTCATTTCTAAATAGTTTATATTTGTATACTATTGTAAATGGTATTTTAAAAATTATCACTTCTACTTGTTCATTGCTAGTAACAGAAATGTAATTGACTTTGTAATATTTATTGATTAGTTCTTGGGGCTTTTTTTGTAGATTCCATTGGGTTTTCTACATAGGTAGTCATGTTGTTTGTGAATAAAAGTACTTTTAATTCTTTATTTGCAACTTGAATTTTTTTTCTAGCTTCATCGCACCAGTTAGCACTTTCAGTGTGACATTGTATAGGAGTGGGAGAGGGACATCCTTGTTTTGTTCCTGATCTTAATGAGAAAGTAATTCTGTTTTCTTGAGTACGTACAATGTTAGATCTGTATTTTTTATAGATACCTCCTACCTGTTCCTTAAAAACTTTTTCAACAGTAATAGATGTTGGATAATGTCACACTTTTTTATATCTATTGAGAATATTATATAATTTTCCCCTTTTGGTTTAATGTGATGAATTATATGTTATATATTATTGGTTTCTTTTGCTAAATTATATTTAGAGTCATTGAACTTTTGTTTATGGATATTGTCTATAATTTTCTTTATTGTAATAATTTTGTCTGCTTCTGATATCAGGATATGTTTTGCCTCATAAAATGGATTGGGAATTATTCCATTCTCTTCAATTTTCAGAGTTTGTACAGAACTGATTTTATCTTTTTCTTAAATGTTAGCTTGAATTTATCACTGAAGCCATGCAGGTCTGAAATTTTTTTTTTTTGAAGTTTTCAAGTACAAATCTAAAAATTTTAAACAGACTTAGGGTTATTTAGTAAATCTATTTCTTCTTGAGAAAGCTTTGGTAGTTTTAGTATTTCAATGCATTTGTTCATTTTATCTATGGTGTTGAAATTATTGGCATGAAGTTGTTTATAACATTTTCTTATTATCTTTTGAATATCTATCAAACCTCCTGTGGTGTTACATTTGTTCATTACTTGTATTTAAAATTTGTGTCTTTTTTTGTCTTTTTTTATTTTTTTGATCATTTTAGCTAGAGGTTTATTAATTTTCTCATATTCTCAAACGATCAGTTTTTTATTTAATTTCTTAATTATTTTTCTCTTATTTATTTTATTTATTTTTTATTCTGATCTTCATTATTTTCTTTCTTCTTCTTACTTGGGACTTAATTTGCTCTTCTTTTTATAATTTACCTATATGTTCCTCAATACTTTTTATTGTCAGTTATTATCTTTTTAACTATGGCAACCCAGTGCTGGTAAAGTGGTTGCTGTCTCATCGTTTTAATCTGCATTTTACTTATGGCAAAAGATGCAGTTTTATAGCATTTCTAATTCTTAGAATATCTTTTATCAGTGTATCTGTCAACATTTAAACACTTAAAATGACAATAAATACATTATTCATTTCTAATTCCTTTTAGTACTTCTAGGCATCCTAATATAAAATTACCATTAATGGTAGCCAATACTTTGTAAGCACTTACTTGGGTCTAGGCTTTTTATATATCTTATTCAATTCTTACATAATCTCATAGGTGAAGAAAATTATGTTAAGTGAGCTTTAATAACATAGAATTTACAGGCCAGACCCATCTAATTATTTACTTCCATAATGGCTATATGCTAAGAATATGTTATGTTTTAAAGTGTTGTTAAAGGAAACAAGAAAATGAGACAGAAACCTGTGTGGCTTGGAAAGCTTAAAATATTTAATACATGTCCCTTTACAACAAAGTTTGCTGACTTCTGACTTACAATGAAATACAACTGGTTCGAAACCAGTTCCACCAATTCTGGAATGAAGGTTTTACAACCGACAATGTACTTGCAAGTCCTCCTAGTTTATCTATAGCAACTAGTGTTGCTATAGTTAAAAAGAGTAGGGGACAATAAAATAAACACACAAGCCTATGTTTTTAAAAAAGATAAATTGTGTTGGATATTCTCTGCTATAATATAGAGCCTAAGACTTGAGGAAGGAAATTTGAACATGATCTCTCAAACATACTTGAGGAAAGAGAAAACAAACAATGGTTGTATAAGACCTAAAGAGGACGAGTACCATAGACTATACTCTGAGGATTAGTGCATGTCTTTACTCCTCCACAGTACGTAGGCTTCCTTACTGTGGAACGGATGTACTCACCCAGAAGGACAAAGAAAATAGAATGTTTATGATGTAGGAAGACAGACTAGCCTAGGGTAACAATTTATATTAGAAAGAAAATCACCAATCTGAGGGAATGGATTATTTGAGTAGAAAATGGTATAGTTATTCATCCATCTGTTGATGTACATTTGGGTCATTTTTCATGCTTTGGCTGTTGTGAATAATGCTGCTACATACATGGTAACCAAGTGTCTTTTTGAGTCCCCGCTTTCCATTCTTTGGGGTTGTTGGGGAGGAAACATATTCCTTTTAGATTCTGTGGCTAGTCTAATAATCAAATTAACATAAGACAGGCTAACAGCAGAGAAAACTAAGAATATAAAGGCCTGCAGGCAGTTAGGCAGTTGGGGCTTATGTGCCATTCTAAGCTAAGGAGAAGGGGTAGGAATCTGGGTATATACATACAGTGGAATATTATGTGAACGGCAAATGGAATGGAATTCTGATACATGCTGTAGAACATGGATGAACCTTGAAAACACTATACTAAGTGAAATCAACCAGAAAAAAAAGACAAATATAGTATAATACCACTTACATGACATACCTAGGACAAGCAGATTCATAGGAACAGAAAGTAGGATAAAAGTTACCAGGAGGAAATGTGGAGCTGTTCAACAGGCACAAAGTTTTTCTTTGGGATGATGAAAAAGCTCTGGAGATGAATAGTGATAGTAGCACAGCACTGTGAATGTAGTTGATGTCACTGATTTGCACACTTAAAATGGTTTAAATAGTAAGTTTTAGGTTGTGAAAAAAAGAAATTGGTACAGTTAGATGAACTGTACAAAGGTACCTACTCTGACATTGCAGACCAAGTGTCAATTCTGGGTATTGACAAAGTGACATTCACAAATCAAGGCACTCAGCTAGTTTTTGGGTGAACCATTTTGCGTCCTCTGTGCCATCTGGAAATCCGAGTTGATTATCAGGGGTGGTTGGGATAATAGTAGGCTTTCCCTTGTGATGATCAGCACGGCACTGTGCTCATGTTCCCCCCTTACCTATCGTTTCTGCCTGTCTCCTCTATTCTTCTTTAAAGAACCATGTAACCAACCACTCTACTATTAAGTCCTCAATGATAAATAAAAATATAAGCTTGTACATTAGTTTCTTTTAATTTATCTCCCCTGTTAGTGCTATTTTTTTTCTAAATAGGTTTGTCAATTGGAACTCATATCCAAAAATATAAATTTTAAATTCCCAGAGCAACATCATTATATTTTATTGTAAAATAATCATATTTGAAAGAACTAACATGTGAAACTGAAATCACCACCCATCTTTAAAGAAGGCTTTAGCTGGTGCCAAACTCTTTGTCTTGAATCTTGAAATTTTATCATTAGTCACTAGATGTTTTTCATTCTTAAAAGAAATTAAATCTATTCTTTTCTCATTAGAGTGAAACACCCTTAAATATGAACAACTAAAAATTCAGACAGTCTATTTGTACAGGCTGTAAAATATGAATGCTTGCTTGAGAATCACAGTGTTCTGTGTTGTCTGCCATTGATGACTAGGCTAACACAATTATAATGTTTTATATTTCAGAATGGCAATGTAACTGATCTCAAAGGACACATGAAACCTTTTTATCCACATCCTTTTGTGCATTGCTAGGTCATATTGGTTTCTTTCCAGAATATCCTCTAATTTAATTTTCCTTTGAATAATTGTTTACCAGATCAAATCTATCTTTATTTTCCCCTAGAAATCCTTTTGACCTTTACAGAAGACTGGACTTATAACTGAACAGTATGCCAATAGAAACGATAAGATTTGTTTTAAGACTTTTAAAATTTGCTTGAAAGTAGTGGTATAGTAGTAAATATTTAAAAGCTCCTTTCTTACACATTCTTAGCAAAATGCATGATACAATATTCTTTAAGCATTATTTGTGAGACTGTTATGAATATTTTCATTAAAAAATAAATTAATTTTGTTAACCCTCAATACAGTGTTTCTTCTTGAATTTTTCCCCTGGCTAGCAAATATATAATAACTTATATAATCTGACTTTATTACCTTATATATTTGCAATAATTCCTGGACTTATAGTTGATATAAAACAGTGTATAATGGAATAGCAAAGCTAGTATTATATATATATATTTTTTTTAGTAGGGACAAAATTACATATATAACTGAACCAGGTATGTTGTCAAAGTCACATTTTAAATTATCCATTTCATCTTTGCATATTAAAACTATAAACACTCTTTGGTCATGTTGAAACTAAAATAATAGTAAAATAAAACAGTATCTTTGTCTATCCTATATTGTTTTCCATTCCGTTATTCAAGGTCCTTTATAATTTGCTGTTACCTGACTTCTCCAAATTACCTTCTTTTTTCTTTATTTTCTTTTTAATAAATTTTATATTCTTTCAGAAATAGCCTACGTATTTTGTTGAAGAGTGATTGCTATATGATATTAATTTTTCACTGATATTTATGCATTTATTTTGTGATTAAAATGCTTTCCAAGTGTTTACTCACAAGAGTCTCATCTTGTCACTGAAGCCCACATTGTACCTGCTCTATTCAGTCAGCTCTGATTGTCTGACTTGTCTATTTTCTGAACTATTCTAACATATAATTTTAAAAATCATTGGCATTTTTACTGTTATATGTATTTTCATTGTATTTGTCTTGAGGCTTCAACTAGAGAGACTTCAGGGACACGAAAAAGGATTTATATCGCTTCAAATCTTTATTACCTATCATATAATGGATACTGAATATATGTTATTGCATAATTAAGTCCACTTATTTTTAGTTATAATTAATGTTTATGTAATAATTAAACCATAGGCAGTTGAACATAGGAAAAAACTGAAGAAAACATGTCCCAATTAAAGATTAGGGATCAAAGAGTATATAGAAAGTAAGCTTGTGGCAACAATGCGGATACTAAGGTAAGATAGGTGATTCACTTCACCCCTGTTGTTTTTTTTTTAATTTAATCTTTATTGTATTTTTTTCCCATTTCCATTTAATCACCTCTGTTTTGATTAAAGAGATGTTTATGCTACTGAAATGGGGTGCGGAGCAAGGGGTCCCAAAAATATAGTAGATATTTCCCACAGCCTTTGGTTGGGGAAAGGGAGAGTAGATGATAAGGCTTAAGATACTTTTCATAACAATGACAAGTGGATAGCTGTGCCTTTTCTGAAGGGAAGTGGGCTGCTGACTGGGTAAAAGGTCTAGTGACTTTTAGAACATATGGTACCAAATATAAGGTAGGAAGCTCCAGGGCAGCATTTAAAATAGGGGTTGGTCTGCCATGAACGCAGGAGAAGTAGAGTAGCAGCCATGACTGGCAGTCATGCATTTTAAAAGGGTGTAGAAGGCCACCCATCTGCAACATCCCCCAACCCCGACAGCCTGCCATGAGGTGTAGTGTGTAAGGAGGTGCCACACCATTTGAAGTAAGGAAATGCTCCAGTGTTTTGGATTATGAGCTAGAGTAAGAAAGAGACCCACTGGGAAACCTGCCTGGAGAACACAGTGGCAGAGCGGATGGAGCCGCGCAGGGGACCTACCTAACCAAGCACGAATTAATAGGAGATGTCTGGAATGCTGAACTATAACTGGGAATACTGGGCCACAGATTTCTGCTTTTCTGAAAGACGGTCCCCCTGACGCATATTCTGAAACTACCCTGGGTTGGGGGAGAAGGATTGTGGTTTTTGGAGTGTTTTAAAGGGAGTGGGACTTAATAGCAGATATCTGCCATTATTCTGAATCTGTATAACCCTTAAATAAATAGCCCCTTTCCTTTTTCACCAAGCCCTTAGACTGAGAGTCACGTTTCTTGGTGGTGGGCAATCGAACCCTGCAGCTCTTCCAGAACAGCATAGGTGGGGTTCTACGACACTCACCTCACCCAAGCATGTAACCAGCAAAGATTTTCAAGTCCTGAAAGTATTGCAAATAAACACATATTCACATTTATTCCTAATGTACAGTTAACATATTCCTAATGTTAACTGTACATTAGGATCATGCAGGGAGCTTTAAAACATGCTGATAGCCAGTTCCCACCTTCATAAATTCTGATTCAAGCTCCCCTAGGTAATTCTAATATGCAGCTGTTAAAGAGAAAACCACAGGCCCAAAATGGAGTCACTCATGCTAAAAGCCCATGATACCAAACCTAGATTGAATATCTGATCTAATTAATTTTAACCTTTTCCAGAAATGTAATCTTAATTAACCTTCACCAGTATGGACTTTTCTGGTTAAGCCACAAGTAACTTGGCTCTCTCCAACTCCCAGAGAAAAAAGTGTCAAGGCAATCTGCATAATAAAGACAGTCTCTTCCTCTTCCCCTGAAGGAAAGATGTCCCAGTCCCCAAATAACCCTTCTTTTCTTTCCCTAATAGTGCCCTTGCCACATCCCTCTTCTTATCAAATCCCTCCATTTTACACAAGCCTCGGAGCGCCCTTCTGCTAGCTAGATGGGATGCTGGGGGTTCACAAGTCATGAATCCTCAATAAAGCCAATTAGATCTACATATTTATTCAGTTGAATTTTGTTTCTTAATACAGCCAGTGTTGAGAACCACTGAGTTAAGACTCTCAGAAAGTGCTTGCAGCACATGGGTTGAAAACTGCTGAGTTAGAAGATCAGTTTAATCACAGAGTTTCTACTGGTAGTGGTGCCAAGGATTCGTTACACTATTTGTCAGAAATGAGGAGTATCTCCTGGTGGTTTCAGGGTATGTTAGATATGATTGTCCATTTGTTCCATTAACCAAAGAAAACATTGACCTAAGCGATAATTTATTAAAATATTGCACACATTTTCACACACACATCTTTCTCATCAGTCTTGTGTGGATGTTTTGTTTCCTTTATGTTTTCTGATTTTGGTAAAAACAAAGTGACAAAATTGTTGGAAACCTGAGAAAAATTGCAACTACTCTCCAATTTCCCTTTCTTGTATTTTCAGATACTTGTGGTTGGCCGAAGGCCCAAAGTTTCCAAAAGTCATTGTTTTATTTGGGATTATTTGTATATCTTTTCACATACCCAGTTCTGGCCCTGTATGCCAAGAAAATATAACTCTATTCTGGGGAATTGTTCTAAACATACCTTTATTGTTGAATAGATGGAATTCTGGGTTTACAGGTGCTGATGTTTTTCTCCTAGTGGCATCTCCACAAAGTTGAGTTGCTTTAACTTTATTCAGATATTAAAATATTCATGATTCTGGTGGTGAAGGATGGCCCATTTTTTTTAGTCCAGGTCATGAATTAATTCAATAGCTGGGCTTAGAAACCTGGAAGGTGTTGGCTTCTATTTCAGATAAATTATTGTGAGGAAAGAATACAAAAGATTTATTACAAATCTTACGAATGTTACAGCACCTTTATGGCATGCAGCTTGTATAGTTAAACAACAGCCATTCTCTACCTCAGTTAATGCAATGTATACACTACTCAGTGTTTCTAAGGTTGCAAATGCCTGCAGAACTGTCCCCAAAGAGATTTACTCACAGTGTTCAGTTCTAGAATATATGACAAGGGGGGTAAACCTCATTACCTATTATTTATGAATGGGCTTTGGTTTATCATTCAAGCTCTTGAACTTTGTCAATGTGCCTCAGATTTCTTTTCTCACACTCTGCCTCAAATGCACATCTCAAAACATTATACATCATGCATACTATGCTCTATCAAAATAAATCAGAACTTTGTTGAAGAACTTGTTTTATTTGTACTCTGTTATCTTTCTGGGGTTACCATTTCTTCCTCCTAATGCTATTCTAAAAACATGTGCAGCACAGCCTATTTTTAACAGGACCTACTATTTTAATTCACGTTGATCGGTTAATTTTGCCTTCTTTCCTTAGACAATAGGACTTCTTTTGAATCAAAAGCTTCCTAAAACCTTATAAGGTTTATATTCATGAATCCTGAATCCCCAGCATCCCATCTAGTGAGCAGAAGTGCGCTCTGAGGTGCTCCAAGCCCTTGTGTGAACCTAGAGATGCGAGAACAAGGAACAGTGCTCACTTGAAAATATTTCACTGTAGAAGTTACAGGCCTTGGGGGGATTTGATAAGAAGAAGGGTGGGACAAGAGCACTGTTAGGGAAAGAAAAGAAGGATTATTTGGGGACTGGGACATCTTTTCTTCAGGGGAAGAGGAGGAGAAGGGTCTTTATTATGCAGATTGCCTCGACACTTTTTTCTCCGGGAGTTGGAGAGAGCCCAAGTTACTTCTGGCTGTTTTGTCTGGTTTTGAGATCTCCTGTAAATTTCTTCACTTTTTTCTCATTAACACAACAAAATATGGGTTTTACCATTTCAAAGCAACTTCTTGTAGAAGGGTCTTAGGGTCTTAGGGTCTTAGATTTCTTGCTGTGTTCTTCACTTTGTGCTCCAATAGGTACTTTGCTAAAGGGTCTCTTAAAAGATTAACACAGAACTCCCAGCATCTATGTGATTCTTCTAAGCCATTGAAAAGGTGGGCATGATTGATCAAAGTTTATTTAAACTCCGTATCTTCATTACATACTCCAGTTCTGCATGAATATTTTTGAGACCCATGATGAAAGAAGAGAAAGTGTTCCAAAGCATCTCTAAGCTATTTAGATGTTCTTAAATCTATATTTTTCCAAGTAGCCTGAAAAAATAGTGAGTGTGGAATTAGAAGACAACTTAATTGCTGGCTCTATTGCACATGCTGATGTAAGAAACATCTAAACCTGTAAAGAATTTTTATGAGCTTATTTGAGCCAAACTGATGACATGCTGGGAAGCAAGATCTCACATGCTCTGGAGAATGGCAGTCTTGCAGTTTCTTTTATATATTTGGGACTGAGGATAGTTAAGAAAGAATACACAAAGGCAGGAGAAAACAAGGTAGAGGATGGTTAACAAGATTATATACTCCCTTGAAGATGGTCTGGAAAAGAGAATTACTTTTGGCATTTCAAAGCGTGTGAACCTAGATGTACAAGAACAATGGACAATGCTCACTTGAAAATATTTTACTAAAGAAGTTATAGGCCTATGGTGTGACAGCCCACCATGGCCTGCCCAGTGGGGAATTTATGATCAGATTATCTAGTGAGGTTATTTTCAGTTATTGAACTTGTATGCATCCCTTTTTTGTTCACGTGCAAAAGGGCAGTGTTGAGAAAACCTAATAATCTTGAAATTCAAATGTCTTGATTTCTACTTATCTTTAAAAGCTGTTTGAGTTAAATAGATTTATGTGAATGATTTGAAAATCTAAAACTACAGGAGGCAGTTAGATAGGCATCAACAGAGTGGGAACAGTAGGCAAGGTGCAAAGGGTCACCAGGGCGGAGAGCCCTAGGTGCTGAGCAACAGGCAAAACTATGTCCTTGTACAGACAGTACCTTAAGTATAAAACCCTGGAGATGACATGTAGGCTTCAGCTGTCTTTTAGCTCCAGGCCCAGAAAAGCAGCAAAACCAGTTTAAGCCAAGCCATGATTGACGTCAGGACCAGCTGCATGGACTAATGACACCTTGCCCTGACACTGACCAATCAGTGAAGAGCATGACACTGGAAGACACACCTGAAAAGCTGATGGATATTCTATTGAGACCCTCTCCTGAGACCTCCAGATATAAGCCCTCAGGATGGCGGACCCAGTTTGGACCTTTAAAAAAATTTTTTTTTATGTTATTCTCTTACAGTTGCCCCAATTTCCCCCTCTTTGCCCTCCTCCACCCAGCCCACCACCACTCCCACAGTCAATCTCCACACTGTTGTCCATGTCCATGTATCATTCGTACATATTCTTTGACTAGTCCCTTACCCTCCTTTCCACCATTATTCCCCTCCCCTCTCTCCTCTGGTTGCTGTCAGTCTATTCCATGTTTCCATGCCTCTGGTTCTATTTTGCTCGTTAGTTTATTTTGTTCATTAGATTCCTCTTATAGGTGAGATCATATGGTATTTGTGTGTCATGGACTAGCTTATTTCACTTAGCATGCCATTCCTTAGTTCCATCAATGCTGTCACAAAAGGTAAGGGCTCCTTCTATTCCGTTACATAAATGTACCACAGCTTTTTGATCCACTCATTTACTGGTGGGCACTTAGGTTGCTTCCAGCCCTTGGCCATGGTAAGTAGCACTGCTATGAACACCTGTGCCTTACTCTATGCCCTTCTCCCTGGTGTGTTTTCCTTGTCTCTCTCTTTTTCCTAAGCTCCAAGGGCCCTTCTTTTGCCTTTGTAACTTGTTTCCTGAGGCTATTTCTTCTAGGGCTCACTTCTTCTATCTCTGTGACTTTCTAAATACACTTTCTCTTATAGTTTATGTGTTGCCTCTGAATTCTTTCTTAGCCAGAACTCAAATACTGAAGTTGCTGAACCAAGGTTTCGTCTGACTCCATTGGTCTAACATCTGGTGCTATTTTGTCACCAACAAAACCACTATATACATTTATGTGGAACATTCCTTTTTTTTTTGTCCCTCTAGATTCATAATCTGCCCTTCTTCACCCTGTTTTGTGCCCAAGGAGCCGAGCCCCATGGACTGCTTCAACAAGGCTCCTTTTGACTGGCCATTCGGAAACAGCAGTCAAATGTACGATGGTGAAGGTGTGCTTCCCCTTGGCTCCCTCCTTGCAAGGCAGAAATTTGACACTGTCTCTATTTTTCCTCTACCGATGTTGGAAACTTCTTTTGGGTATTCTCTATTCTATATCTACAGGTCCTGATTGGTCCCGGTCTGTTCCTCCCTGGCCCCTTCTGGTCCAAGAGTGGCAGTAGCTTCCTGCTGGTGCTAGCCCCAAGGAACTACTTCATAGTTCTTTACTTTGTTTCCCACCCCATCTTCCAGCTTCATAAAAAGTCCCTTCAGCACATTCTCTTTCACCATCTGTTTTGAGTGTGTCATGTTTCTTGCTGGAACCTTAACTAAAACAAATAATTTGTTATTGCTAATTTATTAATAATGAGATATTCTATACTCTACTACAAATCCACATAGAGCAATTTATCATTTATATATTTTAAAAATAAATATGCACATACACATATTTCTAAATATACTTTTTCCCCCCCATTTTCCAGATGTCACTTCCAATGTAGTTTCAGGGGCTAGGTTAAATTTTAAGGACATTATATAAATTTACACTCAATTTTGTTTAAAACTGTGATCTCATTGCTACTAGTCTTGGTTTTTAACTTTAACTATTGTTAGTTTAACTTTAATTTTATTAAATCCATGTGTATTTGCATCACCAATATTTTTCATCTACAGGTTTAATAATTTGTGTATGTATTCCATGATTAGTATTATATATAATTAGTATATTTATTAGTATATATTATTATATATAATATAACAATAACATACATATATTGCATTTCAAATAGAAATCACTTGCAGCACAATGGCTAGAGCAGGTACATTCATAATCCAAAAAGTTTCTTGCAAGTGAAACGTCACTGTTATCAAAAAGTTCTTTCTTCACTAGAATGTGAAAAAAAATGTGTGGCATCACAGCTCTAGGTCATTCTTCCTGAGAAAGCCTTAACTATAAAAGCTTTAGAACATTTGCCCTTGAGGTTTATATACATTATACTCACTAATTGGTGCATCTAGCCCACATATAACTGAACTGTGAATACATCTACACCCTTGCCAATCAAATTAGATATTTGTGGACTTGCATTTTTGAATAATGATATAATTTGCAAATATCATTGTCAGTAATCCATGACTAGAATTGCATATTATAAAAACATTTATGTTACCCAGCTGAATTCCATTGCTCTTAAAGCTCAGCCAACAGTTGTTCAGATGTAGAGCAGGCAGGAATCATTGTTTTAAGAAAATCTGGCTACCCTGAGTTTCATGAGTAAGATAAATCTTCACTTCATCAGTCACATGTCTGTTTCCTTAGCTCCATTCTGAGTCAAGATAAAGACTGGCTTCTTCTTTGCAATTTTAGCTCAATTCAAAGTTCCCCTATTGTTCACTGTTGTCCCCTTGGAAAACATTAAAAGACAGTAATAACTCCAGTCATTGCCCCTATTGGCCAGGCTTTGACTCAGCTTCTGCAGAGAACACGGTAACAGGATGTAGACAGACAGAGAATAGAGATAGACAACTATCTCTATATATCTGCATCTACATCTATCTCTATCATTGCCCTCCCTGACATTTTTCTTCTCAGTTTATTCCATTGCAAGTGTTACCACAATTGTCTGTGCTCTTATCTACAATGTTATATGTCCTTATGTTGAAATGAAACCAGTTTCCACTGAAAAGACTCATCTTTGCTTTTAAACTTACTATCTCAGTTATCATTAAACACTAAACTGAAGGTTTGAATTTATGATGATGTATTTCCTACCTCTTGGTGTTGGTTATATATTTCTTTAGCATGAATGGAATTAAACTGCTAATCTGAAGGCTTGTATATCTAAGCTCTTGATAGATTTTAACTTTATGAGATTTATAATTAGTGTCAGTAAGATCATGCTCTTTGAAGGTCACTGAATTTTCAACTAGGTAATGGTCATTTTCTTTTTGAGCACCTACTCAATAAAAGCCTTTATTGGTCTGGTAGAATTGCATTTGGTGTGATGTTTTGAAAACTGCTCTAGCATAAGAGATAGAGCTTGTATCCTCCCCAGACTGTCTTTGCATATCAGCTATGACACTAACTAATTATATTAGATTGGACAACTGTTTTGACTTGAAATCTATATATAAAAATGAGAGGCCAATAATACCTACGGTAGTAGGTTGTGAAGAGTTAGTGAGCAAGTGTTGATTTAATTTTCTGACTTTTGTTCTCTTTTCACTTTTGCTTTATTCGTTTCTCTTGCAAGTTGGGGAAAGTTAGCTCCTACTAGCAATGCAGGTAAAATGCAGTTTGTTTGTTTTTTTTCCCTTCTGAAAATCGTGGTAACGTACACATATTCTAAAATTTATCATCTTAACCATTATTTAGTCTGCATTTCTGCAGTGTTAAATACATTCAAATTGTAGTACAATCAATCTTCAGAATTTTCTTCAAGCTGCAAAGCTGAAATTCTGTACTTTCCCCAGATTTCCTTTTATAGTGTTAGCTTTATGATCACAGCAAATTTAGTAAAAATTGAAGGCTTATTTCAAATTGTTGTATTTTGTTAACATGGTTTGTAATCACATTTGCTGTACATCTCTATTTCCAGAATAATTTCTATTTTGAGATTTTAATCTTTTCATGTAAAGTTGGTTATTAAGTGAATAACTTGATGATTTTTACTATTATACATTAAATAACAAAGAAGCTAACAAATCAGAAAAGGAAATTATTTACCCTACCAGTTTCCTCTACCTTTGGTTTCAGAATACACTAGTGACTATGTCTACAAGTCACAGTTACTAGGTAGGACCAGTGAGTTAGGATCTTTGCTACAGACCAGGTCATGTTTGGTATTGGGGGACTTGAGGGCACTGAATCTTTCACTTTTTATCAGCCAGCTCTGTCCCAAATCGAGTCTTGGCTAAAAATGTGAATATCTTTACTTCCATTTTGAGCTGTTGTAGTATTTCGTATATAGATGTCTAATATCTATACTAATTCCTAAAGTTTTAAATGTATGTTTATTTTCATATGTGTGTTTGAATTTTAATTATTTCCTAGCTGCCAATATGTATGGGTTATAGGCCAAGAAAATAAGTAAATAATTGACTCAGAATATGGAAACAGTTATTCTTAAAATATTATTTATGTACATTTTTAAACTACTCACAAATATTTCTGTTTGGTTTTGATAAGAAAAAATATGCTTTGCTACTTAATAATATATAATTTAGTTGTAAGAATTAAGCATTTTAATAAACGTAAAGCACCAAAAGTAATGCCTGACACATAGAAAATGCTCTATAATTTTAACTATTATTACCATTATAATAGTTATTATTATCATTATTACTTGGGGAATTAAATTGAATGGACAGTGAGTCTGATATTTATTTACCAAAGCTATGCTGTTTGGGAAAGCCTTGGTACTCTTTACCCCAGGCACTGGCTTTATAAAATATTTGTCCCAAGCCTGTCTTACAGAGAGTATTACTTAGAAAATCCAGGTTTTTAAATTCTGCACATGCATGGCTCTTTCAAATATAAGACAATTTGTCTACCTAATTCTGAATTTTGGGATCTTCCTTCAAGAAGCAGTTTTCTATAAGCTTTTGAAGCATAATTTTTTTTATACTACATTGCATTATTTAATTCCATTTGAATCCCACACCACTTTCAAGCTCATTGAATTTCTTTCTTGAGGAATCTCGCTTACCCCTTGCCTACATCTTGATCTTTTCCTTTGGGGAGATCCCTCAGAATAATGGTTATCACTGGCCAAGGCTGTATGGATCAAAAGGTCCAGCAGCTCTTCTACTTCTTCAATACATTTGGGATCTCTGTGGATGGAACCTGGGAAGTGAAGTTAAACTCTACAATAAACATGAACCGAGAAGGGATTCTTCACTTCCTTCTGGGGCAGAGTTATGGGTTTCCACAGCGGGCAGAATCTCAGACCTTTACCCATGTCCTAGAGTTGTGAATGTTTCTAGAGTCGAGAATAGAGTGGAGGCTCCTGGAAATCAAAAGCCAGGAAAGTAGTTTGTTTATAGGCAACTTCCTTCTGATCCACCACACAGTGAACCTGCTCGCCATCAGTGATTCACAAGCTGTATTGTGTTTCAGAATCACCTGTGAGCTTGATTAAGCACAGATTGCTGGGCTCTTCCAACAGGGTGTCTGATTCAGTTCATGTTAGGTGGGGATTGAGAAATCTAACAAGGTCCCAGGAAAAGCTAATGCAGCCGCTCCAGTGTCTTCACTTTAAGAAATATCTTCCCAGCAGGGGTGTGCACCCTGCAGTCCTCAGGCTGCAAGCGGCCCAGGATGGCTATGAATGTGGCCCAACACAAAACTGTAAATTTACTTAAAACATTATGATTTTTTGTGTGTGTGTGATTATGTGTTGCAATGTATTTAGTGTGTGGCCCAACACAACTCTTCTTCTTCCAGTATGGCCCAGAGGCGCCAAAAGTCTGGACACCCAAGGCAAGAGGAAGAAAAAAGATTTGACTGTAAAGAGACTTTGTGGTAAGGTAAATGCCACACAAGGAAAAAGAAAAAAAGGGAAAAATTAATATCTCAATATATTATTCTGCTAAGGACTTAAATTCAGACAAAGAATGATTAAAATCCTGGCACTGACACACTCGGACAATTAACTTACAGGATCTTGGTTTTCTTATCTCTAATTGATTAATGCCAGCTTCCTAGTACAGTGGTTGTGAGTATTCAATTAAGATTAGTGAAGCACCTGGAACATTTAACAATGCCAATTACCCTTCTCACTTTTACAAACCTTTCTGAGATACTGGGGTATAAAATGAAAACACGAGTTTTGGAATAAGACAAGCTAAAGCTCAAATCCAGCTCTTTTATAGACTGGCAAATTGATATTGAATACATAAATTATTTAATCTTTGAGTCTTAAGTTCTTTGTCTGTAAAATGGTGCTAGGAGAATTAAATAAGACAGGTTTGGAAAAGATAGATTTGGAAAAGAGTGTATCAGAGGTGTATCTTGCCTGAGATAGAAACTCTATCCACACTGTCCTCTTCTATCCCAGGAACAGACAATGAATTTGTCAAAAATGTATATTCCTTGCATAGAATGGAAACAAAACCTGCATTGGAGCTGTTGCTATGATACTTGTTAAACAATTTGATTTTGGGAGATTTTCCTCAGTCTGGAGTAGCTTTATGAGAAGTTTAAGGAAAAGCTTGTGTTCATTTAACCCCTCATTTTTTTCTCACAAATTCATATATTAGTGATGCTGACTGTAATTAATATCTGCCTCCAAAGCAGGGAAATAGGTAAAATCCAATTTATTTAATAAATGTATGTTAATTATCTTTGTTATTTGTTTGGAAAATTTGATTATGTTCTTAGGAAAAAATGAAGAATTCTAAATCTTCTCAAGCGGTGACTTATATAAAATAAAATTCACCACTTTAACCACCATTAAATGTACAATCAATGGCATTAATTATGTTTACAATGTTATGCAAACACCACCACTTAAAAACTTAATGTGACAGGAAAGAATTCAAAATTTTAGAAGTTATTAGTAGAGAATATTTATCTAATGGTGTGTTTTTAAATTTCTTTTAAAACAAAATCACTAGATATAAACCATGTAAAAAGACATTTGATAAGTTTGATTACCTTAAAGTTAAGGATGTCTCTGCACACAAAGAATTCAGAAATGGAGTAAGAAATGTTAGAAACAAAAAATAAGTTATAGCAACTTATAATTTTAATACCAAAGTATATAAAGTACTTGATTGAAACTGCAAGTAAAATGGAAACCACATCATAATAGTAGCAAAATTAATATTCAGGAAATCACTGAAGAGAAAATATAAATAGTGGATAAGCTTATAAGGAAATGTTCAACTTTATTAATAATCAGGTAAGTGTAAGTGAAAACTGTAACAGAGAATAATTAATTGACATAAAGAAGGAAAATAGAATAGCTGGCTTTTTCAAGGAGGGAGAACAAAGGAAACTCTTATACAGTGCCAGTGCTACGGGGTACAAAATCGATAAAAATCTTTGCACAAAAGTTGCTTAATTATGTAATATTTGGACATGTACATACTATCGATTCCTGGATTAGAATATGTTCTCATTTGTAATAGCAACATTGCAAGCAAGCCAACTGCCTCCCAACAATCAACTGAATAGATAAGCTATGATATATCATACAATAGTTTACACTGTACGTGTATGGATCTCAAAACCATAGATTTGAATGAGGATAGAAAAGTTAAAATATAGTTTGACTTCATTTATAAACGCATTAAAAGGAGGAGATATTGAATGACATGTTCCTTATTTGTGTATTTACAGCTAATAGAGAAATACAGAGAATCAAATACATGGGTAAGTTAGAAACCAAGAGAGTGGCTAGCATCTCCTGGTGGGATAAAAGGGAAGCATTATCAGGGGGTGAAATCCATCTGGCTTCAGTTATATGTAGATATATATAGATATAGATACATAGATATATAGATATAAATTAAATAGATCAAATTCTATTGTGTAAGTGGTTTAGTGGGTATGTGGGTGGTTTCTTTTATTATTATTTCTTAAACTTCACATGTACATTACTGTGTCATTAATACTTTTGGAATATTTCATTCATTAAATATAAAAGAAAAATATATACATTCCAAAGAGCTTTATTGTGCCTAAGAAATTAATTTTAAACTGTGTTTCCAACATGCAACACTTTTTTGGGAGGTCTAGAAGAAGCAAGTTGGATGATCGCCCCTAGGCTTCCCCCCTCGCCTTCCGACGTCCAGCTTGTGCTGATGGATCACCTGTGGCACCTCCTTTCTTGTGGAAACTGGAATAATCAGTTTCCTTTGGATAGCAGTTCATCATTTTCATTGATTTTTTTCCTGTGTGTAAAATATCCTTTGATTTCCTGTGTTGCTTCGCTTTTCTCTTCAAGCTATCCATCCCTTCTCAGGCCTCAGCCTCTGGGGGTTCCTGCCCTGCATCTGCTTGCCAGGCTGAGGGTAGACATCTTTCTAAAACTGCTGAGGCATTTTTCTCTTCATCATCCCACTTTTGTGTGTGTTTTCTGCTCTATCAATAGCTGCCATAATCTCATGTGGTTGACTCCCTTTCGTTCTTGTTCCTGTCTGTCACGGCAAGCAACATACACAAAGGATATGCAGCAGGTAATTTCCTTGCTGGACCACTGTGGGCAGTGACAGGACTATTACAGGGAACACTTATGCAGTTAGTGCCAGAAGATCTAAGAGGCCCTTATTCTACGAAAATGTATTGTACTTCTATTTCAGAGGGAATTGTTGGGTATGTAAACTCTACTGACCAAAGGACCACACTATTTCCCATCAATCAGGTTAAACAATGCCAGTGATTGCTAATAATCCACAAAATTAATGTGACATAACTTTCCTATGTGGCAGCAACTGTGTTGTTGAACTGTTATTGTCCCAATTGAAGTTAATACTACTACTAATAATAAGAAGGACAAGAAGAAGAAGAAAAGAAGGAAGAGGAGGAGGAGAAAGAAAAACAGGCAAAAATGAAAAATAAAGGAACAAGAAACATTAGAAGAAGTGAAATTTTGTGAAAGGAAAGAAGTGAGTCTCTTTTGGTGTTTCTTGTTACCTGTTATTTATAAAACTTAATCAGGAAATAAAATTCTGGATGAAGACAGAGTGGAAACATTTGTGTGTGTGTGTGTGTGTGTGTGTGTGTGTGTGTGTGCTTCTTTTTATTTATTAGGGTGACACTGGTTAACAAAATTATAGAGGTTTCAAGTGCACAATTCCACAACACATCATTTGTATGCTGTATTGTGTGTTCACCACCTCAAGTCAAGTGTCCATCCATCATCATTTCTCATCCCCCCATCCCCTCCTCCACATCCCATCACTGGAAACATTTTAATTTATTGTTTTCTCTAAGGATAATGCATTATATCACATCAGAAAACTTAAATTGACCACTTAGATCCTGAAGCCTAGAACCAAACACTGACCCACATTTTGTCATCATTTTTAAATAAAATAACTTTTTCTTAGTTTTTGTTAAAAAATCAGGAAATTTAAAAAATTAATACATTTTATTTTATAAACTTGAAATTGAGAGTTCATGACCTTAGTGTACAAAATAGCACCCCAGGATGATTTTATTTTTATCATTCCTATTCCTTTTCCTATTTTTATCTTTATTGTATTTTTTCCATTACCATTTAGTGCCCTTCTATCCCACTCCCAGAAATCACCACACAATTGTCCATGTCCATGAGTCTTTCTTCCTTTTTGCTCAACCCCTCCACCCCCTAATCTCCAATGCAAAGAAAGGCATATAAAGCTGAAATCATATTATAAATGATAATATAATATACATAAAATATGATTGATTTTATGTTACATTTGGGTTCATATTATATCCATATATATGTAATCTATTACTTAAGATGTTTATGCTATTTAAATGAACATTTAAATATAGATACAAATGCATCATGTAACTGTATAATCTTTAGTATACAACAAAAGCATATAGATATAACCTTAATTCTTTTCCTGTGGAATTCTAATATATTGTTATTATGAACAATGCTGAAATGAAAAACTTACACATATAATATCTATTCTTTTATTCATAATTTCCTGTATATATTCCTAAAAGAAGCATTGCTAGAATCAATGCATATATACTTTGATTGGATGTACTTTTCTGAATGACTCCCTAGAAATTCAGTATCAATTTAAACTCTCCTTAAGTTTCAGAATGGCTGTTTGCACAGTCTTAACAATACTAGATTATATTAATCTTTTAACCATGTTAATCTGATAAATAGTAATGATAATTATTTTGTGTTTCCATTAATTTCCTCAAATAATACTCATTTAAAATCTGTCTTATGTGGAGTTCCTCAGGAAATAAACTGAGATACTTGCATACAGGGAGTTTATAGAGGAGTGTCTACAAAAATAGATGTAAGAGATTAGGTAGATCTGGACAGGAGGTTCAGGAGGAACTGTGAAGCAGTTAAAAGATGTAGTTATAAAATGATTTCAGGGTGATTAGGAACTTGGATGCCCTGAGGATTTTATTTTGATTTTTGATTTTTTTTATCCTCACCTGAAGATATCCTTATTGATTTTAGAGTGATAGGAAAGGGGAGAGAGAAAAAGGGTGACAGAGAAAAACATTGATTAGTTGCCTTGCCATGACCCAGGATGGAACCCACAACCTAGGTATGTGTGGAAATTGAACCCCTGACCTTTCGGTGTATAGTATGTACTCCAATCAACTGAGCCACCCTACCAGGGCCTGGGTTTTCTTGAATTAAGTTATGCATACACTCACCCAAAATATCTGTACATTCCTTTTACTGAGTACATATATAACCAAGTAAATGGTCATAGGACCTTTTGGGAGAGGAATGGGGAGTCTCTATAATATACACCAGCTGAGGTGTTATGGGTTTGTTTCTTCTGTGGATTATCCTCTCCTTCAGTTAAGAAGTTCTGGCTCAGATCCAGAAACTGATCAAGAATCATGTTTATATTGGTATTTCTGCCTTACTCTCTTGTCCCCCCCTTGATATTTTTAAAAAATATATATTTCTTTAAAAGATAATGATTTAACACAAAATAATAGAAACATATTATAGATTTATTATATATCTGTGTCATATAAGGAATGACAATTAGAGCATAAAGTTAGAATGAGAGAAATGGTAGTGTACTATTGTTGGTTTCTTGTACTATTTGTGAAGCGATATGACTTCACTTAAAAATAGACAGTGATAAGTGAAAACTGTACACCAACCACAATCAATAACCAAACAGCAAGCAAAAAAAAGTGTTATAGCTAATTAGCTTGCAAAGGAGGTATGATGGAATCATAAAAATACACAAAAAGAAGAAAGAAAAAAGGGAACAAAGCCAAATGGGACAAATCTGAAGCATGAATGAGATAATAGAAATAAACAAAAATATATCAATAATCACATTAAGTGTAAAAGTAAATTAAATTGAAAGTCACACTTTCTGAGAATGGGTAGAAAGCAAGACAACTATATGCTACCTATAAGAAGACTCAATGGATCAATGAAGACTTTAAATGAAGACTCAAATGGATTAAAAGTAAAATGATGGAAAAGGACATACGATATTAACAGTCATTTAAAATTTGGAGTACCATACAAAGTACATCTTGAAACAAAGCATATTACTATGGATAAAGAGCACTATTCAATAGTTACAAAAATGTTAGCTCATCAAAAGGACACATGTCAGAAACATTTATGAACCTAAAACTGAGCTTTAAGTACATGTGTCCAAAGTATGGGTAAAATTTCAAGGAAAGTAGACAAATCCACAATTTCAGTTGAGAATGTTGATACTGCGCTCTCATTAGTTGAGAAAATAATTAGAAAGAAAATCAGTAAGAATACAGAATACATGTGAACTTATATAATTTATTAACCAATGTCACCTCAATAAATTTATTTTTTTTAATGAAAAGAACTCAAATCATACAAAGTATGTCCTTTCACCACAATGGAATTAAAGTAAAAGTCAGTAAGACAAAGATCATAGGAAAATCTTCCAAATACTTGGAAATTAAATTCTAAATAATAAATGGGTCAATGAGGAAAGTGCTGAGATTGCCTAGATGTTGGAAAATACAAAACAAGCTTATTAAAGAACACCCGGCTGTCCCTGTCACTAAGGATCCTGCACTCAATATGACAGAACTTCATTCATAACCCTAAATTTTCTCCTGTTACAGATAGCAATACTCAAGTAACAATAAAATGCAGTTCCACCTCATTTAATTCATGTCCTTAAAGCAAAAGACAACTGTACTAAAATACCATGTTAGATCTGTAGCTTTCTGCTATAGTTTATGTTGGAAAAGAATACTTCGAAGTACACCTTCTTTAAGATTGCATAATGAAGTATTATTGACATGAAATGACATTCAAGTTGTAAAAGGAAGCTATAACAGAGAAGCAAAAATATTTGTATATTTAACAAGAATAGATAAAAATATTTTAAATGATTCTGTAATATAATTAGATTTCTACCCACTGTAGATAGGAGGTATAGCTTAAATTGAGAAGCCCTTGTAAAGAAATGGAGCAGTGTATTGATATTTTTAATATTCTTTATAACATTTCAGCATTGAAAAATGTGAGAAAATTTTTTTAAAAACTGTGCAAATTAGATATTTCCTCAAGGCTTAGTAAAAACCATAAAATAACTGATGGTGATTTTATATCAATAAATTTAAATAATATTAATAACAAAATTTTAATATTTTATAGAAATAATTTAATTCTGAAATTAAGAAATAAATATTGATATTTACACAGAAGTTTTATCTAATTAGGTAAAATTGTGTCAAGTTATGTGAAAAATAAACAAGACTTTACATATTTATATTTTATTATATTACTCATACAAACATGATTGACTCATCCACGGATGCCCACATGAGAACAAAGATAAACTTATTCTTAGATATTTAGTCCAAGTTGTCAAATAAAACCATACATTTACATATAATTTCCAATTTTATTATTAGAAATTTGTCAAGATGAAAGGAAAACATAATTTGTTTTATTATTTTGGTTTATACTTTGAATATTTACACATAAATTATGTAAAATCTCCATTTATTCTCTTGCCCTAGGTCCTGCAAATGATAACAACTGGCCACTCCTGGTGACTCCTGTTGGATTTATGCCATGCATGAGAAAACAACAATACATTTTTTGAATTAATCCTCTGAGATTTGGGGACTATTTTAACTGCCATTCTGATGAAACAGAGACTAGCAGTTAGTTGTTTCTTTTTAAATTTTAATTAATTTTATTAACATCCTTATTAAATGATAATTTAATAATTATCATTTAGGCATGACTGCCTAACAGGCACATAATACATACCCTTAGAACTTCCTGTTAAGCTTGGTTCAAATTTGGAAATTTTGGACACCTTTAAATATCCCATCTGGCAGCAACTGGCCATGGTCTGCAGCCTACCTTGCTTTGTTTTGCTGTGTCCTGTTTCTTTCACATGTTGAAGGGGCACCTTGGAAACCTGTGTGGCCAGGGATGCCCACACCAGCTGTGCAGTTCTCTCTGAATTGAAAGAGCAGGAAAGGGCTCACTCAGGCATAAGATGGGGGTTCTGGGCCATTTGGGGCATGGAAATCTGGGTTTCAGGAAAGCCAAAGAGAAAGCCGGTGGATGTGGGTTCTGAGTGAGCAAGTCCTCTTGGTCCTGAGGACCTTACCATGGAGCCAAAGAGGGAAGTGCAGCTGGGAAGTGAGAAAGACTAGAGAAGCTCCAGGTGCAGGGCCAGGTCCTCTCCTGCTTAGGTCTCAGGGTGGTTCTGGTGGTGGGCACTCTGCTAGAAAAGCAGATGCAGAGCTAGAGCACCCATTTCCAGATGTCAAAGGAACTTTTCTTTTAGCATGGTTACTGTTGAATGCTTACATGATTTCTCTGTAATCTCTTCTGAACTAGTAAGTAATCACTGGAAGTGAAATCATGAAAATGAAAACATTATAATAAGAAGGTGATAATTATAAAATGCAAATCATTATTATTTTTGCTCTTCTGATGCCATTACTTTATTTCATTAATTTTTAATCTTTGAAATTATTTCCTGAATTAGAATTTCAGGAAATATATGTATGTCATGCTCTAAACTGTTTGATGTAGCTTAGCACATGAAATTTCTTAGATCGAAGTAGATTTTGAATGAAGGTAGGATTTGGAGTAGATAGAAATTAGAATTTTTCTATTCTTGAACTTAGAATATAAAACTAAACGGAAAGAATCTGTTTCCTGCAGAATGAAAGACCTTAGCATTTTCCAGACAGATCTCATACTCAAAGGACACTGTCCTTTCCCTGCTTTGTTAGCTATCCCTTCTCTGTTCTTTTATGCTTATGTTTTCATCACCTCACACTCATCTCATTCGATCTCTTTTCCCACATCCAGATAATTACTTAATTTTATAATTCTTTGAACTTGCATTAAGATGTTCCTTTAGACTTGTACATTTCTTGGGTATATATTTACTCTTATATTTAAGGCTTTGAGGTAATAAGTTTTGGGAAAATCTAACTGAGATATCCAATCCACTTTGCGTGATATTTGCATTTTGTCCTGGCCATATCTCTAATAGTCGGTTTCCTACATTAGCATAGCATGCTAAATTTTTATTAACTTTCCTAGGGTATTGATTTTTACTATGATGCTTTTGAAGATTACAGTGAAATTTAGGAATGAGAAAATGTTTGTATCTTTACCCATATGTGTTAAACTATCACTCCATTCCTTTGTCAGGCTTCCTTACTTTGATTTTTATATTTAAAAATAGCTTCTAAAAATACATGGAAGGCAAAATAGCTAAACCTTGGTATCATCACTTATGTAAAAATGGATAATGATAGCATGTATATTATAGATTTGTGGTAAGGATCAAATGGACTTCCAGCCCCTCTCATGTACTAGAGTTTCTGACTCAAATCAAGTATTCAATGCATTTTAGCTGTTATTATTATTAGACAGTGATTCTAAGCATAGAAAATAATCTACATTGTCCAATTAGATAGGCTATTTGGAGGTTGATCAACAATTAGTATCTCAGATACCCTTACAAACAAATTGATCATTATACTGAATTATGATAATAAAGCAATTGGTCGAAAGTGAAATTTAACAAATAGCACCATCAGTACATTGTTCACTAATTAGTACTTTTTATGAATGAAAAATAGAATCTAGTCATTTTATGTCAATTTATTTAGGCCCTACTATGCATACACAAAGCACTTTTATAAGATAAGTGAATACCACAAAACAATAACACATTTGACTTTAAAATTTTACAACTTGAATGTTGTTCATATTGTTTAAAAATTGTTTTTGATTCACCATTTTAATACTTCTTTTTATTTTATACCCATCTTATTTTTACTTATTCTTATGGTGGATGATTTGCCATCTGTCCCATATCTAAGCCAAATCTTTCAGGCTGCATATGTGTTTCTTAATTTCAATTTTGGTTTCTGTAGGGTCTTAATTATTTCTTGGGGAACATTTTTTTTAAATTTTACTTACACAAGTATACAAGAATTTTTTAAAAAGCTACTCATATGATATTTATTAAAATTTTTTATAATTGTGTGATTTTGTGAAAATGAGTATAATTTTTATTTATTTTGAAAATTATCAAATACACAAAACAGTAAAGAGAATAAGATAATTAACTTTATGTACCTAACAAACAGCTCTAACAATCAACTATCATTTTGTCATTTTTCTTTCAAAAATATATATATTTAAAATATATGTGTATAATATAAATGTAAATATATAAACAGATATATGAAATATGTGTATAAATAGTGAATCTATGGCTCAGAAGAAATATAAAACATTTTCTCATGAATATATCTTTCTCACTCTTTAAGAACTCTATAAAAAATAATTGACCAGTAATGAGCTGACCATTGGAAAAAATTAACACAAACTAATAATAACCCCATGGTCTTGTCAATTATGAATTATAGATCAATCTTTTAAAACTACTGTGCATATGATTTATAAGAATCTTGAGTTAGTGTCTAATTTTCAACCTGTTTATTTCCTTGAGCTTGTAAGGTAAATAAAAAGTTTATATGCAACCAAATGAAAAGGGAAAATAACTTTTTTATTTGTGGGTAGTAGTTATACTTATTTTTTTTACTTCTAAATGTAAAGTCTTTAATGGGGAAAATTATTTTACTTTCACCAGATTATTAAAGGGGTGTACCCAATCTAAATATTTATAGAAAATAACATAGTTCTCACTCTCTTTCAATTCCTATATCTAATCAGACATCAAAATTATTTCTCAGCTGTAGCTTTTCTTATCCATCACAATATAGTCTTATAATAAATAGATATGGGCCAAAATTGGCACTGTTTCTCCCTGGTGGTTTTACATTGGTTGTCTTGTTTTGATTACTAGGACAAATCAGTTGATATTCATGTGTGTTAATCAATGCAGAAAACTGGAACTGAACTTTTCTGGCTGTGGTCTGCTATAGCAGTAAAGAGCAGTGCAATTTCCACAGGACACCATATATATTTTTCTTCTAGCATTTGTCTGGGACTAAAAGGTTTTAATGTGTGCACACATGATGTCTTATAGTAATCTTGTTCTTTAATTATGGGATAAATTCATTCAGTTTTTTAAAGGAAGGGAGTTAATGTGAAGTGTCAGAGCAGTCATTACCCTGTAAACACCTTCAAGGAAAATGGAACTACAAAAAAACTGAGGGAAACAAAAACTGCTGAAAACACATATGTGACATTTTCTCCCTAAGATTGAAAATAAGGCAAGAATATCCATTCTCAACACTTCTGTACTGGAACTTTTAACAAGTGCAATGAAAGAAGATCTTTTTAAAAGGCATATGTATTGAACAGGAAAAAATAAAAATAAGTATTCAAAGGCAACATAATATGTAGAAAATCCCCAGGAATCTAAAACAAAAATAAAAAATCAAACTATAAGAACAAATTAATGAGTTTGCAAAGTTATAGGATCTAGGTCAACACACAATTGTATTTCCACATATTAACAACATGCAACTGAGAAACCAATTAAAAATACAATTCCATTTACAGTTGCCCCAATGATATAAAAATGAAATAAGTATAAATTTAATAAAATTTTAGGATCTCTTCTTTAATGATTATGAAATGCTGATAAAAGGTATAAATGAAGACCTAAGTAGACAGAGGCACATATATTTTCCTACATTGGAAGACTTCACATAAAAAAGATATTAATTCTCTTCAAATTGATCTACAGATTTAATGCAAATCAATTGGAAAAAAAAAACCAACAGGAATTTTGCCAGTATAGACAAACTGATTCTAAAAGGTATATGTAATGGCAAAGTAATAAGAATAAATAAAACAATTTTTAAAAATAATAAAGTTAGAGGAATCACACTCCTAAATTTTAAGAATTACTACAAAGTAATGATGACTATGAGAGTGGGTTTCGGTAAAGTGATAGATTCATAGACCAATGGAACAGGATTGAGGGTCTAGACATATATTCACATAAATGTTACAGCCATTTTACCTTTGACAGAATTGCAAAAGAGATAAATGTAGAACACAGATATAAATGTAAAACATAAAACTTTAAAATATTTAAAAGAAACAGATGAAAAAATCTGGTGTTAGGCTGAACTTTTAGGCATGATACCAAAAGCACAATTTACAAAAGGAAAAAATAATAATAATTGAATATCATCAAAATTAAAGAAAACTTTTGCTCTGTGAAAGACACTATTAAGAAAATTAAAAGACAAACTACAGACTTGGAGAACATATTTGCAAATCTAAAATTCAACAAAGGACTAGAATATCAGAACATTAACAATTCTCAAATCACAAAAATATGCACATACATAATTAAAAATGGGTTAAAAGTTGAATAGAACTTCACAAAATAGTATATAAGGATAACAAACAAGACATAAAAAGATAACATTAGGTATTAGGAAAATGAAGATTAAAATCACAATGAGATACCACTACACATCCTGTAGAATGAGAATAATAAAAATGTACAGACAATTCTAAGGACTGATGAGAATATGGAGCAAATGTAACTCATTTTTTCTTTGTTGGTGGGAAAATAGTATGCTTCAGCTATGCAGTAGTTTCTCACAAATACCAAATGTCCTAGCAATCCCACTCCTTTGTATTTATCCAAGAGAAATAAAAATCTCTGATTACACTAAAACTTAGACATGGATGTTGGTAGCAACTATATACAAAAATCTAACAGGAATTCACCCAAAATGGAATCCCCTTCAGCAAGTGAATGGATAAATTGAGGTCAATCCATACAAAAAAAAAGGAATAAACTATTATTATATACACAGCAATTTGGATGGATCGTAAGATCAGTCTCCAGACTGATAAATGCCAGTCTCCACAGTTTATATATATAATGGTTCCATAATGAAAAGAAAAGACTGTAGTGCTGGTTAACTGATGAATAATTCCAGGAGCAGGTATTAGGGATGGTTGTAACCATAAAGGAGTAGCAAGACGAAGATTTCTAGGGTGATGGAACGGTTTGGGGTCTTGACTTCAGTGGTGACAACATGAATATTTCCCTGTATTAAAATTTGTATAACTGTACAAAAAAGAAAGAAAAACTCTATCTTATTGCATGATGATTTTTATTATAAACAGCCTTGCATACATGCATAATTATTATATGGTATAAATGAGATTTAAAAGGATGTTGAGTACAAAGAGCCTTAATAAACCTTCTAAAGGTTACTTTCGGTTAAAACACAGAATTGTTAAACTTTTTCTATGAAGTAGTTACTAGTGTTTATTATACCATAGAATACCAAATAATTACAAAGAAAAAAAATTTGCTCAAGAAATTATTTCAGAACTCAAAAATAATGATAAGGTGATGATTGCTATAAATACAAAGATAAAAGGGTGGAGATAGCAATATGTAAACTGTCAACAGAGAAGATGGAGGGGAAATAATAAATGAAATAATAACTACAATTTTTTAAACTGAGAAAGGTTAGACTTGTCAGATCAAAATGACAAGAAAAAAAGTGATAAAAAGACACATTTCTACACTTACACCTGTGGCACTTTTGAATCTCAAGAATAATGAACAAATCTTACAGCTAGCTATTCAGTGTTGGAGTTGGTGTCCAACCTATAAGAGAAAAACATAAATGTATGTGATTACCTTTTATTTATGGTTTTGTTATGCGGTAATAAAACGTACCCCATTATTTTGGTTGGTCTAATGTCTAGTTGCACAGCTCATCTTTCTTGTTCCTGTGATTGCTTCTGGAATAAAGACATTATCTAGACCAAAGTCATTCAGAGCACAGTCCCTGGGAGAAAAGACTGATTCGGGCTTGTTAAACTACTTGAACTTGAGACTTTTGCTTTGAATGTGCTTAATACTGTAATGATGTGAGCGTAGAAACTTTTGCTTCCATCTTGCCATCATGGAGCAAATCAGCCTGGGGTTGAAGGTGATACAGATCAATTTTAGGAAATGGATACTACTAACAATGTTTAACAATACAGAATTAAGGCACCTCTGAAGCAAGGATGTTCTTTGACTCTTCACTTGCATTAGTCAGTGAGTTTCTTCTTGTGTTTAAGACAGTCCAGGCTAAGTTTTCTCCTAAGTGAAATAAAATGTGCCTTGAAAGAGCAAACATTTTAATATTGATACTTTATTTGTATTTTTTATTCCTTGCAATTGAAGTCACTAACCAAATAAATTTTATTATTTTTCTTTATTCATTTTCAGTATCTGTATTAAGATTGTACTTGTTCAAGTAAACATGATTCTATATTCTGTAAATAATTTAGTGTTTATTTATATTAAAAATTGCTACATCATAATCATTCCTACATATTTATTCTGTGTGGAAAATATATGCCCTAAACTTACATGTGACCATTTTTTATTCGTTTATGGTATTTCAAAGATGAATTGGAGAAACTTGGCTGAAAATATTCATGAGAAAGTTGGTCTTACTATATATGGATTTGATTTCCCAATGATTTATTTACTATGTATATTATATGGCATAAGAAAATGAACCACTAAATCTTTTGGTATTATTTCACCATATGGAAGGTCTAATGTGAATACATCAACAGATTTAATATCTAAAAGTTTCCTCACTTCAACTTTTTTCTTACTTTATAATTCAATGGTTAAGTTTCTATATAAATACTTATGAGAATGTGCAATAAACAATTCAGCAATTTGAAAATTATGTAGGAGAAAACAATCTTATTTATAACCAAATAATTGCTTAAGATAAGGTCATAAATCCTAACAAGTTTAGATCACTATATTCAATAATGCACATATAAAAAAGACTTTTAAAACATCAATAGTAATTTTAGTTGTATGTTTAAAGTAAATTAGAGTAATACAGTATAAGACAGAAAATGGAAAGCATTCTGATCAACGGTATGATCGCCAACAAAATTTCACTGTTCAGTAGTGCGTCAGGACACTGAAATCAAGATGAGAGACTAGTGTCTAGACCCATGAATTTCTTTGATATTAAGATTAATTACCTGATCATATCATCTTTATATGTCTGGGACTGAATTTTCATATATAAGATTCTCCCAGTAACTAAATTTTAACAAGAAACCACCTGGGCGTTTCTTGTTTTTTGTTTTTTTTTTCATCATAAACTACATGCCTACTTCAGTGTCTT